>CM069148.1:27078793-27206293 GCA_035221665.1 Okamejei kenojei
AACAGGGGTCTCGGACGCTGTGAGGCAGGGGCACTACCAGCTGCACCACCGTGCCATTGTAATTTGCATGGCAACCAAGAGAGGGCGCTGGATATTAACGCCTGCTGATCAGCAGAGGGTTCTCCAGAAAGTGCAGAAATCCGATTTTACAGCACATTGATGCTCTCAGAAACTGCACTTTTATCAATGTATAAAATCTCGTCCGTGAGGCTTACATTTGCACATTTGCCATAATTGTTTCCAAATGTTCACTCGGGGTGACGGATACACTTTTAATCTACTGCTTACATTTTTTCAATCCTTTACACAAGATGTCAGATTGAATCATTGAGGAAGTGGGGAGTCATTTTAGCAGCCATTTCAAACCCACAATTTGCACGTTCACACTTTACAAGTAAGCCTATAATAACAACAGGAGGGAGACAATACGTTTTATACATTCCTGGAACGTAGGTGGCATGCCAAAGCTGCCTTTTGGAATATGTATTGGTTTATTATTCTCACGGATACTGATATTCAGTGAAAAGCTTTTTGTTTGATGCTATCCAGTCATATCATGCCAAACATGAATACATTCAAGCCATACACAGTACAACAGGTAGTGCAAAGGGAAATGTGTGCAGAATTTTGTGTTACACCTTTGTAGCTTTACAGCAACAGAGAAAGTGCAATTTAAAAGAATCTTTTGGGTTGATGAGGACAATGTAACTGATGTAACTCACAATTAATACATTCCCCGTGCGATTCTTGAATGCTGAGACATTTGGATAGAGGTGCAGCAATAGAGTTGTTGCATTTCACAGCCAGAGACCCGTGTTCAATCCCGACCACGGGCGCTGCCTGTGTAGAGTTTTCACGTGCTCCCAGTGACCACGTGTGTTTCTCTGGGTGCTCCGGTTTCTTCCCATGCTCCAAAGGTGTGCGGGATTGTAGGTTAATTGGCCTTTGTAAAATTGTCCCCAGTCTGTAGGTGAGTGGATGAGAAAGTAGGATAACATAGAACGAGTGTGAACGGGTGATCGATTGTCCACGGGGATTCGGTGAGCCTAAGGCCTGTTTTCATGCTTTGTCTCCCTCCCTCTATTTTTTAAAATGACACAAAGTGCCGGAGTAACTCAGCAGTCAGGCAGCATCTCTGAAGTACATGGACAGATGACGTTTCAGGTCTGACTGAAGACGAGCCATGACATGAAACGTCACCTACCCACTTTCTCCAGAGATGCTGCCTGACCTGCTGAGTTACTCCAGCACTTTGTGTCCGTTAGTGTAATAACCAGCATCTGCAGTTCTTTGTTCCTATATTCTCAGATTCTAAATCTTTGTATATTTCAGCTAGCATATTTTCTTCCCAGCTGTTATCAGGCAACTGAACTATCCTATCGTCAACTAGAAAGCGTCCCATCCTGACCTCCCATCTACCCCATTGGAGAGCCTTGGACTATCTTTATTGGACTTGGCTGAATGTTACCTTGCACTAAATGTCATGATTGTAAACATGTATAATCTTTTTGTTGATTGGATAGCACGCAACAAACCAACTTTTCAGTGTACCTCAGTACACGTGACTATAAACTGAGCTAAACTAACTAACATAAAAGTGGAAGACATACACAAAGTGAAAGTGCCCACATTGGGGCACCTATCGAAGTGATGAGGTTTAGACAGTGTAACCAACTGTCGGAAACCACATTAAAATAGTTGGGTTGATAAAATACCAGCAGTCATTGCAAGCATGGTTTTGTGTTTGTATAAAGTGGGAGATGTGGTAAACTATCAATATAAAATCGCCCTCCTCCAGAACAAAATTGGATGCAAACCACTATTTAACCCAATGTTTTGAAAATTAACTTCCGCCTTCAAATCAAATTGCTGGAGCCCATGAAATAAAAAAAATCATAAAGGTTAAGCAACTCTTTAGAGCTGCAGGTGTGGTAGCCCCATTACAGGAAGAAAGTGGAGCTTTTGGGGAAGGCGCTGAAGAGCTTCTTCAGAATGCTGCCTGGATTAGTGGGTATTAGCGATAAGGAGAGTTTGGGCAAACTTGGATTATTTTTTTCTAGAGCAGCAGAAGGCTGAGTGGAGACTTGGTAGAAGTCTCCAAAATATAGAAGGATAGATTTAAGTAGGTCGGAACTTTTTATCCAGGGTGAAAATGTCAGAGGGACAAAGATTAAAAGCGATGTGCGGGGCAAGTTGTTTACAGAGAGGGTGGTGGAGGCCCGAAACCCAGTGGCAGGGGTGGTGGTGGAGGCAGATACGATAGTGGGATTTAAGAGGCTTTCATATAGGCATGACATGGAGGGATATGGATCACATGCAGGGCGAGGAGATAATTTAAGTTGGCATCATGTTCACCATGGGCATTATGGGCTGAGGGCATGTTCCTGTGCTGGTCTGTTTTGTATTCTATGCCCTTTCAATGGGTTACTATTCAGAACAGTTCTGACAAAAGGTCTTCAACCTGAATGTTAATTGTTTCTCCTTCCGCAGAGGCTGCCTGACCTGGCGAGTGTTACCGGCATTTTTATTTATGCAGCAATGGGATATAAATGTGAACCTGGAATTTATTTGAAATAATGTAGAAACAAAGAACCACAGCTGCTGGTTTACACCAAAGAAAGTCTGGAGAAGGGCCCCGACCCGAAACATCAACCATCCTTTTTCTCCGGAGATGCTGGCTGACCCACTGGGTTACTCCAGCACTTTGTGTCTATCGTTTCTTTGAAAAAGATTTCTTGCTTTTGGAATAATCTTTATTTCCAGCAGAGCTACAGAGCCGCTCTTCAGAAATCATCTCAGATGCGCTAAAAATGCACTCACGCAACTCGAATACAGTGTGATTGCCCTGTTCAAAATTCAACATAATCTGGGGTAGAGTAATCTGCCACAGATTTCTGAGTGATTTGCAACTCGTCAGGACATTTTTCTCCGCATTTCTCAGTGATGGTTACATTCTTCCGAGCACATTTTTCCAATGTAAAACTCCCCCAAATGACGTCAACAGAAATTCATCATGTAACATTCGACTGGAATGAGATTTTCAAAATGAGTCAACTAAAAAACAATTCATATTTTATCACAAAATAACCAAGTATTACTGATCTTATTTTGCAATAAACTGATCTTGACTAAAGTAAGTTTAGTTTAGTTTAGTGTATTGCACTAAACTAATAACAGGAATTATTTGATTCTTAATACACTATAATCTTCCCTTTAATGAAAAATACAGATATAAGTCGACGCCAGTGCTGAAATGAGAGGTCAACATGCTAAATTTCAGATGAACAACTTGCTCTGTAATATTCTTTATTATACCATTTGGACATGTAATGACATGGAAGAGAATGCAAGTGCATGGCCAGAACTGTTAGATCATCCAGTGAGTTTTTGATGCTAAAAGAAACACACCAAATGCTGGAGTAACTCAGCGGGTCAGGCAGCATCCCTGGAGGACATGGATAGGTGACGTATCAGAGTATGAAGAAGGGTCCCGACCGGAAACATCGCCTATCCATATCCTCCAGAGGTGTTAAAGCAACGTAGAAACGCAGAAAGCTGTGGAGACCAGGTCAATGGATAGTTTTAAGGCGAGATTGATAGATTATTGATTAGTACAAGTGTCAGGGGTTACAGGGAGAAGGCAGGAGAATGGGGTTAAGAGGGAAAGATATACCAGCCATGTTTGAATGGCGGAGTAGACTTGATGGGCCGATTGGACTAATTCTGCTCCTATAACTTATGAACTTATGAACTGCAGTTGCATCTTAATACACAAAAGGTATGTATATACACACAGATCCTGCCTGACCAGTTTAGTTACTCCGGCACTTTGTGTTTTTTTTTTTGTAAACCAGCAGAAGATTTAATAGGAAACTGAGGGGAGTAACCTGTTCACACAAAGGGTGGTGGGTGTATGGAATGAGCTGCCGGGGGAGATAGTTGAGGCAGGTACTATCGCAACTTTTAAGGAACATTTTAACAGGTACATGGGTCGGATAGGTTTAGGGGAATACGGACCAAATGCAGGCAGATGGGACTAATGTAGATGGGGCATGTTGGTCAGCAGGAGCAAGTTGTGCTGAAGGACCTGTTTCCATGCTGTATGACTTCATGGCTATTTCTGCAGTTCCTTGTGTCTCAAGTTTTTAATATCGCTACTTTTTTATGTAACTTTTTAATCGGCATTTTAAGTTACTTAGTGAGTTGCCTGAAAGGGTCAGAATTAAAAAGTAACATAAATGTGTTTTACAAAGTCATTTTTCTTGTTAAATGGTCTCTTCTCAATGATTTAAAATACATACGAACAGTAATTTTATTGCCAATCATAACCCAATAGTGCACATTCTTAAGAACTATGCGTGAAAATGTAATTAGTTTAGAAATACAGTGTGGAAACAGGCCCTTCGGCCCACCATACCGACGAGTGGTCCCTGTATACAATCGCTATCATACAAACTAGGGACAATTTTGCTGAAGATAAGTAATGTAGAAACCTATTTACACAAAAAGCTGGAGTAGATCAATAGGTGATGTTTATGATCGAAACCCTTCTTCAGACTGAAGAAGTGTCTCGACCCGATATGTCACCTATTCCTTTTCTCCAGAGATGCTGTCGGTCCCGCTGAATTACTCCAGCTTTTTGTGTCTATTTTCAGTTTAAACCAGCACCTGTAGCTGTTTCCTACACAACCTAGAAACCTTACGCACCTTTGGAGTGTGGGAGGAAACCAGAGCACCCGGAGTAAACCCATGTGGTCAAAGGGCTCAAAGGGTTCAAAGAGTATTTTATTGTCACGTGCACCAATTAAGGTAAAGTGAAACTCGATTTACCATACAGTCATACTAAAATAAGCAACAAGACACACAACTATATAAAAGTTAACATAAACATCCACCACAGTGGATTCCCCACGTTTCTCACTGTGATGGAAGGAAATAAAGTCTAATTTTCTTTCCTCTTTATTCTCCCGCGGTCGGGGCAGTCGCACCATCCGCAGTCAGGGCGATCAAAGCTCCCGCGGCCGGTGATCGAACCTTCCGCGTCAGGGTGGTCGAGGCTCCTGTGGCTTGGAGCTCCCAAAGTCGGTCCCTAACCAAGGGACTGCGGATTCCACGATATTAAAGTCCGTAGGCTCCCGCGGTTGGAGCTCCCGAAGTTGATCCCTGGAAAAGGGACCGCCAGTTCCATGATGTTGTCCTACAGGCTCCCGCGGTTGGAGCTCCCAAAGTCGATCCCCAGCAAGAGGCTGCCGGCTCTTCGAGGTTAGGCCGCAGTGTGGACGGAGACACGATACGGAAAGAAATCGCACCTCAGTCGAGGTAAAGTCTCCCCCAACCCGCCTCCCCCCTGGATGAAACAGCTAAAGAGCACTGAAACATACATTTAACACATACTAAAAAAACAACAAAGAAGAAAAGGATGAGACAGTCACAGGGAGAACGTACTAACTCCATTCAGACAGGACCCATAGTCAGGACAAAACCCGGGTCTCTGGCGCTGTCAGGCAGCAAATCGACCGCTGAGCCACCATGCTGCCCTTTTTACATTAAACAGTCAAAACAAAATACTATTTCTTTGATTTAGGTGTCTGATTCTCTAAGTAATCCTATTGGGATTTGGCTATGCTGAAAGCGTACAAAGGTTAGATAAGGGTTTGAAGTAGTTTGAGAAATATCCAGTCTGTCTCAGAGCCTGAAAGAACGAACTTCCAGCGACGTCTGGAAGCTTTTCCATGTCCTCAGCATACCACACAGATTATGTCAGCCTATCGGGAACACTGGTCAGGATCTCGGGGCAGTGGTTGAATTGGACTGCTTTCTCCTGTCTGTAACCAGAGGCTTTTTTTTCACACTATAAAAGAAAGAGAAATACATGAAGAAAAATAGATTACTGTCTGGTAATATGAGGAAGGCAGACCTCAGGGACTGTCATGAGATTTTTTTTTTTTAAATGTTCTGTTTCTTTTTTTATTGCTTTCTCTTGTTTCATTACCTCATCCAAATGGCTATTGTGCATTGGGCAGAGGTAGTTTTCACTGTCCCTCGGTAAACACGACAGTAATAAACTAAACCAAACTAATTCGAAGGGATCTACAGGAGGTGCTGCCTCAAAAGACACCCAATACCATCAAAGACCCATTTCACCCTAGTCATTCCACTTCTACCATCAGGGTGAAGGTCTTCTTCTTGTCGAGTCCACACACAAGATCAGAAGTTGTTCAGCCAGAGCAATGGTGTCTGTCTTGTGCTTCTTGCGTGCAGTGGTGGAAAGATTAGTCTAAACAGGGCCACGACGAGAACGCTCTTTCCTTGATCCCAGGATGAAGGAAAGGGGTCAGAAAAACCATGAGCACCAGGTTCAAGAATAGCTTCTTCCCAGTAACCATCAGCTGCTTTAACACTATCACAACACTAACCTCATATATGAACTTCTATGGACTGTCTTTGTTTGCACTAGACTTTGGGTTTGCTGCTGCTGTTATAGATGGATCCCTCACCTGCGTCTCCTCCGTGTCCCCAAGTTCCCCATGCCTTTTCCTTTCACCACACCACCCCTCACCTGAATCCACCTATTTCTCGCCGGGCTTTGTCCTACCCCTCTTCTCTACAGCTTTCTCCTCCCAACCCCACCCCCACCCCCCCCCCCCCCCCCCCATCCACCACCACATCACAATCAGTCTGAAGAAGGGTCCTGACACGAAACTTCACTAATCCATGTTCTCCACAGATGCTTCCTGACCGCTGAATTACTCCAGCACATTGTGCCTATTTCTGTAAACCAGCATCAGCAGTTCCTTGTATCTACATCGTTCTGGTAAACCTCTTCTGTATCGACTGCAAAGCATTCACATCCTTCCTGTGATGTGGCAACTGGAACTACACAAGTGTGGCCTAACCAAAGTCCTATAAAGGTGCAGGAAGGAACTGCACCGAAGATAGACACAAAATGCTGGAGTAACTCAGCTGCACAGGCAGCACCTCTGGATAGAAGGAATGGGTGACGTTTCGGATCGAGACCCTTCTTCAGACTGAGCGTCAGGGGTGAGGGAGTTACAGAGATAAGGAAGTAAAAGAGATCAAAAGAGATCAACATCAAGGGAAATGTAGAATAGATCATTGATAGTTAGGGGAAGGTAACTACGAAGCAAACAGAGATACAATGTAATCAGGAGAACAGTCAGACTGATCGGAGAACTGGGAAGGGAGAGGGATGGAGAGAGAAATATAAATATGACTTCCTGACTCTTATACTCAGTGCCCTGACCTGTGAAAGCAAAACCATATGCCTTCTTTACCACTATATCTACTTGTGATGCCACTTTCATAATCTTTGACACGACCATTCCTCTGTAGACCAATGCTGTTATAGGTCATACCATTCATTTGATATTCTCTCCCTACACTTGACCTCCCGAAGTGCAACATCTCACACTCGCTCAGGTTAAACTCCATCTGCCAATTCTCCACCCATTTCTGTAGCTGATCGACAATCCTGTTATATACTCTGACAGCCCTTCCTCACAGTCCATGACCCTGGCAATCAATCCATCAGTAAACCAGTTCTGAATCCATTCGACCAAGTCACTGTTAATCCCGTGCATCTTAATCTTCCAGATCAGCCTACCATGGGGGACATCATCAAATGCCTTATTAAAGTCCATGTAGACAACATCCACTGCCCGACCCTCATCGATCACCTTCACCACCTCCTCAAATAACTTGGTCAATGAACACGAACACAACTTAATACTTGCAAAGCCATTTTCAAGGCGAGGGTACACAAAAAGCTGGAGAAACTCAGCGGGTGCAGCAGCATCTAAGGAGCGAAGGAGATAGGCGACGTTTCGGGTCGAGACCCTTCTTCAGACTGGTCAGGGATCAGGGAAACGAGAGATATAGACGGTGATGTGGAGAGATAAGGAACAATGAATGAAAGATATGCAAAAAAGTATCGATGATAAAGGGAACAAGCCATTGTAAGCTGTTTGTGGTGTGAAAATGAGAAGCTGGTGCGACTGGGGTGGGGGAGGGAGATAGAGATAGAGGGAATGCCAGGGCCCGAGGGCTGAGGGAGAGGTGGGAAGGGTATTTTCAAGGCGATATGGTCAAAGACCCTAAGATCCCTCTGTACATCAATGCTCTCAAGGGTCATGCCATTAATTGCATGCGTTCTCTTTACATTCAAATTCACAAAGTGCAGCACCTCACTCTCTAGTCTTTCTTTCAATCCTAAGCATGTCAATGCCTGGAATACAGGCTATTAGGAGTCAAGAGTCAAGAGTGTTTTATTGTCATATGTCCTGAAACGGAACAATGAAATTGTTACTTGCAACAGCACAACAGGTATGTAAACAGATATGCAGAGATACAGAGTGGAAACAGGCCCCTCGGCCCACCGAGTCTGCCCGACCAATGATCCCCGCACGTTAACACGCTCCAACTCAGACTAGGAACAAATGACACTTATACCAAGTCAATTAATCTACAAACCTGTACGTCCTTGGAGTGTGGGAGGAAAACAAAGATCATGGAGAAAACGCACACAGGTCACGAGGAGAACGTACAAACTCCACACAGACAGCACCCATAGTCGGGGTGGCACCCTGGTCTCTGGCGCTGTAAGGCAGCAACTCTACCGCTGCACCATCGTGTTGCCCTAATATATGTAAACCATATATGTATTAAACGTGCAGAGTGGGGAAACTTTACAACCTAAATATCCTTCCACTAAATACTTTGGCTTCTGACAAACCCAAGTGGTTCTGTAGAGGATTAAGGCTATGTGCATTTGATACCCTTTGTAACTGTCATCATTTTCCATTCAGAATGTACAGTATATGAAAATGTAGTAAGAGCTGCAATGACATGAATGATCCTTGTGTTGACATCTTCTTTTATCTTGGAGATCTTACTCACTATCCTCCTTTGTAGTTCCTTTGTAGCACTACACTTAAGCCTATCGGCACCTGGATGGAGCCCTGGGCTTTAAGTTGCTCCCTATAACACACTGACGTCTTTCAGCTTCTGGCCCCTTCCTGCCCACAAACAGGCGCTGTTCCCTAAATGCCCAATAAATCTTTCTTTGTGTTATTCCCAGAGTGAAAGTGGGAACAGAATTACATTTTTAGTTGAGAGGTGGCACGGTGGCGCAGCAGTGGAGTTGCTGCCTTACAATCTGGCGTTCGATCCTGACTATGGGTGCAGTTTGTACAAAGTTTGTATATTCTCCCTGTGACCAGGTACTCCAGTTTCCATCCAGCACTCCACAGATGCACACGTTTGTGGGTTAATTGGCTTCAGTAAAATTGTAAATTGTCCCTAATGTGTAGGACAGCACTAGTGTATGGGGTGATTGCTGTTCGGCACAGACTCGGTGGGACGAAGGGCCAATTTCCATGCTGTATCTCTAAAAAAAAGATACAACATTCCATTCAGCCCGCTATGTTTCCTGGATAACAGTGCACAGGTCATCCCCAGGTTATAAGTGCTTAGCTTACTGTGCGTACAGCCCATACACATTAGCTTGAGGTTCAGGTTGATTGTCACATGAACTGAGGTACAGTGAAAAAGCTTTATTTTGCGTGCTACCCAAACTGGTCAGATAATACCAGACATGGATACAATCAAGTCAAACTGAAGTGCAATAAGTAGAGCAAAGGGGAAGGTATATAAGTTCCCAGCAGTGTAGCACATCAGTTTCAGAGACAAAGCCCAGTGCTGGCAATGAGGCATACTTGGAGAGTCAGGACAATACCCTGAGTTATGGAAGGACCGTTCAGAAGCCTGTTAACAGAGGGGAAGAAGCTGTTCCTGAGTCTGGTGATGGGCACCTTCCAGCTTCCGTACATTTTCTGCTGGACGGGAGTGGGGAGAAGATGGAATTGGGAGATGGGAGGTATGGATTTGCTGGTCTCTGTGGAGGCACCCCTTGCTCAGTCACGGCAATATCATAGAATTGGGTTAAATGCTCTGGTAGAACTACACGTGTGTAGAAAGGCACCGCAGATGCTGGTTTATACCAAAGTGACACAAAGTGCCCGAGTACCTCAATGCGCCATGCTGCATCTCTGGAGAAAAATGGCCCAGCCTGGAGGAGGGTCCCGGCCCAAATCGCCACCACCCTTTTTCACCAGAGATGCTGCCTAACCCGTTGAGATACTTCAGCATTTTGCGTCTACCGTTGTTTTGAGTACACGTTGTCCTTGGCTGGCCTTTGTTTTATTGAAATATAGTGCCGTAGTTCCTGTCTCACAAACTGTTGGGTTTATAAACAGTTCTCAACCACAGGAACCCTGCTGCAACCTAAGGGGACGTGTATTGCGATCTTTAGCAATATCTCCCTTGGTGCTGAAGGTTTTGTGCAGTCATTTAACACTGCGACGACAGATGATCTAACACAGATGTACATGTAAGCTTCAGTACTTCAAAGATTACACCCTCTTTATTGCCACTAAAGATTTTCCTTTCTTCCCATCATTTTTCTGCTTATCACTGACACTGATAGGTAATTAGGCGTAATGGCGTTTCCTGTTCCAGTGGAATGTGAGAGTTAAGCGACGGGAATAAGGTTCATCTCCAAAAAGCAGCGTAGTAAACGAGTTATCTTTTCGGGAGGAATTCATTCCCATACTTTTTTCGTGCATTTTTTCAGAGGCTACTTTTTTTCCAGTCCCATGGATTATTTCACATGGTTTGAAAGATAAGGGAACGTTTCAATCCCTGCTTCGCATGGAATATGCAAGGACATAGAGTCATAGAAAGTCATAGAGTCATACACCATGGATAAAGGCCCTTCAGCCCAACTTTCCCATGCTGAACAACATGTCCCTTGTACACTAGTCCCACCTGCCTGCGTTTGGCCCATATCGCTCTAAACCTACCCTATACATGTACCTGTCTGAATGTTTCTTAAATGTTACAGTAGTACCTGCCTCAACTACCTCCTCTGGCAGCTCGTTCCATACACCCATCATCCTTTGTATAAAAAATGCCCCTCAGGTTCCCATTAAATCATTCCCAACCTTGTCTTAACCGATGTCCTCTGGCTCTCAATTCCCCTAATCTGGGCAAAAATCTCTGCGCACGTACCCGATCTATTCCTCTCACGATTTGTACACCTCTATAAGATCACCCCTCATCCTCTTGTGCTCCAAGAAATAAATCACTAGTCTGCTCAACCTCATATTACACAGTGAGGACACAAGGAACTGGAAAATGCTGGTCCAGACCCGAAACGTCACCTCTCCATATTCTCCAGAGATGTTGCCTGACCCGCTCAGTTACTAATCTAAAAATGAAACTAAACTAAATAATAAGGATAACGGCACAGTGATAGAGTTACTGCCTTACAGCGCCAAATATCCGGGTTTGATCATGACCATGGGTGCTGTCTGTACGGAGTTTTTACATTCCCCCCATGACCGCGTGGGTTTTCTCCAGGTGCTCAGGTTTCCTCCTACATTCCAAAGAAATACAGATTTGAAGGTTAATTGGCTTCTGTAAAAATTGCCCCCTATATGTGTAGGATAGAACTAGTGAACATGTCAGTCAATCTCAACAAGGATCTCAGCCTGAAAAACGTCACCCATTCTTTCTCTCCGGAGATGCTGCCTGTCCCGCTGAGTTACTCCAGCTTTTTGTGTCTATCTTTAGTGTACAGGGTGGCCGCAAGTCGGAGCTGACTCGCAGGTTGAAGTGCCTGTTTGCACGCTGTTTCTCTAAAACTAAATATAAAAATAATTAGGCTGCTGCCTTACCCCAGCACTTTGTGTCTCACTTTTTTTGTAAACCAGCTTCTGCATTTCCATGTTTCTATAATAATTAAGCAGGATTTTTCTCTTTACGTCTCTATATTTTAAAATGGTCTCTGATACCATTTTCGAAAAGGGGCTCGGAGGAGTTACTAGGCGTGACAGAGTGAAAAATGCAGGGCTGGTTACAGGAATTTAGAAAAATCAAAGGTCACTGACATGTCTGTCACTTTAATCCTCCCTCCTCCCACTCCTCGCAGCCAGCTCTGTGAATGAAGGCCTCCATCTCTGCATGTGTTGCTGCACTTATCACATACCATTGACTTCTTATCTCCTGTCAGCAGAACCCTGTAATCATGAAGATTCTTGCTGACTTTGATCACAACTTTCCTACATTCCTTCTGATCCATTTTCCACCTTAAGGCCTTTAGTTTAGTTTAGTTTAGAGATACAATGCGGAAACAGGCCCTTCGGCCCACCGAGTCCGCGATGACCATCGATACCCCTACACTAATGGCATCTTGCACTCTTGGGACAATTTATAAATCTTATCAAAGCCAGTTAACCTACAAACCTGCATGTCTTTGGAGTGTGGGAGGAAACTGGAGCTCGCCGGGGACCCTGGAGAGGAGCTCCGACCGCCGGCCCTGCAGCCTGTGGTGCACCTGGCTGCAGCGCAGCGGGGACTTTAGATCTTCAACCCCGGCCTGCGGCCTACACCAACCTGAAGCCGCGGTCTCCGGTGGGGAGGCACCGATTCAGGTCTTACCTGGACTTTACCTGGACTAACCTTGTCTAATCATCTGGACGCCCGCAGTTCAGGCGACTGCGGAGGGTTGAAGTCCCGACCACGGGGGAAAATGGAGGAGGACTGGCCAAATTTTGTGCCTTCCACCACAGTGATGAATGCTGTGGTGGATGTTTGTGTTAAATTTTTATTGTGTTTTTTGTGTGTACTTTTTTCATTGTACCACTGCTGGCAAATTCATTTCACTTGCGCTTTATGTGTAAGTGACGAATAAAACTGATATTGATTGATATTGATTGATGGAGAAACCCCATGCAAACACCACACAGACAGCACCCGTAGTCAGAATCGAACCCTGGTCTCTGGCGCTGTAAGGCAAGCAACTCTACTGCTGCACTACCGTGCCTCCCTGAGGTTTGGGTGAAAGACGCACTTTGGTCTGCCCAAAACTTGTTGGCAGCCCAGCAGATCCAGATGTCCATCAGGGAATGTGGCCCATTCCAGACCACAGGAATTCATGCTGAGGGACCCACTTAAGCTCTGTTCTCAACGCCATGGTTCTGTGGGGGAGGGCCAGAGTCTAGGGTCCTACCACTGCCATACATTAATGGGTAGAGTTCTGTTGGGACACCCTTCAAACAATGAAGAGGTATCACACCAGGGGGTCACATGAATGGCAAGGGAATGAAGAAGGGGCTCGAACCGAAACAACACTTACTCATGATCAGGAAGGAACTGCAGATGCTGGGTTAAACCAAAGTTAGACACAAAATGCTGGAGTAACTCAGCGGGACAAGCAGCATCTCTGGAGAGAAGGAATGGGTGACGTTTCATGTCGAAACCCTTCTTCAGACAGACTTTTCCATGTTTTCCAGGGATGCTGCCCGACCTGTTGAATTACTCCAACACTTTGTGTCCTTTTGTGTTTTGTTTAAAGATAGGCGTGAACACTATAGAGTGTGACACTCTTGAATGTATCAACACTGAACATTTCTTAAGAGTTTGTTGGGATGTGGGAAGAAACCGGAGGGCACAGACAGCACCCGAGGTCAGGATAAGTCCTGGGTCTCTGGCGCTGGGAGGCAGCAGCTCCACCAGCTGCACCACAGTGCCGTCCCCAAATTTGCGGAGAAATTTCTTTCCCCTTCGTATTCCAACATGGGTGGGATGATGAAGGTCAAAACAGTAGGATTATTCTGCACATTCTGATGAATCTCACATGTGGCGTGATTGCAGAGAATTAAAGAGAACATGCAAAGCAACTACTAGCCACTACTAAATCACACGAGTCTTCCACTATTACATGCATTTCATCTCAACCTTACATCACACTTTAAAAAAATTATTTTGTCTTTCATCTGGAGTGCAATGTTGCTTAGGCAATAAAGATAGGCCAGGCCAGTGAGAGGACATCAGATAACAATATATTACCAGGTTGGTGCTCTGACTGTAACCCTAGTGTCCCATCCTCCTTTGATGTGCCTGCATTGATTTTAATTTGAGAATCAGACCTCAATGTGCATTTCGCACTTGGATATTCAGGGAGTGGAGAGATATGGATTAGGCGATGGCAAATAAGAGTTGGTACTGTACTGTTCCTCATTGGAAGGAACTGCAGATGCTGGTTTACACTGAGGATAGACACAAAATATTGGACTAACTCAGCGAGTCAGAGAAAAGGAATAGGCGATGTTTCAGGTCGGAACCCTTCTTCAGACTGACTCTCTTCAGTCAGACTTGAACTAACTTCAGTCTGAAGAGGAGTTTTGACCCAAAACATCACCTAGTCCTTTTCTCCAGATATGCTGCCTGACCCGCTGAGTTACTCCAACATTTTGTGTCTATCTTCTGTCGTGTTCTATGTTCTATCAAACATGCAATTGAAATGCTTCATCCCAGGGGTTAGTAAACCTTTACTCCACCCTCACTTGTGTGGGCAGCTGCCTCACAGCGCCAGAGACCCAGGTTCGATCCTGACCTCGGGTGCTGTCTGTGTGTGGAGTTTGTACGTTCTCCCTGTGAGCGGGTGGGTTTTCTCCGGGTGCTCCGGTTTCCTCCCACACTCCAAAGACTTACAGGTTCGTAGGTTAATTGGCTTCCGTAAAATTGTAAATTAGCCCTGGCGTGTAGGATAGAAGTAGCTGGTCGGCATGGACTCGGTGGGCCAAAGGGACTGTTTCCGTGCTGATTCTCTAAACTATAGTGGATAGTGGATCTCAGTGGATATTTTTAAAGCAGAGATAGACAAATTCTTGAACAGAACGGGCATCAAGTGTTATGGGGAGAAGGCAGGAAAATGGGATTAGGAGGCAGAGATCAGCCATTTTCAGGGAATGGAGGGATATGGATTAGGAACAGGCAGATAAAAGCTAGTGCTGTACTGTTCTATGTTGGAACTGCAGATGCTGGTTTATAGACGCAACATATCGGTGTAACTCAGCGGGTCCAGAAGCAAATAGGTGACGTTTCAGGTCGGAACTCTTCTTCAGACTGTCTTCAGTCAGACTTCAACTAACTTCAGTCTGAAGAGGAAATTCTGACTAGAAACGGTCACCTAGTATTTTTCCCCAGATATGCTGTCGGAGTTATATGCTCCTATAACTTGTGAACGGGAAGTCTAAAGTAAAGTCTGAAGAGAGTCACATCTGGGATAGGAGTAAAGGGAGAGGAAACAAATGAGAAAGCAGAGTATCAGAAACAAAAAGGAGAATGTCAACTGAACTTCACATGACCCACATGTGATGGGGGGGGGGGGGGTGATAGATATGTCACTTCAACTAATTTGTGCAATGAAAGATAAATCTTCCATTGGCAGGAGGTCACATTCTTGGCTTTTTCTATTGATGTGCTATTGAAGCCCAGTCTTATTTGTTAGTTTTAGTTCCGAGTTGGAACAAAAGGGAGTTGTACCAGTAGGGGTTTAGGTTTAGGATTATTATTGTCATGTGCAGTGAGGTATAGTGAAAAGTGTTGTTTTGCCTGCTATCCGCTCAAATCAGATAACACTGTACATTAATGCAATGAAGCCAAACTCAAGCACTATCGGTAGAGCGAAGGGAAAAATGCAGAGTGCAGAATATAGTTAGAGTCAGAGTCATGCAGCGTTGAAACAGGCCCTTCGGCCCAACTCGCCCATGCTGACCAAGATGCCCCATCTAAACTATCCCATTTGTCTGCTGTTGGCCCATGTTCATCTAAACCTTTCCTGTCCATGTACCTGCCCAAGTGCCTTTTAAATGCAGTGAAAGTACGCGCCTCAACTTCCTCCTCTGGCAGCTCATTGCACATGCCCACCATCCTATGAGTGAAAAGGTTGCCCCCCGTGTTTCTCAGGTGAATTAGACAGTACCCTATAGGGCTTGTGGAAGGACCATTCAGAAGCCTGATAACAGAGGGGAAGAAGCTGTCAATCTTCTGTCTCTGGCGATGGGAGCTGTCAATCTTCTGTCTCTTCTTCCCAATGGGTTCGGGAGGAAAAAGGGTTGACCGGGCTGGGACAGGTCTTTGCTTTTGTTGGCTGCTTTCCTGAGGCAGCGTGAAGTGTAGATGGAGTCAATGGTGGGGAGTCTGTTCTGTGTGATGAACCGGACCACGTCCACAGCTCTCTGTCATTTCTTGTGGTCTTGGGCAGAGCTGTTCCCAAACCAAGCTTTGGGCAACCTGACAGTGTGCTTTCTATGGTGCATCTGTAGAGGTTTGTCAGAGTCATTGGAGACAAGCTGGATTTCCTCAGTCTCCTGAAGAAGTAAATATCTCCTTTGGTGCTGCTTTATGAAATGAACTTGGAAAGCTTCGGATATTATTCCCTTCCCATATTCTTTGATAAGAGAAACATAACTTATTGTGAATTCAGATGAGATAGAGGGTTAAAACTATGATTTGAGGGATCTTAGCTCTTTCTGTCACTACCACAGCTCCCGGCCTCATTCACCCAAACCTGCAATGGACCTCAACTACATTAGACGCACAGAGTCTCTTGCCCAGAGTAGGGGAATCAAGAACCAGAGGACATAGGTTTAAGGTGAGGGGGAAAGATTTCATAGGAACCTGAGGGGTAACGTTTTCACACAAAGGGTGGTGGGTGAATGGAACATGAGGAGGTAGTTGAGGCAAGGGCTATCGCAATTTTTAAGAACCATTTTTAGACAGGTACAGTACATGGATAGGACAGGTTTAGAGGGATATGGGCCAAACGCAGGCAGGTGGAACTAGTGTATAAACCAGCATTTGCAATTCCTGGTGGCTCCAGGAGATCGGGTTTTGCTGGGATATGACTGTCTGCAATGCATCAACGTGCTTTTATTTTAACTAATGTGACATCGACTCCATCTACACTTCATGCTGCCGTGGCAAGGACCAGACTCACTCCGGCCACTTAATCTTCTCCCCCCGCCCATCCAGCATGAGGTACAGAAGTATGACAACGCACACCTCCAGGTTCAGGGGCAGTATATTTCCAGCTGTTATCAGGCAACTGAATCATCCTATCATCTGACCCACCCATCCACCTGATGGGAAACCCTTGGACTATCTTGAATCGGAGTTTACTGGACTTTATCTTGCGCTGAATATTACACTCTTTATCCTGTATCTGTGCACTGTGGGTGGCTTAATTGTATTCATGCATCAGTCTTTCCGCTGATTGGATAGCATGCAACAAAAAAAGCTTTTCACCGGTACACGTGACAATAATAAGCAAAAACTAATATATCAATGGAAGGCAGCTGAGGCATTTGCATGTGAATTTTCACATGTGTATCACATATGAGTCCATTCCTTCCTTTGCCAACGTCCTTACGTGTCCAACTAACGCCTGAGGTCAGACAATCACAATTGAGATAGGAACTCTGCTATTTGGTTTCCTAGCTAGAGGCATTGCATCACACAACCGCTACCCCACTGATGCTTGCTCTCTCTCTCTCTCTTTCTCTCTTTTTCTCTCTTTCTTTATCTCTCTTTCTCTCTCTTTCTCTCTCTCTCTCTCTCTCTCTCTCTCTCTCTCTCTCTCTCTCTCTCTCTCTCTCTCTCTCTTTCTTTCTGTATTTCTCTCTCTTTCTCTCTTTCTCTCTTTCCCTCTCTTTCTCTCTCTTTCTCTCTCCCACATTCTCTTTATCTCTCACTCATTCTCTTTCTATCTATCTCTTGCACAGTTTCAGATTTTAATGTAAACCTGTCTCTCTTACCAAATCTCTCTCTCTCTCTCTCTCTCTCTCTCTCTCACTCACACTTTCTCTCTCTTTTCTCTCTCTCTCCCTCTCCCACATTCTCTCTTTCTCTCTCTCCCACATTCTCTCTCTCTCTCTCTCTCTCCCACATTCTCTCTCTCTATCTCTCCCACATTCTCTTTCTCTCTCTCTCATTCTCTTTCTATCTATCTCTTCCACAGCTTCAGATTTTCATGTAAACCTGCCTCTCTTTCCAAATGTTATTGATACCAACTGATTAGTAAGGGTGTTGAAGGTTATGGGGAGAAGGCAGGGGAATGGGGTTGAGAGGGAAAGATAGATCAGCCAGGATTGAATGGCAGAGTAGTCTCAATGGGCTGAATGGTCTAATTCTGCTCCTATGACATGAACTTATAAACTTATCATTGGGAAAACTAAAATAGGTGCATTGAATAGTGCTGCCTGCCATGATAATATTCGCAACCACTGAGTAAAGACAATGGACAGACAACTCATGCTTGAATTCTGATATCATTGAGTGCTAATATATTCTAATCGCTTTTAGCACCATAGAATTTACACTGCAGTGTAAATAATTCTGAAGTAAACTCTTCTAAAGTGGAAGTCAAACAAGGACAGGACGTTCACAGTGAACAGCGGGGCCCTGGGGAGTGTTGTAGAGCAGAGGGATCTAGGAGTACAAGTGCATTGCAGTTCCTTGAAAATGGCATCAGAGATAGATAGGGTGATGAAGAAGGCTTTTGCCATACTGGCCTTCATCCATCAGGAGATTGAGTGTAGATGTTGGCATGTTATGTTACAAATGTACAAGATGATGTCTAACACCGCACTTGGAGTATTATATTCAATTTTGGTCGCCCTGCTATTGGAAGGATGGAAAGAGTGCGGAGACTATTTACGAGGAAGTTGCCACAACTTGAGGACCTGCGCTAGCTATTAGGAGAAGTTAGGCAAGCTAGGCCTTTATTCCTTGGAGCACAGGAGGTCGAGGAGTAATCTTATTGCGATGTATAAAATCACGAGGATAATAGATAGGGTGAATGCAGAGAGTCGTTTTCCCAGAGTAGGGAAAATCAAGAACCAGAAGACATATGTTTAAGGAGAGAGGAGAAATATTTAATAGTAACATGAGTGCAATTTTTTCACACAGTGGGTGGTGGGTGTATGGAACGAGCTGCCAGATGAGGGAGTTGAGGCAAGCACAATAGCAACATTTAAAAGACATTTGGTACATGGATAGGATACGTATAGAGGACTATGGACCAAATACGGGCAAAGGGGATTAGCGTAGATGCGTAGATCGTGGTTGGCATGCATGAGTTGGGCCGAAGGGCCTGTTTCCGTGCTGTATGACTCTGATCCTAACTTACACTCGGGAGCATCAGGAGCTCTAGTAGTTTACTGAATGCCTGCAAAGTGGAGTAGGAAGGAACTGCAGATGCTGGTTTCAACCGAAGCTAGACACAAAAAGCTGGAGTAACTCAACAGGACAGGCAGCATCTCTGGAGAAAAGGGATAGGTGACGTTTCGGGTCGAGACGTCTGGAAAAGGGTCACCCATTTCTTCTCTCCAGAGATGCTGCCTGTCCCGCTGAGTTACTCCAGCTTTGTGTCTATCTTCACCTCCAAAGTGGAAGCAGACCTGCACATAAAAGAAGCCATTAGTTTTTCACTGGTAATGAATCTGCAGAGATTGACATATCAAATGAATTTTGTGGAAAAAAAGACACATTTGTTTGGCTCAATGTGAACATTTCCAAAACTGATGCACTTTGCAACTCTGAATGGAAATGAGTCATTTGAGGCAGCTTTACGTCAACAGCTGGGTTTGAAAAGGTCAACTAGGATAGAGAACAGTGAATGTGTGGCTATTCTCTACACTGGCCAGGCGATTCCCCATTAGTAGCTCTTGTCCTAGAAATTGGCAGCATTCAAATACAACCAATGAAGTCAATTCACACTCTATTATAATGTTACTTTTGAGTAGAGAACGTATTAATCTTGATGAAGCTCTACAATCAGTTGGATATGAAGTCCTGCGTTCAAACTAAAGGAACGAATGTGCAGGAAATAAATGCCATAAAAATTTATCGCTGAGGAAGAGAATTAGGTGGGTTCTGAAGCACTTTAGTTTAATTTAAAACTGTTTGAATAATTTTGATTATTTTCTTCAGCCAGAAGTATGAAGGGTCCTGGACTCTTTCCATGGACTTCTTGGCAGTCTTAATGAATAAATACAGCCAACATCTGGAATTGATGAAAGGCAACTGAACAGCTTCCTTTCTTATTTAGTCTACAAAAGCCTTTCAGCGATCTGTAGCCGAACATTGTCTGTCACCCTTACCCTCCGTAATAAATTCGCATTTCTACTTGTGCTCACTCCCGAGGGATTTGTAGACTGGGATGAAGTGTTCTCAAGATGGCCGCACAGCGCCCAGCATCCTTCCCCTCTCCTCTCCAACATTTACTGGATATCTTCGACCAGGTCAGGGTTGGGGCAAGGGATCTTCATGTTCTTTCAAAGTTTCAAACCACTATTCCACGTATTCGCTGGGGTAAAATCATTAAAGAGGCAACTTTTTGACACAAAAGGTGGTAGGTGAACAGAACGAGCTGCCGGGGGAAGTAGTTGAGGCAGGTACTTTCGACTTTAGACATTAGACTTAGATACAGCGGCTCAGCGAGTTTGGCTGAACCAGCGATGCCCCCCGCACATCAGCACTATCCTACACGAGAGATAATTTACAAATTTTCCGCGAAACCAATTAACCTGCAAACCTGCACGCCTCTGGAGTATGGGAGGAAACTGGAGCACCCGGAGAAAACCCATGCAATCGCAGGGAGAACGTGCAAACTCCACACAGACAGCACCCATAGTCAGAATCAAACCCGGGTATCTGGTGCTGTAAGGCAGTGACTCTACCTCTCCGCCACTATGTCATTCCAGATAGTAGCATAACATTTAAGAAACAGTTAGACAGGTACATGGATAGGACAGGTTTTGAGGGATATGGGCCAAAAGCAAGCAGGTGGGACTAGTGTAAATGGGGCATGTTGGTCAGCGTGGGCTAGTTGGGCAGAAGTGCCTGTTTCCACACTTTATGACTCTATCTGCAGTTCCATGTGTCTAAGACTGACCTTGAGTGCTGTCCAATTGTAGAGTTTGCACATTCTCACTGTGAACTGCATGGGCTTTCTCCAGGTACTCCTATTTCTACAACACTTCAAATACATGCAGATATGTAAGTGAATTGGCTTCTGTAAATTGTCCCTCAGTGTAAGATAGAACGGGTGATCATTGGTTGGAACAGACTCAGTGGGCCGAAAGGCCTGTTTCCATGACGTTTCTATAAACTAAACCAAATTAATCTGAACTAAACTAAACTAAATTAAACTGAACTGAACTGAACTAAATTGAACGAAACGAAACAAAACAAAACTAAACTGAAGTCCGTACAGCTACCTCCAGACAACCTCTGTACCTAATGTCTACTCAAATAGACACAGACCATCTGGTCCATGCTGGTTCCCAGAGGAACAATCCCAGAGGTCCCATCCCACCTCTCCTTATTTCACTGAACTCCTGCATCTTTCTCTCACACATGCCCTTCATTCCCCTTTTCATTCTTCCTGTCATGCACCTCCAGTGAAGAGTAATTTACAGTGGCCCGTTAACCTACCAGCACACCGTTGGGTCTGGGAGGAAATTGGAAAGCTCTAAGGAAACTGAAGCTGTCACGGAGAGAATGTGGTGCTTACAACTGAATGTTTGCCATAAATAAGCAGGGTCGCTGAATCATACAGCACGAGAACAGCCCCTTCGGCCCAACTCGTTCATGCCGACCAAGATGCCACGTCTAAGCTGGTCTCATTGCCCCATGTTTTGTCCCTATCCTTCTGAACCTTTTAGCCACAGAGTGCTGGAGTAACTCTGTTACTCGAGGCAGCGTCTATGTTTAAAAATGATGGGTGGCGTTTCGAGTCGAGACCCTTCTTCAGACTTTTTCAACCAATCACCAGGGTGTGAGACTGACATCTTAGGACAGCTCATCCATTAGAAAACATAAGGAACTACAGATGCTGGCATCTTGCATAGAACCCAACGAGCTGGAGTAATTCAGTGTCTCTGACAGCATCTGTGAAGAACATGGATCAGCGAAGAACATGGAGTGCAGCGTAGGTTCACAAGGTTAATTCCTGGGATGGCGGGACTGTCATATGATGAAAGAATGGAGCGACCGGGTTTTTACTCACTGGAATTTAGAGGGATGAGAGGGGATCTTACAGAAGCATCTAAAATTATTAAAGGATTGGACACACTTGATGCAGGAAACATGTTCTCGATGTTGGGGGAGTCCACAACCAGGGGCAACAGTTTAAGAATAAGGGGGGGGGGGGGGGGGTAGGCCATTTAGAACTGAGATGAGGAAAAACTTTTTCACACAGAGAGTTGTGAAATTGTGGAATTCTCTGCCTCAGAAGACAGTGAAGGCCGACGCACTGGATGCAATCAAAAGAGAGTTAGATAGAGCTCTTAGGGCTAGCGGAATCAAGGGATATGGGGAGAAGGCAGGGACGGGGTACAGATTGTAGATGATCAGCCATGATCACATTGAATGGCGGTGCTGGCTCGAAGGGCCGAATAGCCTCTTCCTGCACCTATTGTTTATGTATCTATGCGACCATCCCATCCTCATATGCCAGTCAAAACACTCCTCATTTCAGGCCTATACGTTCCCACCCATCCACCTATCACTTGCCAGGATAGACACCAAATGATGGAGTATCTCAGCGGGACAGGCAGAATCTCTGGAGAAAAGGAATAGGTGCCATTTTGGGTCAAGACCTTTCCTCAGACCGTCACCACCCATTCCTTCTTTCCAGAGATGATGCCTGTACCGTTGAGTTATTCCAGCATTTAGTGTCTATCTTTGGTGTAAACTAGCATCTGCAGCTCCTTCCTATCACTTACCGGTCTTTGTCCTCCCCCCACCTCTCTTTCAGCTTTCTCCTCTTCCCCACAGAGTCAGTTTGGAAAAGAGTCTCCACCTAAAATGTCACCTACCCATGTCCTCCAAACCTGCTTAAACACGGAACTACAAGGAACTGGTTTACAAATGACGACTCACAGTGCTGGAGTAACTCAGCAAGTCAAGCAGCATATCTGGTGAACATGGATAGATTACATTTTGGGTCGGGACCCTTCTTCGGACTGAAGCAACACTTTGTGTCTTCCTCCAGAGATGTTGCCTGGCCACCTGAGTTACTCCAGCACTGCGTTCTTTCTACCCATGATAAAAAAACTGTTCATTTTTCTCCTCCGGGATGAAGTGACATCACCAACAACTCAATCCTCAGCAAATGGGAGGAGGTCACAGATTGCGGAGTTCACTGACTTTGCCCAGCAAAGACAAAAAACGGATTGTCTTTGCTGCTGTAAACTTGAGCTACAGGAATAGTCATGTTTTATGAGAGCCTCACTTTACGCAACATTTGATACCCTTCCATTAAAAGTCTGGCTGACCCACGCAAACCAAGCTTGTCCCTTGCTTCCCTCCCAAACAGATGCTCTTGTCTTGTGCTTACAAAGCATTTGAAACAGCTTGAAGCAGATTTAAAGGTTTCTTTAGAAAGGAAACGTTTTCCCTGCAATGTATTTAATGTAATCTGCCCCAGGTGAAGTGCTCACACTATTCAATTGTCTCCTTTTGCTTGGTATTAATCCGTCATTACATTTGTACTAAAAAAAGTCTGCTTTCACTCGCGATCCTTGCTCAAATTCCAGCAGCTGTTTTTATTAAGGGTTTAGTCTGGCTTCCCCTAACATTACTATTTAGGTTTAGAGATGCAGCATGGAAGCAGGCACTTCCACCCACCGAGTTCACTCCTATCATTGATCACCCGTTCACACGGGTTTTATGCTATGCCACATTCCCATCCGCTCCCTGCACACTAGGGGGCAATTTACAGAAGGCCAATTAACCTGCAAACCCACACTCTTTGGGATGTGCGGGTTGGTAGGTTAATTGGCCCCTCTGCAAATTGCCCCCTAGTGTGTAGGTATGTGGGAGGAAACCGGGAGCACCCGGACTGAACCCACACGGTCACAGGGAGAATGTGCAAACTCCACATAGTCAGCACCCGAGGTCAGGATCCAACCCGGGTCTCTGGCGCTGTGAACCAAGTTATGCCTCTGTGCCATTTCATATCATTACTCCGTAACAGAATGTATCCCTACGACTGAATCCAAAGGTACAGCAGTAATGAGGTCCTGTCCGCCAATATCCAAATGGTGTCAGGAATATAAATCATTCAACATCTGTGCAGTGGACTGATAGCTGTATATAGATCCACACAATGGGTCCTTACTGGCTGCACTCAGCACTCGAACAGGCCCCTCTACCCACAATAGAAACATAGAAAGATAGAAAATGAGTGCAGGAGTAGACCATTCAGACCCTTCGAGCCAGCACCACCATTCAATATGATCATAGCTGATCATCCAAAATCAGTACCCCGTTCCTGCTTTTTCCCACATCCCTTGATTCCATTAGCCCTAAGAGCTAAATCCAACTCTAGTAAATTGGCCTCCACTGCCTTCAGTGACAGAGAATTCCATAGATTCCCAACTCTCAGGATGGAAATGTTTTTCCTCATCTCAGTCTTAAATGGCCTACCCATTATTCTTAAACTGTGTCCATTCCGAACATGATGCCAAGTTAAAATAAGAACATCGACACAAAATCCTGGAGTGCCAGGGTCCTCAGCAGGACAGGCAGCATCACTGGAGAGAAGAAATGGGTGACGTTTCAGGTCAAGACCCTTCTTCAGAAGTACTCTTTCTTCAGAAATAATCTCCTCTGCATGCATGTGATCAATATCCCTTCATTCCCTGCATATCCACATGTCTATCTAAAAACATTGTCAATAACACTTCCTATAGTCCATCACGGGCACACAAGAGTCGCTGCCTCATAAAGGCAGCCAGCATCATCAGAGAATAGTAAGATTAAATGAGAACTTACCAGTTTGAAGTTTGATCTTTATTTTATGAGGAGTTACGATGAGCGATTACGTGAAGAAGGCCGTCAGCTCGCATGCGCATCAATCTTCAAAGCAGCGGTGTGAAATCACAGATAACAGTAGTTGAAGTGACAGTAAGATTAGAGAAGACTAGAACTAACAGATGACCTTTATGATACGAGGGTTGGGAGTGGAGGGCATGTGCTCATCGTAACTCCTCATAAAATAAAGATCAAACTTCAAACTGGTAAATTCTCATTTAATCTTACTATTTTACTTCGGAGTCACGTGAGTGACTATGTGAAGATTTCAAAGCTCTGTGATTTCATGCCATGGATACGAGTCCATGTGTCACACACTGCATCAGTTGACCATGATGAGTGAAATTATAAATAATGCATTATTTATAATTTAAACATGCTGATGCTTTAATGAGCAAATGAAAATAATAGTGACCCCTCTCATCCAGGGGTAACTATAAAACAGAATCTAAAATAGAGTTGGCAAATACCCCAGGTCTGGCAATGGGTTATTATAAAATGTTTGGAAAGTATGTTCGTTTGACCATCCTGCAGACGCTAGGATGTTGTCCAGCGGAACGTACATAACCCTTGCTGCTGATGTGGTAGCTGCCCTGGTGGAGTGAGAGTTGAAAAAATTAGTATCTACTCCTGCATAAGCCAAAACCCCGTTTTAACCACCTGGAGATGGTCTGAACTAATACCTTCTTATGAGGTTTTTTGTAACTAGCAAACATTGCTAGTTTAGAGCCTTTAAGGCTCTTGGTGACCTTGACGTATTGTTGTAAATGTGTGACCACACATAACCGAAGGTCCATGGGGTATGCCATGAAAACTAGTTTGAGACCTGACGCCCCTGGTTTGCTCTGCTTAACTAAATCATAAACATAAAATATTATGCTATTTGCAGATGTAACCATCCTCTTCAGTCGCAATTTATGTAGTGACTGGACCCGTTGCGCTGAGACCAGGATGTAGTTGGAGCCCCCTGGTGAAGTAGTGTTTACACAACGTCAAAATTCCATACTTCCGTGTACTGGGCCTGGGAGAACTTGTGTTAAAGATATCCTTTATAATTCTGGATATCAGAGGGTGAGACCTGACAGAGTGGGTCCCACTCGCTGCAGCAAATATGATGAGAAGGCATGTTTGGCACTGTTAATGGCACTATAACTTAATTTGTTGTCAAAGACCCATTTCAAAATGAACTCCAAGATGTCAGTTATCCGTGCTGTATTATATGTAACATGTGTATTTAAACAAAAACACTTCCCATCTCCTGAAGAGGAAATGTACTGTTTTTTTTTGGTGCTATCCCTGCATTCTGCAGTGAGCACATACATGGATCGGTCTGACAACCCGAGCCGCAGGAACAGTCGACTCAGAGTCTGCAAGTCAATGAATTGATTTTATCATGCAGAGGTTGGTTTCCCGAGTCACAGGCTGAACCAGCAAAGTTTTATGATTAGAATAACTATATACGGTTCTATTATTATTCCCAACATCAGCGGGAACCATGGCTGCATAGGCCTGAAGCGGCATCTCGCTGGATTTATTGGAAGACCTGACTGATGAGGCAGAATGGAGGAAAGACATAAAAGAACATTCCTCCCCAGTGTTGCAAGAATGTATCTCTCGCCACTGTATGCCACACATTTTTGTGAAATGGTTAATGAGCCTGGGTGCAAACATATCGATATACGGTGTTCCATCGAGCCACAATGTCATTAAATACTTTGTGATCCAAGATCCATTCTGTGTTGTCATTGATTTTACGTGATGATACAACAGTGCCAAATGAGGTTAGATAAATTATCACAGGATACTTTGACTTGATTGCACTAACATATGCCACCACCATAGCGTATCAACTTGGAGTTGAGCATGCAGATTATGCATATTCGCACAATAACCTTTAACCCATAGAATGCACCTAGTTTTTATAGGTAGTTGATACCAATAACGGAAGAATTGGTAACTCATACAAAACGCATCCACCTCCGTAACTAGAGATGGCATTCATAATTTCCCATCTTTGAGCACTAGCATCAGTTTGTAATATAACTGAAGATTACTGACTAAAAATTACTGGAGCAATGCTGAATACAGTTTGCCCACCATTGTGACTTTGGTAGCTTCAGCTGGTAATAGCATAGGTCTGTTAATAATGACCTATATGGTACTTGAGAGGTTACTCCTTTGCACGATTGTAAGTTCTGATAATGCAAAGGCCCAAATTGCACAGCTGAAACACAGCTACTATATTGCCAATTACATGATGAATAGAAGGCTGCTTCATAACAACAAGGTTGTTACAGGCTTCTATTAATTCCAATCTCTTGCCCCAAGGCGGAGTCACCAATAAATTAATAAGTTAAAGGTAAATCCCAATAATCAATAACTCTGGTTGGTATCAACTTAAATTTAACTGGATGGATGAGAAACCCCAATTTCTCACATATAGTTTGCGGCTGAAACTGTTAATTTAAGCAAAATACAGCGTTTAGAATATCATCCAGATAGGCCATAACAAGTGTTTTTGAGCTCTGAGCAGCCCAAGCACCGGTTTTAGTAATTTGGCAAATAACCCAGAAGCTGAAGTTAGCCCATTTTGCAACACTTTAACTGTTACCATTGCCCCATCTAGATAAATTTCAAATGTCTCCTGTGCCCTGTGAATGGAAATTAAATAGTATGTATCTTTGAGATCAATGCATGCCATAAAGATCCTATGGAAATCATTTGTTAGACAGAAACGAAGTTTCCTATTTTGAAAAGTCTATATTGCACATGCGAGTTAAATCAAGGATGAACTGACATCCTCCATCTTGCATAATGAACTGGCCACGCCTGCCATAATTCCGTGCCTGCCTCGAACGACAACTCCAGCCAGATTCCCGAGCCTGTCTCAAAAGGCAATCCTGGCCATAATACCGAGCCTGCCTCGAAAGACAACTCTGGCCATAATTCTGAGCCTGCCTTGAAAGACAACTCTGGCCATATTTCCGAGCCTGTCTCGAAAGGCAATCCTGGCCATAATACTGGGCCTGCCTCGAAAGACAACTCTGGCCCCAATTCCAAGCCTGTTTGGAACTCTTGTATATTGTGCAGTATAAACTAATCACATGTTATCATTAGTTTATAAACAGATCTGAATCTCGTGTTATCTTTGTCATTTGTACAAAAAACAAGTATCAATAATACCAACTTGTAAATGGTCCACAACCGCATGTTTCAGAAGAACCAGACCCACCTACCTCCATGGTTACCGGTGGTCTTATGGTAAGCCCAAAGGCCCCTGATGCGGGTTCTTTTTCCCTCCTTGATTGGAGAGAAGGACCGGTAGGATGCGTGGATTCCATATTTTTCCTGAAACCGGCTTGGGCCTTGGCCTGAAAGACCTCTGCCCAGCCTTCAAGCTGCCACCAGCTTCAGTGAACCGCTTACCCCGATGGAGGCGTGGGGTGTGTTGTCGCCTAAACGATGAAGCTTTGCTCGTCGTCGGTACCTTGATTAGTCCGACAGCTTTTTGCTTCCTCATCCAGGTCTTACCTGTTAGGTAAGTCTTACCTGAAGAGAAGATTCGGCGGCTGGTTTCATTTCCTGGATTTCATGCCCCTCCAATGTCACCCCTGATAGTCACTGTTCACTGCCGGCACTTGTAGCATGAGGGGAACTCTGGCCCCTTCCGGGTTTTCTGCCAACGGCTGGAAACCAACTCTTCCGGCAGCGACACCTTCGTTTGCGAGTATTCCCTTGAAGCCATATGCATGTGCTTCAGTATGTTCCACGGACATACTTTCGAATTTGAAGTCAGTTACACACTGACCACTCGCACTCCCCTCCTCACAGAGGGAGATTCGTAGGCAGCCTGAAGCAGGTGCTGCCGCAGGCCCCTGAGAATACCTGCGCTGATATGGCCCCTCCTACGGACCTATATCAGGATTGAGCATCACATTTGTGGGTTAAACGCCCGAGGGCACTATCCATGCTCCATCTGGGTTTAAACGTCCGAGGACGTACCCAGGTATGTCGGAGGGGATCCTCCTGGCCTGACTCATCCGAGTCCAAGGCGTAACTGACTTACTTTTGGTTTAACCCCATTTCTGGGGACCCACAGCGGTCTGGAAGCAGCTGACCGCTGTATGTTGGAGGGGTCCCTCCTGGCCTGTCTTCCACAGGCCTAACCGACTTACTGTTGGTTTTACCCCCTTTCTGGGGAACCACAGCGGTCTGGAAGCCACTGACTGCACTGTCAGTGACTTGGGTAGCGAACCCGACGGCCGCCGGCTACCCGCACTTCCGCGGTCTCTGTAGCCGGTTCCCCGTGGTCCCGGTTTCCGTGGTCCGTGACCGGGATGCCCCGCTGTCCATAACCAGTTTCCCCGCGGTCCAGCAGGAAAGACTCTGTAACAGAGATTCCTGCAAGGAAAGAAAAAACAGAACCTGGGAATGAGTTGAAAAACTTACCTTCAGGTACAACTTACCGCTGGAAGGAGCAACGCGCCCGCCAGTCAGTCGTTACGCACATTGCGGTAGACGTAATGACATGCATGCGGGCTGATGGCCTTCTTCACGTAGTCACTCATGTGACTCCGAAGTTAAATCACACCACCCTGGCCACACTCTCATTTCACTCCTGCCATCAGGAAGAAGGTACAGGAGCCTGAAAA
The DNA here is from genome assembly GCA_035221665.1 of Okamejei kenojei. Lineage (NCBI taxonomy): Eukaryota > Metazoa > Chordata > Chondrichthyes > Rajiformes > Rajidae > Okamejei > Okamejei kenojei. The sequence goes on from CM069148.1 coordinate 27,108,193, forward strand.
CTGTAACGTCCAGGTTCAGGAGCAGCTTCTTCCCTACAACCATCGGGCTATTAAACACTACAACCTGCAAATAGGCTCCAAAGTGTATAGACTTGTGGCATCGTTGTGCTGTTGCAAGTAAGAATTTACACTCTTGACTCTTGACTGTCGTATCTGCCTCCACCACCACTCGCGGCAGCACATTCCAGGCAGTCACTACCCTCTGTGTAAAAGAACTTGCCCCACACAACTCCGTTAAACTTTGCCCCATCTCACCTTGAAGCTGTGCCCTCTAATCTTTGACATTTTCACTCTTGGAAAAGGGTTCTGACTGTCTACCCTATCTAAGCCTCTCATAATCTTCTATATTTCTATCAGTGCTGCACTGTTCTATGTTCTATCTTCTGTGTCCAACTATCACTTACCAGGCTCTGTCACACCCCCCTCCCCCAACCTCTTGTAGCTTTTCCCCCCATATGAAGATGGGTCACCGACCCAAAACATCGTCTATCCATTCCCTCCACAGGTGCTGCCTGGCCTGCTGAGTTCCTCCAGAACTTTGTGTTTTGCTCAAGATTCCAGCATCTGCAGTTCCTCGAGTGCTCATATGGTTCTCCATATGGCCTAGCATTTAGCTGCTGATATTTGTCAAGAGTATGAAGTTAGGGATTGTGACTGAGGGTTGGCACAGTTGTGCAGCGGTAGAGTTGCTGACCAGTGATCACCCCGTACACTAACACTACCCAACTTACTAGGCACAATTTTACAACTTATCAAATCCAATTAACCTACAAACCTATAACTCTTTGGTGCGTGGGAGGAAACCAGAGCACCTAGAGAAAGCCCACACGGTCACAGGGAGAGTGTGCAAACTCCATACAGACAGCACCCTTAGTCAGGGTCTCTGGCGCTATGAGGCAGCAACTCTACCGCTGCGCCACTGTGCCACCCTAAGTTAATATATACTCTCAGGTAAAAAAATAGATTCCCAATGAAGTGAAGACTCATTTGTCATTGGAGATGGTTTATACCATATGGGAAGAGCATTATGTTCTTGTTGTGGTTTACAAGAGACGCAAGTGGAGATATGGTGTTGGAAAAGAGAGGACAGTAATCAGAGAGTTCATGTCAGGGTTCGCTGTTTGAGAAGATAAAGCCGTGACTAAATGCAGGAATGTGAATCAGTTCAAGCCTTTGAGAATAAATGAACAGGATTTTGGTCTGTAACAAACCAGGAAAGTGTAAATTGGCTCTGGCTCATTGTTTACATAAACATCGGTCACAGGATAATCCATTTTAAAGCAGGAATTTGGTGGTGATTATATTACTTAATGTATCTGAGGATAGAAAGGTGACATCATTGAAAATAAATGCAATTAAATCAAGATGTAGAAACAAGGAGCTGCAGATGCACATTTACAAAAAAAAAGACACAAAGTGCTAGAGTAACTCAGCAGGTCCGGAATCATCTCTGGAGAACATGGATAGGTGACTTTTCAGGTCTGGACATTTCTAAAACTTGGCATTACATTCAGCATGGAAATTGTGGGCTGAAGGACGTGTTCCAGTGCTGTACTGTTCTATATATGTTTAAATTTGAAATAAAACATGATAACGTTTTTAGCTCAAATGTCTTTTACTCCAGAGACATCAAAAACATCAGAAACATCAAACGTGTGGGATCAAGAAATATAGGGAGAAAGCAATAACGGGGTACTGATTTTGGATGATCAGCCAGGATCATATTTAATGGCAGTGCTGATTCGAAGGGCCAAATGGCCTACGCCTGCACCTATTTTCTATGTTTCTATGAATGGGTTAACATTGGGTTAAAAAATGATGAATGTTTGAGATTGGGTGAACATATGATAAGCGTTGGACAGCACTGGGCCTGTACTTGTTGGAGTTTAAAAGGATGAGGGGACACCTCATTGAAACTTACCAAATAATGAATGGCCTGGATAGAATGGATGTGGAGAGGATGTTTCTACAAGTGGGAGAGTCTAGGACCAGAGGCCATAGCCTCAGAATAAAAGGACGTGCCTTTAGAAAGGAGATAAGGAGGAATTTCTTTAGTCAGAGGATGGTGAATCTGTGGAACTCATTTTTACAGAAGGCTGTGGAGGCCAAGTCAATGGATATTTTTAAGGCAGAGATTGACAAATTCTTGATTAGATAGAGTAATGTCAGGGGTTTTGGGGTGAAGGCAGGAGAATGGGGTTGATAGGAAAAGTAGATCAGCCATGATTGAATGGCGGAGTAGACTTGATGGGCTGAATGGCCTAATTCTGCTCCTGTAACTTATGAATTTATGAACTTATGAACATTCCTTTTATTTTATATCTGTGCACTGTGGCTGGTTTGATTGCACTCATGTATAGTCATTCTGCTCACTGGATAGCGAGCGACAAAGGGTTTTCACTGTACCTCGGTACCCGTGTCAATAACGTAAACTAAACTAAAGGAAGAACAAAAGTTATCTAAAATAAATCCTCCTGCTGTATTAATGTTTGTGCTGGCAGTTGACGCCCTTCTGCAGTAGCAAGATGGCGGATAAGATCTTTATTGAATCGTCAATCACAAATTCATTCCATGGAGGGAGAAAAGAGTTACAGTGCATTTGAGTTGAACTAAGCTTCATTTCATGGGATGACTTTATCATTATTATCTATCCCAGATGTGCGTTGATTGTGTGGTAGCTCCCCGCTAGTTCATACAAGTCAGCAATGTTTTCATGTATCCCCCCTTGTCTGCTCTTGGACAGCGATTACAAAACTTACAAAACTTACCTTCAGCGGCGCTGCAGTTCTGTTACTGGCTGTGTGCGCGACTTTAGCGCCTTTGAGAGGGGGGCGGGTTTAAAATGCGGTTTTTCTTCAGACTATTCCGATTTTGAACAGATTGTTTAGTTGCTGAAGAAAATTCGCTTCGACTGCCGTTTTATTAAGTTTATTAAAATTAGCGCAGGATAATTTAACATCAGGAGTAAAATTAAAATCATCTTCTAATGCCATCAACGCCGACAACGGGACGGATCTCACGTAGGGGACAAGGCAAGGTACGCCGTTTATTTTTTCATATAAACTTGCTTCTTAGGATGCCTTTAATCAACATTTTACGTTGCGAAAAGGTGACTTAGGACCCATACGAACTGGCAGTATTTTACCCGCTGATATGGGGTTTAAATTCATCGCAACCGCAACGTTCCAAACAATCGCGTTCCACAAAATCTCATTCGCAAGATGATTAAAATGGCCATTAATTTGCAGGAATTAAACACTAAATTCCTTCCATTTGGCCGATAAATTCATGACAATGAGATTTAAAAATCATGTTATATTGTGAATTCTTGTGTGAATGTTATTTGGACACTTAGGCTTCTTAAAAATGTTAACCTTTTCTTAAGAAATGGATAGATATTTAGATCTAGTAATTGAATGTTGTAATTAGCTACAATTAGGTAACTAACCAATTATATGCTTTAATTTCAGGTCATCCAAGTAAGATTGTTTCATATTTGTTTCAGAATGCTTCAATCTATAATAACTGAAAATTTCATTCGGCTCTCTTAATTCTTAAGAAAGTTATGGGCTTTTGACTGTCCTAGATCACAGCTTTTGTGTTAAGTCAATGGAAAAGCAATAGGGAACAAGATGCTAATTTCCGAGTATGAAAATAGCCATAACTTTTTTAATGCTGAAGATATGAAAGTGAATTAGGTGTCAAATTAAAGTTATTTTTTTGCTTTATCTGTCGGGATAAATTGCAGACTTGATTTAAAAAATCTCAAAATGTTGTGACATTGCTAATTATAGGAAGGGTGTTGAAGTTTTGGGATGGATATATATTTAGATAGACACAAAATGCTGGAGTCTGAAGAAGGCTCAGCATTTGGTGTCTATCTATCCATGTACCTGTCTGAATGCTTCTTAATCGTTGATAGCACCTGCCTCATCTCCCTCTTCCGGCAGCTCGTTTCATACACCTGTCACCCTGTGTGGAAAAAAAGTTGCCCCTCAGGTTCCTATTAAAACTAGTTTAGTTTATTATTGTCACATGAACCGGGGTTCAGTGAAAAGGTTTTTATTGCATGCTATCCGGTCAGCAAAAAGACTATGCATGAATTACAATCAAACTGTCCACAGTGTACAGACACAGGATAAAGGGAATAATGTTTAGTGCAAGATAACGTCCAACAAAGTCCGGGATAGTTCAGTTGCCTGCTAATATCTGGGAAGAAACTGTCCCTGAATCCGGAGCTGTGTGTTTTCACACTTCTGTACCTATTGCCTGATGGGGGAGGGGTGAAGAGGGGGTGACTGGGGTGAGACTTGTCCTTGATTATGCTGCTGGCTGTCCTGAGGTAGAGTGCAGCGTAGATGGAGTCAATGGAAAGGAGGTTGGTTTGCGTGATGGATTGATCAGTAGTCCCACTTTAGGGCTAACGACACTTGTCATGAACACTGACGAAGGGTGAGGTTTGACAGGATGTTACCAGGCTTCTGAATGGTCCTTCCATAAGCAAACATACTGTCCAATTCACCTCAACCCCATTGCGGGTTTTGGAGTGTAAGCATAGCAGTTCACATTGTTATGAAATCATTACTTGCTTTCCCCTTAAGTATAATGTAAATATTAACAGTCTTTTCCAATGTCAGGACATAAAAGCCTGATCTTAACCCACATCCACTTATTCTGGAAGTGACCTTTTGATCGAGTTGCTAATCAAGGGAGGCAGCTAATTTTTGCCTTACAGATCCAATTATCAATGCAATTTCACTGCCAACCCCAAGATTATCTCACAGTACAAAATAGTAACCGAGTCATACAGCACAGAAACAGGCCCTTCGGCCCTACTCATCCATGCCGACCAAGATAGAGTGGCTGCGGAGAGGATTCTTCCACTAGTGGGAGAGTCTCTGACCAGAGGCCACAGCCTCAGAATAAATGGAGGTACCTTTAGAAAAAGGTTGAGGAGGGTGGTAAATCTGTGGAATTCATTGCCACCTATGGCTGTGGAGACCAAGTCAATGGGTAATTTTAAGGCAGAGATTGACATATTCTTGATTAGTACGGGTGTCAAGGGTTATGAGAAGAAGGTAGGGGAATGAAGTTGAGAGGGAAAGATAGATCAGCCATGATTGAATGGCAGAGTGGACTTGATGGGCCAAATGGCCTAATTCTGCTCCTATGACCTACGAACGTATACCAAATCTAGTACACTTAGAGCTAAACTGGTCAGTCTGCCTTACAACACAATGCCACTAAACCATGAGTGGGCTTGTTTTATTGGAGTTGTTTTACTGAGAAGCCAAGCTGTTCCATTATTCTGTGTCAGAAACAGTCCGGGGTCACATCAAGGTGTGTCACACTCCTAGTCAAAAATAATACGAGCTCCAAGAGTTGTTTAAAGCCTCTTAAACGCTACTATTCTATCAGTCCCCACCGAAACAACAGCAGTGGCGCAGTGGGTAGAGTTGCTGCCTTACAGCGCCGAAGACGCGGGTTCGATCCCGACTATGGGTGCTGTCTGTATGGAGTTTGCACGTTCTTCCTGTGACCACGTGGGTTTTCCCCGAGTGCTCCGGTTTCCTACCACGCTCTAAAGACGTGCAGGTTTGTAGGCTAAATTGGCTTTGGTGAAAAATTGTAAATCGCCCATAGTGTGTAGGATAGTGCTAGTGGTCGCTGGTCGACGTGGACTCAGTGGGCAGAAGGGCCTGTTTCTGCGCCGCATCTTTAAACTAAACCCATTGCTGCCAATGATGATTAACAGCGCCTCATTCTCTAACAATTTGGGGTTTCCGTGCTGGTATTGGGGTTTCTAATTTATTGATTTTTCTTTGTTTATAATCTTATCTATGAATATTGCGTTTATAGACTTCTTATGTTGCTGCTAGTACCAAGTTTATTGTTCCGTTGTCGGTACATATGACAATTAAACACTCCTGACTCTTTTGACTCTCAATTAATCTTGAATACCCCGTATTAAAAATAACTCAGTCCAAAGCATTGAAGAACACATCAATATTGTGCCCATTTAGTCATGCATGGTCGGGTATTCGCTCTTCAGACAGGCACCATTGGGAAGATGGATGAGCCCCCTGGAAAGGCCTAATCATCCATCAGAGAAACCCACACAAGCGGCTGAGGTGATATTTGATTAGTTTGTCCTCCGGTCCACTATTAGCAGTCAAGGGGCAGCCTTTATCTCATTAATCCTGCCCCTGCAGGCGACTGCTAAGCATATAGCCATCATGTGCGGGGCTCGGGTAACAAGGTCTGACTGTGTTTCTGCTCTCTGCGTGAGGTTTTCCCCTTGCATTCGTGGCAGCCGCTTTGTTTACATTACCAGGGTTTAGCAGCAATGAGCCCACCCGAGAACAGGCACAGGGTAAAGTTCAAGGAACATTAACCAAATAGACCAGGCAGCATTCGGGCAAGAATGTCATGGCATCACGCTGTGCCTTTTTGAGGATAAAGACGGCTAAGCAATTCTCCTAATAATAAGGGTGCAGCTGGTAGAGTCACTGCCTCACAGAGCCAGAGACCCAGGTTCGATCCTGACCTCGGGTGCTGTCTGTGTTTGTGTGGAGTTTGCACGTTCTCCCTGTGACCGCGTGGGTTTCTTCTGGGTGCTTCAGTTTTCCCCCGCATCCCAAAGACGTGTGGGTTTGTAGATTAATTGGCCCTCTGTAAACCACCCCTAGTGCATAGGGAGTGGATGAGAAAACGGGGTAACATAGAACTTGTGTGTGAACAGTTGATCTGTGGACTTGGTGGGCCGAGGGGCCTGGTTCCAAGCTGTATCTTTCAAATTCAAATTTAAATTTCTTGATATTTTGGACTTTATTTCCAGCAATGGTCGTCGAGGACTCAGCGGATCAAAGGGCCTGTTTCCGTGCTCTATCACTAAATTGAAGTAAAACTGAAACATTAAGGAACTGTTTCTCGAACTATGTTTGGACCAACCTCTGTATGGTTTTGGTCAAGCAACATCCTATTTCTGCAATGTGTTTTTACTTTAAATCCATAACATTTGTTCCGCACATCCTAGTGAACATTACACTGAATGGAAATGGTTAAGTACAGGAAACATTTTTCCTCTAAAATGTAACTTGATCTCAAAGTAATGCTCATTTCAAACAAAAAGCCTGGATGTTATTGAAGGATTGTTCATTCATGATCATGTTCCCAAATACCATAGTTGGTCATGTTTAAGCATTCTTTCATATCTGAACTGGTGGGTAAATAAAACATTACGACTAGTGACCAGGGAGGGCATCGCAGTGTCGCAGCGGGTAGAACCGCTGCTTCTCGGCGCCAGAGATCCAGGTTCCATCTTGACCCCGGGTGCTGTCTGTGTGTGTGGAGTTTGCACGTTCTCCTTGTGACAGCGTTGGTTTCTTCCAGGTGCTCCGGTTTCCTCCCACATCCCAAAGACACGCATGTTTTTGTAGGTTAGTTGACCTTGGTTCAGGTCTCATTTGTCAGCAGGGGGCTGGAGTTTGGTCAAATGACCAGTTTACACACTGCCTGACCTGGTGCAGGACGTTGGTGAGGCCACACTTGGAGTATTGTGTTCAGTCTTAGTCACCCAGATATAAGAAGGCTGTCATTAAGCAGGAAAGGGCGCGGAGAACATTTACAAGAATGTTGCCAGGGCTTGAGGGCCTGAGCTACAGCGCTAGGTTGGGCAGGCCGGGACTTTATTTCCTGGAGCGCAGGAGGATGAGGGATGATCTTATAGAGGTGTATAAGTTCAGGAGGGGAATAGATACGGTAAATGCACAGAGTCTTTTCCCCAGGGCAGGGGAATCATAAACGAGATGATATAGCTTTAAGGTGAGAGGGGAAAGATTTAATGGGATCCTGAGGGGGTAACTTTTTTACACAAAGGGTGGTGGGTGTATGGAACAAGCTGCCAGAGGAGGTAATTAAGACAACTATGGCAACATTTAAGAAACAACTAGACTGGTACATGGATTGGGTGGGATTAAAGGAATATGGGCCAAGCGCAGGCAGGTGGGACTAGTGTAGATGGGGCATGTTGGTCAGTAAGGGGACGTTGGGACAAAGGGCCTGCTTGCACACTGTATGGCTCTATGACTCCATGACTGTAGGAGGTAGTTGACACAGATGAACTCTATAGCTGACTTCATTAAAGGTGTGACATCTAAACAGTATATTGTTCGTGTATTTGATTCACCTGTATAACTCTCCAAACCCCACTCATACACAGGGATCCCCTGCACATTTTGTCATCTGAAACTGATGTATACATAACATCAGAGCCTAGACCCATCCCACCACAAGCATTTAATGAATGACCACAGTAAGGGGTTTGTCTCTCCGTAATTGGGTCTGATGTTGTGTGAAGTGAGGGGCGGGCACTGTGCGCGGCTGGTAGTGCTGCTGCCTCACACCGCCAGTGGTCCACTTCCTACCTGACCTCGGGTGCTGTCAGTGTGTGGAGATTGCACATTCTCCCTGTGACCGCACGGGCTTCTTCCAGGTGCTCCGTAGGTTTCCTCCCACATCCCGAAGACGTGCAGGTTTGTAGGCTACTTGGCCTCTGTAAATTGCCCCCCTAGTGTGTAGGTAAATGGCTGAATCTGGGGGGGGATAGATGCTGATACGGAGAGGAAAAAGGTGGATCAGATTAGTGTAGGATTAGTGTAAATGGGCATTGATGGTCATTGTGGATTCGGGGACTCGTTTCCACGCTGTAGGGCTCTATAAAATTGGCAGGCATGTGAAGAAGAGTGTGCAAGTGATCACTCGGATTTCCTGGAAAGCATATAAACAATAGGAACAAAGAACTGCATATGCTGGTTTACAAAGAAAAGAGACGCAAAACGCTGGAGTAACTCAGCGGGTCAGGCAGCATCTCTGACGAATATGGATAGGTGACGTTTTGGGTCGAGACCTTTCTTCAGTTATGTTTTGGAAAGGCAGCCAAACACAATTTGTTTATTCTCCACCTCCCATAGCCTCGCAGTTAATACTGTTTCCAGCAATTCCCCTTCAAAATCTCCCACTAAATGAATGCCCATCAGCCTTAAGATAACACTCTTTGATATTATTCTGAAATGAGTATATACTTAAATCTCTGAGTGGTACTTGAAAATAAAACCTCCTTTCTCAAGTGCTGAGATTATTTTAAACTGCCATTTATAATAAATGGACTGCCTATATTTCATTGAGCCAGAAGGTTGCTTGCAAAATGTACGGTAAGATGTTTACTCTCAGATTCTATTCAGTATTTTTTCCCCAGGACAAATGAATGCTTAATTATACCTTACAACACAATGGAATAACTAAATTGTTCCAGCTATCCAGTTTGCTATTGCTGCATATTTCTAGCTCACTGCATCAGAGTCCCGGGTTCTACGGGTGCTGTCTATACGGAGTTTGAACACTCTCCCTATGACGGTGTGGGTTTTCTCCGGGTGCTCCAGTTCTCACCCACATCCCAAAGTCGTGCGGGTTTGTAGGTAAATTGGCATCTGTACATTGTAAACGGTAGCGTGTAGGATAGAACTAGTGTGAAAGTGTAATCGCTGGTCAGCACAGACTCAGCGGGCCGAATGGCCTGTTTCCACACTGTATCTCTAAACTAAACTGAGAAGCGTCTCGACCCGAAACGTCACCCATTCCTTCTCTCCAGAGATGCTGCCTTTCCCGCTGAGTTACTCCAGCATTTTGAGTCTATCTTCAGTCTAAACTAATTTAAACTAAACTAAACTGAATTATATAAATGTCAGGAACAAAGGGGCTCACGTTGTCGACCTCCCCGTGGTGAGCCCTGTCAACTGACTTCAGTCAGGCGAATGACAACAAACGGAGACAGCAGCAGCGCCGTAGCTTGGCGCCAACCCGAAGCATGCGCCCTTTTTAGGGCGGGCACCTACGGATGTCGAACCGGATGGCATCACCCTGCTGCGGACTTCTGTTGCCTCAAACGCAAGAAGAAGAAGTCAGGAACAAAAAAGACCTGAAGGGATTGGAAGAAAAATAAATGGGTATTACATTTTTCATGATACCAAAATATGGATGCTCACAGGATGGTGCAAATCCCACAACCTCATTCTCAACGTGGGAAAAACGAAGGAGATGGTGGATGACTTCAGGAGGGCGGGAAAACAACGCCGTACACCTCTGCACATCGATGGAGCTGATGTGGAAAGTGTCAGCAGTGTGAAGTTCCTAGGACTCCACCTGTCAGATGACCTGACGTCCACGACCAACACCACAGCACTGGTCAAGAGAGCCCAGCAGCGACTACACCCTCTCCGAAGACTACGGAAAGCAGGTCTCCCCACTGCACACCTACGAACTTTTTATAGGGGGACAGTCGAGAGCACATTAACCTACGGCATCACCTCCTGGTTCGGGAGCTGCAAGGCGTACGAACGGCACCAACTGGACAGGATTGTGAAGATCGCCAGCAGGATTATTGGTGCTCCACTCCCTGTTATTGCTGGACATATACAGGAAGAGATGTATTAGCAGAGCCATCTCCATCATCAAAGACCCCTACCACCCATCGCATCACATATTCTCCATCCTGCCATCTGGGAAGAGGTACAGGAGCATCAGCTGCAAAACCAGCAGGATGCTCCTCAGCTTCTTCCTGCAGGCAATTAGACTGATAAACGGACTTTGCCCCCTGCCAAAGTATCGCGCACCAAACACCAACCTGGACACACTGAAGCAGAGCCATTGTCGTGCCACTGCCGATCGGAACTCGTGATATATGTACTTTTATTCTTTATTTCTATTTATTTTTAACCACACACTGAATGGACACTGGTTGAGAAACGCTTTTTCGTTTTCCTCTGGGTATGAAAATACTCAGAAAAATGATAATAAAGATATACAATACAATACAATACAATACAATATGGAAATATACTTTCTAAAGAATGGTCTCAATTTGAAAATCTGCCCAACCATGTTCTCCATCAAAGCCCTTCAAAACAGACCTTTAAACAGGTTAAAATAACTCACACACCAACCATCTGCCTATAAAACAAATCCCTCACCTGTATCAACCTATCACTCGCCAGGCTTTCGGGTCAAGACCCTTCTTCAGATTGATGTGTTACTCCAGCACTGTGTCTCTTTTTGTAAACCAGCATCTGCAGTTTCTTGTTTCCCTGTTAAACATGTATATCAAAACTATAACTACTAATCATTAATGTTACATCCAAAGCAACATTTTTACAATTGTACTGTGGGGGTGGGGCTTCTCACTCGTGGGAATCAAAGTGTCCCATAAACTGCACTTACAGTCTGTAGTCCACAAGACATTTTACGAGCTACATCCGATAATTTGACATGGGTCATTTATTTCAGTTGAGACAAATAACTGGTACTTAGTGTTCAAGGGAAATAAAAGCACACACACGTACACGCGTACACGCACACACATACACGCGCACACGCACACACACACACACGTACACGCACGTACACACTCTGACACCCACACACACACTCACGCATACCACTCACATGCGCACACGCACACACATACACACACACATACGCACACACATGCAGATACACACTCACATGCACATGCGAGCACACACACACACATGTACACACACATGCACGCACATGCCCTCACACACACACATACACACGGCCACTTACACACACACACACACACGTCCCCACACACATACACACAAATTCACACATTTCTCACAAACACACACAGACACACGCACTCATTTTCACCACACTTATTTCAGTTGTCAAGTGACCAAGTGTGAGAAAATCAAACATTGGTGCAAACTCTTAAAGTTTTCTATTCTTGAATAGAATAGATTTGGACATTTATTTTACAACAGTTTGTATTTGATGTTCAAGGAACTTTATGTACAGAGTTTAAAAAGTTAATCATATGTTTGTTTTGATTGATTGAAAGTAACAGCATGGAAACAGACCGCCAACTGTGTCCACACTGGCCATCGATCACCCATTCACACTCGTTCTAAGTTATTCCATTTTCTCATCCACGACCGCACACCAGAGGCCAATTAACCTACAAACCTGCACGTCTTTGGGATGTGGGAGGAAAGCGGAGCACCCGGAGGAAACCCATCCGGTCACAGGGAGAACATGCAAACTCGGGACACAGACAGCACCCAAGGTCAGGATCTAACCCGGGTCTCTGGCGCTGTGAGGCAGCAACTCTTCCAGCTGCCCCACTGTATTCTTAAAGTGAAAGCAGTTGGTATTTTCCCACTGTGCTTTTAACCAGGTGAATGAACAAAGTAAATGGTGGGAGTCAGGACCTTTGAATGAATGCACTTTTAAGAAATCCTCTTATAAATGGGCTTCATTGTACTTGTGAATCTTTCTTTGGCTGCAAGCCAGGAGGACAGTATCAAGTTTAAAATTCCACGCATTCCTTATCGCTGTTAAAGAGACAATTGCAATCTATTAGGAGAGTTTGCAGGTAGATTCATCGCACGGACACATAAAGGCACGGACTCAGTCAGAGTTTTGGGGGGTGAGTTAGGGTCTATTAAAGAAGCATTTTTGTCTCATTAGACAGTTTCAGTCTTGGCATACGTCCAGTGAAATGTGCGGACTGAAGACAATGCCACAGAGGGTTAGAGGGAGTTGATCCTGTAAAAGTCTCCATTCATTGGGGGACCTTAGATCAATTCAGTTCCTGTTCAAGAGAGGGTCCCAGGTGAGTTAGGGCATTTTTAGACATATTTTGTTCCTACCGAGAGGCCAGGATCATCTGAAGGGAGATTTTGAAAAAGAGCATTCAGCTCTTACGAGAAAGGCCTTCTCACCTAACGGGAGAAGTTTACGATGAGTGTGAATCCAAAAGGATCACGAGGCAGCCATTTTCTAAATAAAAATTCTTCAACGTCCAAATAAAAAGAAAAAGGGAGAAATTACATTGTGGTTACTTTTATAGGTTCAAGATGTCACCAGATTGATGTCAGGAATGATTGGGTTAACATATATTGAGCATTTGACTGCTCTGGGTCTGCACTCGCTGTAGTTTAGATTGAAATTCACTGTGTAGTGAAAGGCTTGGATAGAGTGGATGTGGAGAGGATGTGTCCACCAGTGGGAGAGTCTAGGACCAGTAGCCATAGCCTCAGAAAAAAAGGACGTACCTTTAGAAAGGAGATGAGGAGGTATTTCTTTAGCCAGAGGGTGGTGAATCTATGGAATTAATTGTCACAGACGGCTGTAAGGGCCAACACATTGCGTAATTTTGAGGCAGAAATGGACAGATTCTTAATTAGTAAGGGTGTCAGGGGCTATGGGGAGAAGGTAGAAGAATGGGATTGTGGGAAAGATACAGTAGGTCAGCTATGATTGAATGGCAGAGTGGATGTGATGACCAAATGGCCTAATTCTGTTCCTATGAACTTATGAAAGTCTTTGACAGGCAGTAAAGTACTTTTAAGGCAAAGGCTCCAAAACATTTTCCGACTCTAGGAACTGCAGATGTTAATTTAGTTTCATTTATTATTGTCTCGTGCACCGAGGTTCAGTGAAAAGATTTTTGTTGCGTGCTACCCAGTCAGAGGAAAGATTATACATGATTCCAAACAGGCCGTCCACATTGTACAGATACAGGATAAAGGGAATAACATTCAGTGCAAGATAAAGTCCAGTAAAGTCCGATTAAAGAAAGTCCGAGGGTCTCCAATCTGGTAGATGGGAGGTCACGACCACTCTCTAGTTGGCGAGAGGACGGTTCAGTTGCTTGATAATAGCTGGGAAAATAACCGTTCACCAAATAAAACAAAAAGTGCTGGTGTAACTTAGCCGGTCGGGGAACCATTTTTGGAAAACATGGATAGGTAATGGTTCATCAGAAGAAGGGCCCCAACCCGATACGTCACCTATCCATGTCCACCGGAGATGCTGCCTGACCCGCTGAGTTACTCCAGCACTTTGTGTATTTTATTTCCACAAACTTTATCATCCATGGCTGAAAACTGATCAAATATTTGGACTTGGAGCCCATATTCAAGTCAAGATGGTTTTATTTACATATGTTCCAGGCAGAACAAAAAAATTCTTACATGTGGCAGCAGAACAGAATATGTAAACACGGTACCCTGTAAACTATACAATAAACTAAAATAAAAAGTTCAGTGTATAGCTGTAAAAGATATCGAGACAAATTAATTGTTCATTCCGTCAAAATTATTCGAGTTTTCAAAATCTTTTTTTTTTGCAGTTTATAAAATCACAAAATTAAAGCATGAAATTAAAATCAAATTAAATTGAAAACAAAAGTAAAGCATTTTACGAAGGAAAGAGTCAAGATGAATATTGTGATGGCATTGAATGCTCATATTCACCTGCCCCTTGCACGCTGACACTTGCCGCAAGGCTGCGTGTCCAGAAGGAACTGCAGATGCTGGTTTACGAAAAAAGGACGCAAAGTGCTGGAGTAACTCAGCAAGTCAGGTAGTATAAGGTAATAAGTTCATATTATGGACTGTGGACTCCTGTGGACTCCTGTACTGTGTATAAGCGAGACCAAGCGCAGGCTCGGCGATCGTTTCACTGAACACCTCCACTCAATCTGCCTAAACCTACATGATCACCCGGTTGCTAAATACTTTAACTCCCTCTCCCATTTCCATACTGATGTTTTTGTTCTGGGCTCCCTTCACTGTCAGAGTGAGGCCCATTGCAAATTGGAGGAACAGCACCTCATATTTCACTTGGGCAGCTTACATTCCAATGGTATGAATATTAACTTCTCTAACTTCAAGTAACTCCTGTATTCCCTCTCTCCATCCTTCCCCCAACCTAGTTCTCTGACCAGGGTACACAAAAGGCTGGAGAAACTCAGCGGGTGCAGCAGCATCTTAGGAGCGAAGGAGATAGGCGACGTTTCGGGTCGAGACCCTTCTTCAGCATCTCCTTTGCTCCTTAGATGCTGCCGCACCCGCTGAGTTTCTCCAGCCTTTTGTGTACCCTCGATTCTCCAGCATCTGCAGTTCCTTCTTTAACACTACTCTGACCTGTCTGACTGTCCTCCTGATAAAATTTAAAATTATAAATTTAATCTTTGTATGCTTCACTGTCCCCTAGCTAGCAATTATCTATTCTACATTTTCCTTGAACTTAGATGTCTCGTTTTCACACCTTATCCTTCCTTATCTCTGTCACCCAATCCCCTGACTCAGAAAGAAGAAGGGTCTCGACCTGAAACATCACCTGAAACTTCTATCCAGAGTTGCTGCCTGACCCGCTGAGTTATCAGCAGTCTGTGTCTATCTTCACAGTACACACACACACACAGGATAAAGGAAATAATGCTTAGTGCAAGATAAAGTCCAGTAAAGTTAAAGAGAGCCTTAAGGTCCCCAATGAGGTAGACGGTAGGTCAGGGCTGCTCTCGCCTTGGTGTTAGGATGATTCATTGTCTGATAACAGCTGGGAAGAAACTGTCCCTGAATCTGGAGGTGTGCGTTTTCACACTTCTGTACCTCTTGTCTGATGGAAGTGGGGAGAAGAGGGAGCGGTCAGGGTGAGACTGGTCCTTGATGATGCTGGTGACCTTGCCGAGGCAGCGTGAGGTGTAGATGGAACCAGCTGAAGATAAAGTCCTGTGGGGCATGCAGCATCTTTGGAGGGATTGGGACTAGCTGAGATGGTGCATCTTGGTCAGCATGGATGAGTAGGGCCGAGGGGCTTGTTTCTATGCTGTATGAATCCATGACTACGATTTTCTGTTGAACTAGGCTGAACCAGGAAACACACGAGAAAAATAAATAAACCTCAAATGTCACAAATGTTAGGAAGAAAAGATATAATTTTTTTGTTGATTCAGTATATTTGCACAGTGGTTCAGGGATCAATGTTACAATTTAACGGAACATTTTAGGGATTTTATTGCACAATTTAACTCAGTCCAACTGCCGTTTAAAAATAATGTTTTATTCCAAAACAAAGGCCGGCACAGAAGCGCAGCAGTGGAGCTACTGCCTTACAGCGCTGGACACCCGGGTTTGATCCTGACCTCGAGTGCTGTCCCTGCGGAGTTTTTATGGTCCCCCTTTAACCCTGTGGATTTTCTTCAGGTGCTTCGGTTTCCACCTACTCTCCAAACATGTGCAGGCTTGTAGGTTAATTGGCTTTGGTAAAAACTGTAAATGGTCCACAGTGTGTAGGATAGTGCGAGTTGTATCGCTGGTCGGCATGGACTCAGTGGGCTGAAGGGCCAGTCTCCATGCAGTACCTCTAAACTAATCTAAACTAAACAAAAATAAACAAAGAAATCTTGAGGGTGCAGTAAAAAGAAATACGACTGGATTGTGCCGTGACTGACCCATCGATCCTGTGGTCTGATAAGACTCACATTCTTACTGACTCTGTGAAGACTCAAGGCTCCCTTGTGGGTAGTTATTGATCCTGTAGTGCACCCCCTGTCTCACAAACATAACCCCCTCCATTCAGAAAAGTCCGTTTGATGAAATCTTTCTCCCTAC
Organism: Okamejei kenojei; assembly: GCA_035221665.1. NCBI lineage: Eukaryota > Metazoa > Chordata > Chondrichthyes > Rajiformes > Rajidae > Okamejei > Okamejei kenojei. The sequence continues at coordinate 27,124,674 of CM069148.1, forward strand.
ACTCCCTTCTGATGGCGTGAGGAAAACTACATCCAGTTTTTCTTTCTTTGGACAACCGTTTGGTTTAGTTCAGAGATACAGTACGGTAACAAGCCCTTTAGCCGGCCATCAATCGCCCCATACACTAGTTCTATCCAACGCTCCAGGGACAATTTACAGAGAGCCAATTAATCTACAAAACCGCACGTCTTTGGAATGTGGGAGGAATCCGGAGCACCCAGAGAAAACTCACTCTGTGGTCACAGAGAGAACGAGCAAACTCTTTGCTGACAGCACCAATAGTCAGGATCGGACCCAGGCCTCTTGTGTTGTAAGGCAGCAACTCCATCGCTTCACCACTGTGCCGCCCACAAATAATCCGTGAATATTTCTCCTCTGAAAATCATGCACAAGCCATAATGTTTTTTAGCAGTCTAACAGCACTGGATAAGTTTTTCCTAGCTTAAAATGACAGCTATTCCCGCTGAGAGGTAGAGGTTATGATTCTCTATGGTGCGATGCAGTCAAATGCAGTCAAATGTATAGTCATAGAGTCATATAGCACATAAACAGGCCCTTCGGCCCAACTCATCCATGCTAACCTAGATGCCCATTTGCCCGCGTTTGGCCCTTGTAACATCATGTTGTATTAGTCCCAGGCAAACAAGATGGAGAAGATACAGCATGGAAGCAGGCTCTTCAACCCACCAAATCGAAGGCCGACCATCGATCACCCGTTCACACTAGTTCTATGTTATCCCACTTTCCTATCCACGCCCTACACACTAGGGGGCAATTTACAGAGGACCAATTAATCTACATACCCGCACATCTTTGGGATGTGGGAGGAAACCGGAGCATTCAGAGGAAGCTCATGCGGTCCCAGGGGGAACGTGCAAACTCCAAACACAGAGAGCACCCGAGATCAGGACTGAACCCGGGTCACTGGCGCTGTGAGGCAGCAACTCTACCGCTGCGCCAGCATGCCACCCTTTGTGTATATACAAGAAGCCTTGTGATTTTTATATCTGTCTGAAGAAGGGACTTGACCCGAAACGTCACCCATTCCTTCTCTCCAGAGATGCTGCTTTTCCCACCGAGCTACAAACAAACAAACAAATAAACAAACAAACACTTGTAGTGCAAGTCAATGTACTTCGGAGCCTATTTGGATGTTGTAGTGTTCAATAGGCTGATGGTTGTATGGAAGCACCCAGGTCTCTGGAGGTCTGAGGCAGCGTCTCTACCAGCCGTGCCACTGGGCCAGTGATCCAGGTCACGACCCTCCTGAACTGGACATCGAGCAACCAATGGTGCCTCCATCCTGGATTTGGTCTCCCTCTCCTCAGGCACCTTAACAAACATATACAACGCTATTTATTTGTATGTTCACATACTTGGCTAATACATTAATTACAATTACAATTATTAGACCCCTCTAAAAGGTTACGACACACGCACGATTTTCAGCAGAGAAATATTTGTGAATTCTTTTCCAAAGAAAGATTAAAAAATGATGTAATTTTCTGAGCTGAACTGAATCATCAACAGAGCCTCTCCCCAGAGATCTGAGCTGCCAACATAATCAGGCTGAAGAAGAAAAATGTATTATTGAACAAAGCAACAAAAATCACAAGACTTTTTAAAATACTTTAATCTCGGCAGGAATTCCTACATTTTGTGCTTCTGTAGTTAGGAACATGAGTGTTTGACATCGGTCCTCTTGTCTTTCCTTATTTTTTAATTAACAAAAGCTGTGTGTCGGAAAGGCAATTACACCTTAAGTCGTAAGGGAACAAACCAAACTTGGAGAGGGGATGAGAAGCTAATGATGCAGATGCAGGAAAGCTGCAATAAAAACTATCAAAATGCTGGAAATGCTCGGCAGGGTCATAAGGTCATAAGTGATAGGAGCTGAATGAGGCCATTCGGCCCATCAAGTCTACTCTGCCATTCAATCATGGCTGATATATCTCTCCTTCCTAAACCCATTCTCCTGCCTGTTTCCGATAACCCCTGACACCAGAACTAATCGCAAATCTGTCAATCTGCCTTAAAAATATCGATTGACGTGGCCTCCACAGCCTTCTGTGGCAAAGAATTCCACAGACTCACCACCCTCTGACTAAAGAAATTCCTCCTGTTATCTGTTAATATCTGTTAATTCTGAGGCTATGACATCTGAGGATATGACAGGGCTATGACATCCATATCCACTCTATCCCAGGTTAGGCAGCATTTGCAGAGTAAAAGCAGAATTAAATATTTCAGGTTAATTAACTCAAAACGAGGACGTTGCCAGGAGTCGAGGACCTGAGCTATAGAAAAAGGTTTGCAGGATGGGACTTTATTCCTTGGAGCGCAGGAGGCTGAGGGGTGATCTTATAGGGGTGCATAAAACCAATAAATAGGGTGAATCCACAGTCGTTTACTCTTCTGCTTTGGAAACACTGAATTAGGCTGTGTGCAGCAAGCACCATTCATCGCCATTCATCTTGCAAAATAGAGAGAGTACAGAGGAGATTTACTAGAATGTTGCCTGGGTTTCAGCACCTAAGTTACAGAGAAAGGTTGAACAAGATAGGTCTTTATTCTTTGGAGCGCAGAAGGTTAAGGGAGGACTTGATAGAGGTCTTTAAAATTATGAGAGGGATAGACAGAGTTGACGTGGATAAGCTTTTTCCATTGAGAGTAGGGAAGATTCAAACAAGAGGATATGATTTGAGAATTAAGGGACAAACGTTTAGGGATAACATGAGGGGGAACTTCTTTACTCAGAGAGTGGTAGCTGTGTGGAATGAGCTTCCAGTGGAAGTGGTGGAGGCAGGTTCGATTTTATCATTTAAAAATAAATTGGATAGGTATATGGTCGGGAAGGGAATGGAGGGTTATGGTCTGAGTGCAGGTAGATGGGAATAGGTGAGAGTAAGTGTTCGGCATGGACTAGAAGGGCCGAGATGTTTCTGTGCTGTAATTGTTATATGGTTATATGGTTATATGGTTATATGGTTATATGGTTGTATGGTTAATAATTTTCAGGGCAAGGTGCTACATTCAACTCCAATCGATCCAAGAGAAGGGTAATCAAGAATCAGAGGGCATAGATTTAAGATAAGAGGGAAAAGATTTAATGGGAATTCGAGGGGTGGCTCTTTCCCTTAGAGGGTGGTGTGAATACAGAACGAGCTGCCAGAGGAGGTAGTTGAGGCAGGCACTATCACAACATTTAAAATACATTTGGACGGGAACATGGATAGGAAAGGATTTAGAGGGATATGGACCAAATGTGGGCAGGTAGGACCAGCGTAGATGGGGGATTGTGGTCAGTGTGGGCAAGTTCAGCTGAAGGGCATGTTTCCTTGCTGTATGACTTTAACAAGAACTGGGAAAAAATTAATAATGAGAGAGTTTTCAGTTAGAGTCATAGTCATAGAGTCATAGAGTCTGAGAGTGTGAAAACAGGCCCTTCGGCCCAATTTGCCCATACCGGCCAACATGTCCCATCTACAGGGTTACACAAAAAGCTGGAGAAACTCAGCGGGTGCAGCAGCAAATAAGGAGTGAAGGAGATAGGCGACGTTTCGGGTCGAGACCCTTCTTCAGACTGGTCAGGGATCAGGGAAACGAGAGATATAGACGGTGATGTGACATGCCCACCTGCCTGCATTTGACATATAAATATGTAGGTGTGTGTGTATATAGTGTGCGTGTGTGTGTGTATAAATATAAACAAACAATAGTAATGCAAATGAAAACAATGCCCCAAGTCTATGTAGTTCAGATCCGATTTGGAGGTTGTAGTGTTTAGTGGCCTGATGGTCGTAGGGAAGCAGCTGCTCCTGTACCTGGACCTTACAGTGTGAAATTAGAGCCGTTTTTCATTGTCTCCAATATTAGGAGGAATGTGGTATTGGCTGGGAGTTTTTTTTCTGTCTCCCTTTCCATGAGGAAGGTCACATGGGCTGAGGAGTGTGTGGATTTGGTTGACGGGAGGGAGGGAAGCGATGCAATGTGTGTGAACAGTGTGGAATGGGAAACACATTGTGCAGGACGGAGTGCGGCGTTGCTCAGTCTGTCTGACTGCGGGACTGTGCAGAGAGGGAGCTGAAGGGATTAAAACCAAGCAGAAACCAGAGGTAGACCTGCAATTGTTTTTATTTTTAAAGAAGCCATTCACTGAACTTTCGAGCCACAACGCTTGGGGTTAGAAGGAGACGCATCTATACCAAGCCAAGAAACAGGCAGAAGACCCTTTTCCTTTGTGTTGCGCTTGTATGAATTACACTGAAGAACATGAGCAGCGCAGTTTTTAGGCGAGGATCTAGCAAAGAAGGTTTGAAAAACCTCTTACGGTAAGTGAAAATATTCCTGAAAAGATTTAGAGCAGTCTGCCCTCGCTGGGGTTGTGAATGGAGTATTTGAGAGATATTAAATAGATACAGTAAATATGTTTTATCTGTCCAGGAATTTGCAATATACTGCACTTTGTTTACTGGGACTTTCGAATGCAGATGTGCACACATTATATTGCAGCCATTCGCAGTATTTTAACGAGTGCCAGTACTTCTGATCCACACAGATTGCCAATGTTCGTCAATGAAAATCAAAGTCGCTTCAAATTATTATATATTTTTGAAAGGGATTGATTCAAAGTGCCAAAAGTTTTTACTTTTCCCTGTTGTCCAACTGGTTAACAATACACCGAGTCAAAGTTGCTTCCTTAAACGGGGGATCCCTTTCCTGAATCCAAGGAAGATTTAGTTCTGCTTTTAAACTGTGGGACATCGGCAGAGATTTGACTGGATCACTGTCACTTCTGCTTCACACACTTTCAAAACGTTTGATCTTAAGGGGCCACTATGAATGAAAGCTTTTACATTCATTTACGATACGATATCATTTACGTGAAAGTGCATGATGATATATGAACCATCAGAACAAAAATCGCAGGCAATATTTGTGGAAGGAAATCTGAAAAAGCAGATACTCAAATGTTTGCCTTTTCCCAATTTTTAGATCACGTTGGCTACAATCCTGTTTATCCCTCTCAGTGTTTCTCATTTTCTTTTTTTCTCTCTCTTACCCTTTTTTCTCTCTTGTTTCTCTCTTTCTTTCTCTTTTTCTCTCTCTCTATGTCTCTCTCTATCTCTGTCTCTCGCTGTGTCTCTCTCTGCCTCTCTACCTCGATCTCTCTTTACCTCTCCATCTCCGTCTCCCCATTTCTCAGGGTCTCTCCTCCCCTCTCTCATACACTCTCTCCTCACTGCTCTGGTCCCCTGTATCTCTCCCGCTTTCGCTAGCTGATCGCTTTGGTAATAGCTATCGACTTGCCAATGATTGCGACTTCCATTTATTATCCATTACATTTGTTGATAAATGAACCCAAGACGTTTCACAAGGTGCTACTCTAACAGGCTAACTGTTCAATTTGAAGATATCACCATAAGCAGGCACCCGGGGACTGGTGCAGATGGGTCCAGTTGGTCGGCATGGGTCAAAGGGCCTGTTTCCACACTCTATGTCTCTATGATTCTATAGGCAAGGCAGAGATAAGTCAGAGGGAAGGAGCTTAAGCCTGGCATCTACAGCAACGATGCATGACCTCAAACTGAATAAAACATCTTTCCAGGAAATGATGGTTGCTTCAATGCAACTGTCGTGACTGTGAGGAGCAGTCAACTACATTGACATATCCTCACCGATCCGTCACACTCAGGAAAGCTGGTCGTTTCAATTTGGCGGTTATGCACATTGTATGACTCAGACTATGCCCGTTTACCTGCCTAGTCTAGGTTTTACTCAGCACCCTGCTGCCTGACCCTCTCAGTTACTTCAGCACTTTCTATTTTCCTTGAGATACCAGCATCTGCAGCTCTCTGTCTCTGTTAACTGCTCTACTGCAAAATTAGTATGAAGAAAGGTCCCAACCTGAATCGTCACCTATCCATGTTCTCCAGAGATACGGCCAGAGCCGCTGAGTTACACCAGCACTTTATGTCTTTTTTTTTTGTGCACCAAGTTCTGCAGTTCCTTGAGTCACTTTATGATGGGGAGGGGAGGGAGATTGGCAGATAGATGGAGCAAGTGACAAAGGCTAAAGGTGAAAAGGAGACAAAAAGGTGTTGGATAAGATAAGGGGAGGAGGGAAATGTAAAGCCAGGGTAAGGGGTACAGGTGGAAAGGGAAGGGGAATGAAGCATTGAGTGTGCATCCGAATGGAGCACAGGGAAGAGAGGGGGTAAGAAAAGTGGTTGCGGTGTGAACCAAAGTTGGAGAATTCAACGTTCTTACCATTGTGAGGTAAGGGGCGGCACAGTGGCACAGCCTTACACTGCTAGAGACCTGGGTTTGATCATGATTACGGGTGCTGTCCTTATGGAGTTTGCACGTTCTCCTTGTGACCGAGCGGGCTTCCCCCCCCGGTGCTCCGGTTTCCGCCCACACTCCAAGGACGTGCATGTTTGTAGGTTAATTTATTTTTGTAAAATAAATTGTAAATTGTAAATTGTCGCCAGTGTGTAGGATAGTGCTAGTCTACGGGGTAATCACTGCACAGCACGGGATCTAAGGACCTGTTTCTGCGCTGTATCTCTAAAGCCTAAAATCTATCCAAGCAGAATATGAGGTGCTGTTCCTCCAGTTTACTAGTGGCCCTCTGCTAATGGAGGAGGCCCAGGACCAGAAGGTCAGTATGGGAATGGGAAGGGGAGTTAAAATGGTTAGCACCAGGACTCTAAGCTCTTGGTTAGGCCTTTGTGAACTGATATATTTTCCATCGCTTAACAGCGAACCTATAAGACATCAACAATAGATATAAGATGCTGGAGTAACAGCGGGCCAGGCAGCAGCTCTAGAGAAAAGGAATAGGTGATGTTTCAGGTCGAAACCCTTCTTTGGACTGAAAGATAGAAAAGACCAGAACTATAAACAGGGCCGGGAACAGTTGACCTCAGATGGGTTGAGTCCATAATGGTTCACGGTTGGCTGGGGAAGGAGTGCTAACGACACGGATACAAGGATGCGAACAGTGGACCTAGTAGAGCAACTAGGGTGGGACAGAGAGGGAGAGAGGAGAGGGAAAGAGAAGCAGGGGCTATTTGAAGTTAGAGAAGGGTCTCAACCCGAAATGTCACCCATTCCTTCTCTCCCAGAGATGCTGTCTGTCCCGCTGAGTTACTCCAGCTTTTTGTGTCTACCTCAGAGAAATCAACGTTCATACCGCTGGGTTGTAAGTTGCCCAAGCGAAATATGAGGTGCGGTTCCTCCAGTTTGTGTGTGGCCACACTCTTGACTGTGGAGGAGGCCAGGAACAGAAAGGTCAGTATGGAAATGGGAAGAGGAGTTAAAATGTTTAGTGACCGGGAGATCACATAGGCCAACAACTTGCATCTATGCAGCACCATTACAGAGAGGGAAACATGGTCTCATGGAAGAGCCAAGTGAGTGTTTGCTTTGTTTGGTTTGTTGCCTTTAAATGGTATTTCACAGCGTGGAATTGCTAATCGCATTAGTTTGAGAAGCTTCTGATGCATGGATTTCATGGTGATAATGCGACAAAGGAGCCTTGCGTAATGAACGGAAAAGAAAATGTTAAATGTTGTCCTAGGAAAACATCGGGGGAGCTGGCTATAAAAGACCAGGAGTAAACACGTTCTTTTCAGATCCTGCCTGTTAAAAGGTCTGTGATGTTCCTTCATGCCAGACACTTGGGTCTATCAGCAGATCGAGAGCCTTCTGGTAAATCCATTTTAAGCTGTGATGTTAGTATCATGTCCACACGAGATGCTGCTAGCATCGCCCAACATTCCTTATTGCTTCCATGGACTGTAGTATAGTTTAGTTTAGCGATACAGCGAGGAAACAAGGCCTGAGGCCCACCGAGTCCGCGCTCGCCGGAGAAAAGGAATAGGTGACATTTCGGGACGAGGCCCTTCTTCAGACTGCGAGTCAGGGAAAAGGGAAATGAGAGATATGGACATTGATGTAGAGAGATATAGAACAAATGAATGAAAGATGTGCAGAAAAGTAATGATGATAAAGGAAACAGGCCATTGTTAGCTGTTTGTTAGGTGAGAATGAGTACAAGCAGTGAAGCTCAACAAGATGACTGAAGCTGGTATGACTTGGGTGGGGAAGGGAAGGAGAGAGAGGGAATGCAGGGGTTGCTTGAAGTTAGAGAAATCAATATTCACATCACTGGGTTGTAAGCTGCCCTTACATATGAATATCGAGGAAACAAAAGGGAAATAAAGCCAACAAATCAATGCTTAACGGAACATTTTTTTAATGCAATGAGTCTAGGAAATAATTTTAGTTTAGTTTAGTATTGTCACGTGTACTTGGGTACAGTGAAACACTTTTTGTTGCGTGCTAACCAGTCAGCGGAAAGACTATACATGATTACAATTGAGCCGTCCACAGTGTACAGAGAGAAGATAAAGGGATTAATCTTCTTCTTCGAGTCCGTTGCAATCTCAGATGTCGTTCTGCCAGTATCTGGTGGCGCAGGTCACAGCTGGTCGGGTCGGTTCAGCCAGGTCACACTCCAGTAGGTGGGACATTGTCTGTCCTGCTCCACAGCTGCATGTGTCTTCTGCCTGGTAGTTCCATGCTTTCATAAGTGCTTTGCACCTCCCCTGCTCCACTCGTAATCTGTTGAGGGTCTTCCAAGTTGGCCATGGGAGGTTGTGCCTGCTGGCGAGGCATTCAGTCGGAGTGATTCCTCTCTCCATCCAGCGTGGGCCAGGGGTTGCCAGGTTCGGTCCAACAAATCATGCCGGAACATTGAGGAGGAAATTGTTTAGTTTATTTGTCACGTGTGTGTTGAGCTGGTTCATTCATCTTTCCAGATGTTGGTCCTTGCTGTTTTCTTTGGTTGTCTGGAGAGGTGGGACTGTCTGCAAGAAACTGGCTCTGGATTTCAGTTGGGGTGGAGGTGCTTGTGTGTTCGTGCAGGGGGTGCCTGGTTATCGATCTCCTGTGCTCGCCGCTCGTCTTGGGCGACGATGGATCGTCTGATATGGGGGGGGGGGAAATACCAGCTAGGGCGTAGAGGTATGGGACTGCCGTTGTCTTTATGCATCCCGTGATAATGCGGCAGGTGTCGTTGAGGGCTGTGTCAACCAGTTTGATGTGGTGGGAGCGGCTCCAGCTTGAGCACGCGTATTCAGCTGTGGAGAAGCACAGGGCAGTTGCGCGGATGGTTGGTGGATCAGCGCCCCACTTTGAGTTTACCCCCAGTTTGCGCAGGATGTTGTTGCGAGTGTTGACCTTGGCTTTGGTGTTCTGAAGGTGGGTTTTGAGAGAGTGTCCTGTCGAGTGTGACTCCGAGGTACACGGGGTGGGAGTGGTCGGAGAGTTTGTGGCCATCCCATGAAAACAACCCCTCAGTTGTTTTCCTGCATCTCGATTTTTTTTAAATTAATGATTAATGTTAAGGGATTAATGATTGGTACAAGATAAAGTCCTATAAAGTCCGATTAATGATTGTCCAAAGGTCTTCAATAGAAACATAGAAACATAGAAAATAGGTGCAGGAGTAGGCCATTCGGCCCTTCGAGCCAGCACCGTCATTCAATATGATCATGGCTGATCATCCAAAATCAGTACCATGTTCCTGCTTTTTCCCAATATCCCTTGTCCTTTAACCCTAAGAGCTAAATCTAACTCTCTTCAAAACAGTAATAGTTGTACCATGTCATACTTTCCTGTCAACACCAGTATTCTCTAGTCATCTAGATAATACCAGTATTCTCTAGTCATACTAGATGACATGAGAATTAAGGGACAGAGGTTTCGGGGTAACGTGAGGGGGAACTTCTTTACTCAGAGGGTGGTGGCTGTGTGGAATGAGCTTCCAGCAGAAGTGGTGGAGGCAGGATAGATTTTAACATTTAAGAGTAAAGTGGATAGGTATATGGACGTGAAGGGAATGGAGGGGTATGGTCTGAGTGCAGGTAGATGGGACTAGGGGAAAACAAATGGTCGGCACGGACTGGAAGGGCCGAGAGGGCCTGTTTCCGTGCTGTAATTGTTATATGGTTATATGGTTATCTGCCTTATTTCAAGGACCAGTCTCACCCCGGTCACTCCCAGCTTCAATGAGGTAGATAGTAGCTCAGGACTGCTCCATAGCTGGTGAGAGGAAGGTTCAGTTGCCTGATAGGAAAGCTGGGAAGAAACAGTCCCTGAATCTGGAGGTGCGTGTTTTCACATTTCTCCACCTCTTGCACGATGGGAGAGGGAGTGACCAGGGTGAGGCTGGTCCTTGAATTAAGGCAAAGAAGACACAAAAAGGTGGAGTAAGTCAGCGGGACAGGCAGCACCTCTGGAGAGAAGGAATGGGTGACATTTCGGGTCTAGAACCTTCTTCAGACTTCACGACCCGAAACGTCACCTATTCCTTCTCTCCAGGTATGCTGCCTGTCCCGCTGAGTTACTCCAGCATTTTGTGTCTATCTTCAGTTTAAACCAGTATCTTTCCTACGCACTTGAAATAAGGCAGATGATTAGAGAATACTGGTGTTCACAGGAAAGTATGACATGATACAACTATTGCTGATACATGCGGGTAACTCAACATTAACTTGTTTTCAGATGACGTAGAGAGAGAAGGTAAAAGGAGACGAAGCAATGTTGCATGAGGAAGCACATGCGGTAGTGAGGAACGACGATATGTTAGAATCATCAACGCAAGGGTGGCACAGTGGCGCAGCTGGTAGAGCTGCTGCCTCGCAGCGCCAGAGACCCGGGTTCAATCCTGACCTTGGGTGCTGTCTGTGTGTGGAGTCTGCACGTTCTCCCTGTGACTGCGAGTACACTTCTGACTCTTTGAGAATCACTGAACTCTGCTTGAGTCTGAAGAAGGGTATCAACCTGAAACGCCACCTATCTGTGTTCTCCAGAGTTGCTGCCTGCCGCGCTGCGATACTCCAGCAGTTTGTGCCTTTTTTTTTGTAAAACAGCATCTGCAGTTCTTTGTATCTGTCTTGAACTCAATCAGAACAACCTCTGCCTTCTGAGGTGGAGAATTACAAATATTAAAATATCTAAAATAAATTCTCCTCGCCTAAATCCTAAGTGGTCGAATTTAGATAAAATAAAGAGGAAATATTAAGGAACTTGGAGTTCTTTACTAGTAGATAAATCACTGTGCTGGAATAAATTGTGTTCTCGGCTGTGCAGGGAGGAAATAACAGTCTGATCATTATTTTCCTATCGTCAGATAACTATCTCGGTGCCGAGGTACATGAACTTTATCAACATGGTGTTGCTTTTTTCAAATAAGGAAACACGATTGAGCAAACAAAAAAGACTAATAACAGCAGGAACATATGGTGAAAATTCTGAGGGTTGGTTTAAGTGGCACAGGGGTGCAGCGGTGGAGTTGCTGCCTTACAGCACTGGAGACCCGGGTTCGATCCTGACTATGGGTGCTGTCTGTGTGGAGTTTGTATGTTCTCTCTGTGACTGTGTGGGCTTTCCCCGGGTTTTCTATTCCAACATTCCAATGACATATGCATATGTAGGCCAACTGGCCCTCTGTAAATTGCCCCTGGTGTACAGGGAATTGATGAGAAAGCGGGATAACGGAACATGGTGTCAACGGGCGATCGATGGTCGGCACAGGCTCAGTTTCCACGCTGTATCTCTAAACCAAACTCAATTAAATTGTCTTGTAGAAATGTAGTGAGGCGGATTGAAGAAGAAGGAATATTTGATGTCGTCTCTTCCCAGTCTGATATTCAGCCTGCGATCCAGTCAGTGCAAAGACTATACATGATTACAATCGAGCCATCTGCAGTGTACAGGCAGGGAATGAAGGGAATAACGTTTAGTGCAAAATAAAGTCCAGTAAAGTCCGATTAAAGATTGTCTGAGTGTTGCCAATTAGGTAGACAGATGGGAGATCAGGTCAGTTCTCTAATTGTAAGAGGACAGTTCAGTTGCCTGATAACAGCCAATAAAGGGTCCGTCCCACTCGGCGACTGCCGGCATTATCGACTGACGTATCAGGTCACCGGAAAAGTCGTGGCGTGACGCGGCGTGATGACGTCTTGACGCGCGCTGTTTCCTCAAGTGTCTCAACATTTTTTTTGTCGCCGCTGGATTTTGAAATGTTCAAAATCTTTCGTCAATGACGCCGGCTGTTGCCGAAAAAATCGCCAATTTCTTAAGGACAGGGCCTTAAGAAATTGTCCCTGAATCTGGAAATACGTCAAATATTCAAAAAGTCAAAAATAACTAACTCGGCAGGTTTGAAAATGCAGGGGCTCGCTGTACATGTCTCAATCCCAAATGATACAGGTTGACTTTCTTTCACTAGGGAAATAGCATGTTTGGATTTTAACGTTTTCGTGCCAGGTTAATTGTTGCAAAACTTGTCATACAATTGCAGGGTCACTGAAACTCTGACACGGTGTGACACATGCATATAACGTCAAGATAAAAGGTTCAACATTTCCACACCCCACTGGGCAAAGTTGGGCAAAGTTGATTTTTTGTTGCGATGTTTCACTTGGTGCTGACGCAAAATCTGAGGTTTACAGCCACTGGTTTAATCTGGACTGTGGCAGAGATGTCTAGAATAGCCATAGACATCATTCAAATTGAAGACACAAAGTGCTGGAGTACCGCTGTTGGTCTGCACAGGGTTCGATCCTGACCACGGGTGCTGTCGGTATGGAGTGACCGTGTGGGCCTGTGTCTCTTTGTATATCTCAATTGTTGGTGAAAAACAGCATCTGCAGTTCCTGCAATTGAGTCTGAAGAAGGGTCCTGATCCAAAACATCACCTCCAGAGAGACTGCTTGACCTGCCGAGTTACTCCAGCACTTTGTGTCTATCTCCGTTGTAAACCAGCATCTGCAGTTCCTTCCTGCACATTTTGTCTCTAGCTCTTTGTTAGTACATATTGAGTCATGAATGTTCACACTTAAATATGTCTCTCCTCCCTTTCACCACACGCAACACACATACCCTCAAATGTACTTGTATAGCAGATCTTCACAGCAATATAAACATACTGGCACTTGTCTAGAAACAAGGAGCTGCAGATGCTGGTTTGGACAAAGGGGACACAAAATGCTGGAGTAACTCAGCAGGCCAGGCAGCATCTCTGGGGAACATGGATAGGTGACGTTTTGGGTTGGGACCCTTCTTCTGGAGTGTAGGATTTAAGAAACTTTTGGATAGGCACATGGATTAGCAAGGAATTGATAGATATGGATCATGTGCAGGCAGATGTCTCAGCATCATGTTCAGCACAGATATAGTGGGCCGAATGGCCTGTTCCTGTGCTGTACTGTTCTATCCTCTAATGGTTACACAGGGAACTGCAGAGGAACTAAGGGGGGAGTCTTTTAGGACCGAGATGAGAAAATCATTTTTCACACAGAGAGTGATGAGTCTGTGGAATTATCTGCCACAGAAGGTAGTTGATGCCAGTTCATTGGCTATATTTAAGAGAGAGTTGGATGTGGCCCTTGTGGCAACAGGGATCAGGGGGTATGGAGAGAAGGCAGGTACAGGATACTGAGTTGGATGATCAGCCATGATCATATTGAATGGCGGTGCAGGCTCGATGGGCCGAATGGCCTGCTCCTGCACCTAATTTCTATGTTTCTATGTTTCTATGCTGAAACCTTGAGCAAAATACAAAGTGCTGGAGAAACTTAGCTGGTCAGGTAGCATCTGTGGAGGGAATGGATAGACGAGTTTTGGTTTCTGATCGGGACATTTCTTCAGACTAATGGAGGTTACATAGTGGTTTCATGTGCATACTACCACAATGGTGAGCATTATGAAGATAGAGGAAGGAATAGAGGTGGAAGGGGAGGGTAAAAATAGGCACAGAGAAGTGAGGGGGGGGGGGGGGGGCGGAAATGGCAGTGGGTGAGGGGAGAGGTTATTTTCTGCAATCAGTTTTCACACTGAACCATGTTGTTATATTTTTCCATGACTGTTACAGAAATCATTTTAAGGATGATACAATAATGCAAATGCAACAATGTCATCCCTGGAATCATTTGGGTAATTTTACATGCAGTTATATTACCAGCATTGAAGTCCGCATCCATAGAGATTTGAAGCTTTTTCTGAACTTGCTATCATCTAGGATTAGTAAAGTATTCTAACCGTGGGATGGAACAGGGGTTGATCGATGAAAATGTTAGACTCAGCGATCACTTTGCTCAACACTTCGAGTTGTAGTCTCGTCGAGTCATACAACGTAAAAACTGTCCCTTTGGCCCAACTTGCCCATGCCGGCCAACATGCCCCATCGACACCAGTCCCACCTACTACCTGTGTTTGGCCCATATCTTTCTAAACCTATCCTGTCTATGTACCAGTCCAAATGTTTCTTCCATGTTATGACAGTACCACCTTTTATTGATTTGTTGCAAGTATAATATGGTGCAGCATAACCCTAGTAAGTTATTGTTTTAGAGCTAGGTGATGGCTGTGAATCGTTATGAGTTAGGCACATTCCCTTCCTTTTTTGTTTAGCTCTACCTTCTTTGGATTTTTTAACTTATTTCCTTTCCCTTCCTAAGGCCCTCTTCTCTTTCGGGCCTTGCTTTCTTTTCTTTTTTCCTTTCCTTTTTTTTTTGTTTTTCACACTCTCAAGCACGCAGTCTACTTAACCATCAACATTCATCTAACGCCAACCACTGCGGACTGCACTCCACCACTATTCTCACTCTTCTCTTTTCTTTTTTTTCTATTATAGGTTAAAGTGTATAAAAGAATAAAAAAGAGAAGTTATAAACAAAATGTATCGTGTGGCATATAATGATTAAGATGTATGTACAAAGCTTCTAATAATTTTTTTAAAATAAATAAATAAATAATAAAAAATATTATGATAGTACCTGTCTCAACTACCTCCACCAGCAGCTCGTTCCATATACCTACCACCCTTTGCCCCTCGTGCTCCTGTTAAATGTTTCTGTGCCTTCTGTAAATACAGTCGTCTCTGTACATTGACCCTATCTATTCCCTTCGTGATCATATGCATCTTATACACCTCTATAAGATCACCCACGAGCCTTCTGCACTCCAAGTAATAAAACCTTTACCTGCTGAACCTCTCCAACATTTTTCCAGCTTAAGACATCTTTCCTATAGCAGGGTGACTACCCCAACTTGCCAGTGGGGTGCGGAAACTCAATACTCCAAATACGTCATCAACAACATCTTGCACAACTGTAACATATCGTCCTAAATTATATACACAATTCCCTGTCTGATGAAGGCCAGGGTGCCAAAAACCCTTCATCCTATCTACCCCTGACGCCACATTTTGGGGGAATTCTTAACTCAAATTACAACAACGTAGTATAGTTGAATGAGGGCGGCATGGTGGCGCAGTGGTAGAGTTGCTGCCTTACAGCGGCAGATGCCCGCGTTCAATCCTAACTATTAAGTGCTGTCTGTATGGAATTTGTACGTTCTCCCTATGACTGCGTGGGTTTCTCCAGGTGCTCCGGTTTTCTCCCACACTCCAATGAAATACAATAGTAAGTAAGTAAGTAAGTTTATTGGCCAAGTATTCACATACAAGGAATTTGCCTAGGTGCTCCGCCCACAAGTAACAACATGACATACAGTGACAGTTACGAATGACTCAGAACTGTATAGATTGTATAGGTATACTATAGAACTGAATAGAAATGTATAGGTTAATTTTGTAGGATCATGTTAGTATGGGGTGATTGTTGGTTGCCGTGGGCTCTGTGGGCTGAAGGGCCTGTTCCTGCGCTGTATTTCTAATGTTTAAAGTCCAAAGAGCGAAATCAGGAAGAGAGAAAGCAACCTAAGCTGTGTCAAAAGGAAAACAGAGCCATTAATTGAAAATTGGGCAATATATCGACCGGAAGGGGAAAAACTATAAATATAAATGTAACAAAGAAGAATAACTTCTGTCAAGGGATGAGTCAGGAAATGAGATAACATTTAAAAAAATACGAGTATTAATAGGAGAAACAAACAATAAAAATAGCTCGGGAACAATAAATGCACAGCAAATATACAATGATAAGATTATAAAGGCAAAACACGGAATGCCAGGAAAACTGTGGATGAGCAGAAAGCCCAATAAAAGAGCTTTTGGAAGCACAATGATAAACAAATGAAATGCAATCTACTGTACTGCGCAAAGTGCTGGAAGAACTCAGCGGGTCAGGCAGCATCTGTGGAGGGAATGGATAGGTGATGTTTCAGGTCGGGACCCTTCTTCAGACTGATTGTAGCATGGGGGAGAAAGCTGGAAGAGAGGTGGGGGTGGGACAAAGACTGGTGAGTGATAGGTGGATACAGGTGAGTGGGCTGGAGTAGATGATAAGGTAGAGTTAAAAAGGAGACTAAAGGGTGTCAGGTAAGGAGAAAAGAGAAGAGAAGAGAAGAAAATAATAGAGTAAAGTTGAAAGGAGGTTTATGGGTGAAAGGGGATGGGAAAGAGGGGAAGGGGGGATTCATGGGAGTGGCTATCGATCGCAAGAATTTACCGTATTGGAAAGGTTTTAAGGATAAGCGTGGAGGAGTTTTTTTACGCAAGGTGGTGGGTGTGTGGAACGTGCTGCTGGGGTGGTGGTGGAGACAGATAAGTTGCGGTGATTAAGAGGCTTTTGGGTAGGCACGTGGATATGCATGGGATGACATGCAGGCAGAGGAGATTAGTTTGTCTTGGCATCATGTTCAGCATAGACTTTGTGGGCTTTAGGACCTGTTCCTGTGCTGTACGGTTTTATATTGCAAAAGAAAATAAATGATATTGACAAATAACCTCAAAGGATTTTTTTAACAGAAATTCACATTTAAGTGAAATTGATTGAAAGACACAGCGTGGAAACAGGCCCTTTAGAATAGTGAGCCTATGCCGACCATTGATCATCCGTTCACACTAGTTCCATGTTATCCCACCTTCTCTTCCACTCCTTGCACACTAGGGACAATTTACAGACGGCCAATTAACCTACAAACACGCACGTCTTTGGGATGCAAGAGGAAACTGGAGCACCCGGAGGAAACCCACGCAGTCACATGGAGAAGGTGCAAACTCCACACCGACAGCACCAGAGGTCAGGCTCGAGCCAGGTCTCTGACGCTGTGAGGCAGTGGCTGTACAGCTGCTCCACTGGACGGCCCTAAATTGTCAAGAACAAGTTAAACCAAAGATAGAGTCAAAATGCTGGAGTAACTCAGCGGGCCAGGCAGCATCTCTGGAAAGAAGGAATGGGTGATGTTTCGGATCTGAAGAAGGGTCTTGACCCAAAGCATCACCCGTTCCTTCTATCCAGAGATGCTGCCAGTCCCACCGAGTTACTCCAGCATTTTGTGTCTACCTTGGGTATAAAAACATAGAAATTAGGTACAGGAGCAGGCCATTCGGTCCTTCGAGCCTGCACCGCCATTCAATATGATCATGGCTGATCATCCAACTCAGTATTCCGTACCTGCCTTCTCTCCATACCCCCTGATCCCTTCAGCCACAAGGGCCACATCCAACTCCCTCTTAAATATGGCCAACGAACTGGCCTCAATTACCTTCTGTGGCAGAGAATTCCACAGATTCACCACTCTCTGTGTGAAAAACGATTTTCTCATCTCGGTCCTAAAAGACTTCCCCCTTATCCTTAAACTGTGACCCCTTGTCCTGGACTTCCCCAACATCGGGAACAATCTTCCTGCATCTAGCCTGTCCAACCCCTTGAGAATTTTGTAAGTCTCTATGAGATCACCCCTCAATCTTCTAAATTCCAGCGAGTACAAGCCGAGTCTATCCAGTCTTTCTTCAAATGGAAGTCGTGCCATCCCAGGAATCAGTCTGGTGAACCTTCTCTGTACTCCCTCTATGGCAAGAATGTCTTTCCTCAGATTAGGAGACCAAAACTGTACGCAATACTCCAGGTGTGGCCTCACCAAGACCCTGTACAACTGCAGTAGAACCTCCCTGCTCTTGTACTCAAATCCTTTTGCTATGAATGCCAACATACCATTTGCTTTCTTCACAGCCTGCTGCACCTGCATGCCTACTTTCAATGACTGGTGTACCATGACACTCAGGTCTCGCTGCATCTCTCCAATCGGTCACCATTCAAATAATAGTCTACCTTCCTGTTTTTGCCACCAAAGTGGATAACCTCACACTTATCCACATTATACTGCATCTGCCATGCATTTGCCCACTCACCCAGTCTATCCAAGTCATCCTGCAGCCTCCTAGCATCCTCCTCACAGCTAACACTGCCCCCCAGCTTCGTGTCATCCGCAAACTTCGAGATGTTGCATTTAATTCCCTCGTCCAAATCATTAATGTATATTGTAAATAGCTGGGGTCCCAGCACTGAGCCTTGCGGCACCCCACTAGTCACTGCCTGCCATCCTGAAAAGGACCCATTCACTCCTACTCTTTGCTTCCTGTCTGCCAGCCAGTTCTCTATCCACATCAATACTGAACCACCAATACCGTGTGCTTTAAGTTTGTATTACCAATCTCTTGTGTGGGACCTTGTCGAAAGCCTTCTGAAAGTCCAGATACAACACATCCACTGCTTCTCCCTTACCCACTCTACTAGTTACATCCTCAAAAAATTCAATAAGATTCGTCAGACATGATTTACCCTTCGTAAATCCATGCTGACTTTGTCCAATGATTTCACCACTTTCCAAATGCGCTGCTATCCCATCTTTAATAATTGACTCTAGCAGTTTCCCCCACTACCGATGTTAGACTAACTGGTCTGTAATTCCCCGTTTTCTCTCTCCCCCCCTTTTTAAAAAGTGGGGTTACATTAGCTACCCTCCAACCAGCATCTGTAGTTCCTTCCAACACAAGAACAAATTATGTATTTTGAAACGTTTTTTAAGGCTGTGAAGAACAAATTAAATATCTGAAGGAATAGGGCAAATGTATTATAGTTCATTTTCACTTTTGGGATTTATATTAGCAGTAATTAGCACTTCTCAATTCTTAGAACTTCCAACGATGATATAACTTCCTCTGCAACATGTTTAGTTCACGTATAAAAAAAACTATTGCATCCTTTCTGGTGAATTTCAGATGGCAAGTTAGACCACAGGCTGATAATGGTAGAGTGATAATCACAAAGCTGCCAAAAATAGAACGGTAACGTTGTGCCACTAACATTTCACCGCACACATATTCCACACCCAAAGTTACTGTAACTTCTGCAGAGGTACAGTGACAGTTTCCTACTGGTCCCTTGCTACTTTGAAAGCCAAGTCTGTTCCGTGGCGAAGATTCGCTGAATCAGACTGACCTACTAACCCGCGTGTCAACAAATGGAAATATTATTAAAATTACAGAACGCATGATCAGTTACTGTTGCGCAGAAAATAAGCAGCGCACTTTCTATCTTTATAAGATAGATAGTTTACACTTGCTAAAGCAATCACGCACTGTTAAGTTGCAGACACCAACTCTAGTTTGTGCGTCACCTTTGTGTGTGTCACAAAGAGCAGGAGTTTGATCCTGACTACGGGTGCTGTCTGTATGGAGTTTTACGTTCTCCCCGTGACCGTGTGGGTTTTCTCCTGCTGCGCTGGTTTCCTCCCACATTCCAAAGACGCACAGGTTTGCAGGTTAATTGTCTTTGATAAAGATTGTAAAGTGTCCCTAGTGTGTAGGATCGTGCTCATCTACGGGGTGATCGCTGGTCGACGCGGACGCAGTGGACCGAGGTGCCTGTTTCCACACTGCACCTCTAAAGGTCTTTCAATAAACAGAGCGGGCCAGGCAGTATCTCTGGAGAACATGAATGGGTGGCGTTTCAGGTCTGATTGACTGAAATTCTTCAGACTGATTGCAGGTGGAGGGAAGAAAGATCTAGGGACAATTTACAATGACACCAAACCAAATAACCTACAAACCTGTATGTCTTTGGAGTGTGGGAGGAAACCAGAGATCGCGGAGAAAACTAGACGCAGGTCACGGGGAGAATGTACAAACTCCATACAGACAGTACCCCTAGACAGATTCGAACCCAGGTCTCTAGCGCTGTAAGGCAACAACTCTACCGCTGTGTCCTAAACCTTTCAAAGGGTTTTACAGCCTTAAGTCCAGCCACTATTTTAGTGTAGAAAGCCTTTTTATTTGTGTACAAGTGGATCTCCTAAACAACAGTATGATAATTACAGCAATCTGTTTTAGATTTGTCATTTGAGGTATAAACTTTAGTCAGGTCACCAGGAAGGATTCCTTTAATCTTCATTGGAGAGTGTCATTAAAGGTTTTTACATCTGTGAATGCGCATCTCTCTATTTTCTTTAATGCAGAGGAGCAATGGGGAATTGCTGTACACAGATCATTAAGATTTATTGCACGGGGCCGTATTTAACTTAAGGAAAAATAAACAATTGATCCTTATCTCAGGAAGCTGAAACATAAATCTGAAGAAAGATACCCTCAAGCTTAGTGAGGCAGCCTGTGTAGCCTTGGCTTGCATTCCTTTGGCTGTAGGCAGCAAAATGTTGAGGTCTTTGACACAATAACCTGAAGGAATAAGAAGAAGTCTGAAGAAGGGTCTCGACCCGAAATGTCGCCTATCTCCTTCGCTCCTTAGATGCTGCTGCACCCGCTGAGTTTCTCCAGCCTTTTGTGTAACCTGAAGGAATAGATAGGGCGGCATGGTGGGGCAGCGGCAGAGTTGCTGCCTGACAGCACCAGGGACAAGGATTCCATCCTGACTACAAGTGCTGTCTGTACGGAGTTTGCACATTCTCCCAGTGACCAAGTCGATATCCCCTGGGTTTTCTCCCACACTCCAAAGACGTACTGTACAGGCTTGTAGGTTAATCGGCTTTGGTAAAAATTGTAAATTGCCCCTAGTGTGTAGGATAATGCTAGTGTGCAGGGATCGCTGGTTGGCGCGGACTCAGTGGGCCAAAGGGCCTGTTTCCACCGGTATCTCTTAACTAAATTAAGCTAAACATAAAACAGTACAGCACAGGGACAGGCATTTTGCCCACAATGTCCATGCCGAACGATGTCCCTGCATGTCCCTATGCCTATCCAAATGTCTCTTAATAAACACTGCTATCACATCTGCCTCCACCACCACCCCTGGCAATGCATTCCAGCCACCCACCGCTCCGTGTAAAACTAAACTTGCCTCGCACGTGACCTTTAAACCTTGCCCCTTCTCACCTTAAAGGGGTTGGACAAGCTAGATGCAGGAAGATTGTTCCCGATGTTGGGGGAGTCCAGAACAAGGGGTCACAGTCTAAGGATAAGGGGGAATTCCTTTAGGACCGAGATGAGGAAAACATTCTTTACACAGAGAGTGGTGAGTCTCTGGAATTCTCTGCCACAGAAGGTCGTTGAGGCCAGTTCATTGGCTATATTCAAGAGGGAGTTGGATGTGGCTCTTGTGGCTAAAGGGATCAGGGGGTATGGAGAGAAGGCAGGTACGGGATACTGAGTTGGATGATCAGCCGTGATCATATTGAATGGCGGTGCAGGCTCGAAGGGCCGAATGGCCTACTCCTGCACATATTTTTCTATGTTTTTTTCTATGTTTCTAAATCTATGTCCAAGAGTCTTTGACAATTCCACTTTGGAGAAAAAATGTTCTGACTGCATGTCTACCCTATCTATGTCTCATAATTTTATATACTTCTATCAGGCCTCCCCTCAAACACTGGCACTCCAGAGACAACAATCCAAGCTTGTCCAACCTCTCCTTATAGCTAGTACCTGCACTAATCCAGCATCATTCTGGCAAAAACCCATCTTCTGCACCAGTGATCAAGGAACCCGGCCGGACATAAAACTAATGGTAAGTGAAGAAGACAACTAGTGAATGAAATTATGGATGCATTCGTTTCATAAAAAATAGGTTTATTAAAATTGGTAAGTACTTTTTCCCGAATGCAGCTGTGGGACTACTAAATGTTTCCCATCATACAGAACCCTTAGTGATGGGATTAGTCTTAAACACAGTTGTGTATGCAGCAAAGAAGTTAGATAAGAGATTTTACATATCATCCATGATCCACCTGAACAGATCACATCGAGCTGGAGAGTCATATTCATATTGAAGTCAGATAGACATGCAGCATGGAAATGGGCCCTTTGGCCCAACCCGTTCACTTGCGACCGCAAAATGCCCCAACTATGCTAATCCAACCAGCCCCACACACGTTTGGCCCATATCCCACCAAACCTTACTACCGCAGCACCTGTTCCAGGTGTGAGTTTTAAAATGTTGTTTTTAATATCTCCCTTAATTACCTCCTCTTGCAAGTCGACTCCCGAATACCCAAAACCCACACTCCCTCAGTGTGAATTGGTAACCACGACTCAGGTTTTCCTATTAAACCTTTCCTATTAGACAGACAACTCATATCTGTCTGCACATGATCCTTAACCCTCCCTCCATTTCCCTGCATATCCATGGGGCATTCTAGTCTGCCAAGACCCAAAGCCCATCAATGTTCTGACGTTAATCCCCCCCCCCCCCCCCCCCCCCCCCCCCCCCCCCCCCCCCCCAGTGTTTTGTGTTTTTTAATGCCCTCTTTTGCTAGCTGTGGCTCAGTTGGAAGCTGTCAGCTTTTGTTTTTATGCATGAGTCTCTGGGTGCTACTTAAGGGCCTCAGGTACAATAATCAGGCCAACATGTCGATCAAGTGATGAGTGTTGGCTGCCTCGTTGGTGAAAGAAAGTGTTAAATTGATATCCCTTTCTCCATTCCATTGGGTAAAGATCATAAATCTTCAAAGAAGAGCACAAGTGACCAATTTTGTTCTGTTCGACATTTATCCCCCAGCCTGCTTAATTAAAACCAAATGGTTTGGTCGTTAACTGATTCCAGTTTGCCCGATGCAAGACACAAACTTTCCAGAGTCGAACACAAAGCGCTGGAGTAACTGAACGGGTCAGGCAGCGTGAAGACAGACACAAAATGCTGGAGTAACTCAGCGGGACAGGCAGCAGCATCTCTGGAGAAAATGGATCAATGACGGTTCAAGTCGGGTCCCTTCTTTAGACTGATTACTGTACTGGACTAGAGTTCTCCCTGTGACCACGTTGGGTTTTTTCTGGACGCTCTGGTTCCCCCCCACATTCCGAAGACCTTTGTAGGTTAATTGGATTCTCTAAATTATAAATTGTCTCTAATGCATAGGATAATGCTAGTATACGGGGTGATCGCTGGTCGACATGGACCCGTTGGACCGAAAGGCCTGTTTCCACCCTGTATGTCTAAAGTCTAAATCCCTAAACTCTAAAGAAACAGAGATTAACATGACCGCTCATCACAATATGTGTGTGGTTGGATTTAGACCTTTCTGACCAAGATCGAACTTGCACTGAAATACATTGTTGGTTTAAATAGAATGCGTCTTGCTGGAGATCCCAAAAAGTGGGGCATTTGTGAAGCAAGGGGACACAATAAACATCAATACCACTCTACTTGATAGAACGCAGAGGACAGCACAGGAACAGGCCCTTCGGCCCACAATGACTGTGCCGACCATGCGTTCTGGGAGAAGGCAGAAGAAGGGGGTTAAGAGGGCAGAAAGATCAGCCAGGATCGAAAGGTGGAGTAGACTCGATGGGCCGAATGGCCTACTTCTGTTCCTATGACTTGTGAACTTATGAAGCCGCCACATTTGGTGCCACAGTCTCCTGCGTTATTTTTCTTGTTTAATCAGCCTTTCTCCCAGCCACATAATCAACTACTTGTAGATAGTGTTAATTGAGAAAACAATCACCACTTCAGACACAAATGCTGCGGTGATAATAGTTGGCAACACCAAATGACGAATCTCAAATTACTAATACATCGTGGAATTTCCTGACAGCTGTTAAGGTCATGAAGTTAATAAAAACGGAGCCATTCAGTGTCACTAACTAACTCCTCCACCTCTTTCTACCTCTGTCACTGCATGCTGACCATGACTTGTATCTCTCCAAAAATCAGAAAGAGTGTACTTGATGGAAACTTCCTCAGATTGGCACTGAGGTGTGAACTGCCATTTCGGTTCAGTTTATCTCTGGCCAAGGCTATGCATCTGCACCACCAAAGGAGATGAAGTCACTGTTACCATATTTATACCAATACAAGGTCCAAATAAATGAGGTCATTTTAAGAAATGCGATGACTCGAATGTGAATAGATTTGCATGTAAGGTAGACACAAAATGCTGGAGTAACTCGGTGGGTCAGGCTGCATTTCTAGAGAAAATAAACAGGTGACGTGTCGGGCCGAGACCCTTCTTCAGAGAGTCTGTGGAGAGGGAAACTAGAGGTATGGAAAGTTTCAGAGAACAAATGAATGAAAGGTTTGAAAAGAACAAATCTAAGCCTGCACCGATGATCAGGGAAAGCCGGAGCCCACAATGGTCCGGGACAGCAGTGGAACTAGTAGGATAACTTGGGTGAGGGAGGGACGGAAAGAGAGGGAATGCAAGGGTTACTTGAAAATCTACTTCTAAAGAATCAGGGGGACTGACACTCCCTAACTTATTGTATTATTAATTGGGCAGACTGAATATTAAAAATATAATCTACTGGTTGACAGTTTCTGCCCAACAGGTAGATTGGATAAGAATGGAGAAAGAGGATTGTTCCCCTTATAATATAGGAGCGATCCTTCTTTCCCCGATAAAACTGAACAATGTAATATACAAGAAGAATCCAATTATTCATAGTATAATACGAATTTGGAAACAATAAAATTAACTTTAAAATTAAGAAAATTATCGCTTCTTTCTCCAATAGCTAATAATCCCTCATTCAAACCATCCATTATTGATAAAACGTTTACCCATTGGGAAAGAATAGGAATTAAAATGATGGGAGATATGTATGAAATGGGAAAACTTTTATCATTCCAACAATTACAACTAAAATATAATTTGAAAAGTAATCAATATTTCAAATACCTTCAAATTCAAGATTATTTGAAAAAGTATATACAAGGATATCAAACTTTAACCCCAGATCTACTGGAGGAAGGAATGAATAGAAAGGCAGAATCAAGCAATTTAATATCTTACTTATATAATATAATTCTAAATATAGAAACACCAACGAGAGGCAATTAGAAGAGACTGGGAACAAGAGTTATTGATAAAAATTCAGTACGATAAATGGGATAAAAATTTATTATATGTAAACAAATGTCAATGAATGTAACCTAATTCAATGACATAACCTAATTCAATTTAAAATTTTACATAGATTATATTATTCGAAAACAAGATTGAATAAAATATTTTCAAATGTTTCCCCCATCTGCGACAAATGTCTAACTCAAAATGCCACTATAGCACATTCCTTTGTCTCTTGTACAAAACTGTATACATTTTGGAATGAAATTTTTGGAATTTTTACAAAACTATTTAACACAAAATTGAACCCCAATACTGAATTGATTATCTTTGGATCAATGGAAGAGGGAAGTAAACTAACTATATCCCAAGAAGCCTTTCTTAATTATGGTCTAATAAACAGCGAAAAAAAAACTTATACTTAAATTTTGGAAAAACGCACCTACGCCAACATTCAAAATGTGGATCTCAAATATGTCTGAAACGCTACATCTTGAAGAAATGAGATTCCTCTTACTAGGCAAAGTAGACCAATTCTTAAAGATTTGGTCTCCGTTTTATCAACCTTTATACAAGCATATGGTGCAACATAACATAACCTTAGAAATTAAATGGTTCAGAACTGGGTGACGAATGGGCAAAAATATGAGATAAGGTAGATCTTCTCCTAATCTTTCATTTCTTATTACTTTTTCCTTTTCTTTCAATCTTTTAATTTCTCACCTCTGTCCTTTATTTTTTTTACTTTCTGTTTCTACTTGCTTGTCTATCTTCCGACACTCTTTATTTCTCTTTTCTCTCACTGTTCTTTTATTATTGCACCAAAAAATATGAAGTTGTACAAGAATGAAAATATGTATTTATGTATTATGTATTAGGTACTTAAGTTACCAGACTACTGTACTTACTTCTAACAAAAATAAACAAACAAAAAAAAAAGCAAGGGTTACTTGAAATTAAAGAAATCAATATTCATACCGCCAGGTTGTAAGCTGGACACGCAAAATATGAGGCGCTGTTCCGCCAATTTGCTGCTCCACCGATGTGGCCTCTCTCTGACAGTGGAGGAGGCCCAGGGCAGAAAGGTCAGTGCGGGTGTGGGAATGGAAAGGGGAGTAAAAGTGTTTAGCAACTGGGAGATCGCCTAGGCCAAGGGGGACTGAGCATTTGTTTGTCAAGGTGAAGGACGCAGTTGGTCTGCAGCAAAGGGTGGCACAGTGGCACAACGGGTAGAGCCGCTGCCTCACAGCGCCAGATACCCCGGTTCGAACCTGACCTCGGGTGCTGCCTGTGTGGAGTTTGCATGTTCGCACTGTGTCCGTGTGGGTTTTCTCTGGATGCTCCGGTTTCCTCCCACATCACAAAGACGTCATGGACTCGGTGGGCTGTAGGGCTTATTTCCATGCTGTATCAAAAACTTTAAAAAAATCACCTCTCATCAATTTGAAAAATGCATCTTCTTTCTATTTATTTCTGCAAAAGAGGTTTTCTGTGAACTGATTTATGAACTAGTTTGTAGTTTTGAATTGTTTATTTTTTTTACTGGTACCAATTCAAACGTTGCTGGAAATGGTTCAATTTTTCATCATAGATTGCTTTGCTGGGTGGGATTTGATCACAGCCATTGATTCCTTAGTTAGTTCTAGGTTAACGAACATATGTTTTTTAGACTTTAGAGATACAAGATTCTAATTGTGCAGAGTCGCTGCCTTACGGCACCAGAGACCAGGGTTTGATCTTGACAGTGGGTGCTGTCTGTATGGAGTTTGTACGTTCTCCCTGTGATCGTGTGACATTTCTCAGGGTGCTTCACTTTCCACCCACACTCCAAAGATGTACAGGTTTGTAGGTTAATTGGCTTCTGTAAACCGTCCCTAATGTGTAGGATAGAACTAGTGTACAGGTGATTGTCGTTTAGTGTGGACTTGCTGGGTCAAAGGGCCTGTCCAAGCTGTATCTCTAAACTAAACTAAACTAAATTAAATGAATCCACGTGCAGGTTAATCGGCTGGTAAAATTGTAACTTGCCCTTAGTGTGTAGGATAGTGTTAGTGTACGCTGGGGTGATCGCTAGTCGGTGCTGACTCGGTGGGTCGAATTGCCTGATTCCGCGCTGTACCTCTAAAATCTCCTTTGAAAGGTCCTCATTGTTATTTAAGATGGGATGAAAGATGAGGAACCTTCCCATTCTTGCCATTGTGTGCGTGGTGTTGCTGGAAGCTAATTCTTCCACAATGGTGTGATGACAAGCTCCTTACTGTCTGAATGTTTACTATTATAAGTGATTACTTTGTACCAAAGGAATCTTGTCTCCTGTGCGCATTCTCAGAATAGCTAACCAAACCGCAAAATTCCATCTAGCCTGAGTAAAAAGTACAAAAGTAAAAAGATAGCCAAGAAAATATTGATCTGTGAAGCATATGCATTATTTGTGTCGGAAAATGCATTTTAAACTAGGTTTTATGGAGTTATGTTTGAAAACTCCAGGATAACATACAGACAAAGGGGTTTAGAATGAAGATACAAGGAACTGCAGATGCTGGTTTACGCAAAAGGACGCAAAGTGCTGGAGTAACTCAGCGGGTCAGGCAGCATCTCTGGAGACCAAGGATACATGACATTTTGGGTCCGGTCCTTTCTTCAGACAAATTGTAATATTGGGGTGGAAGCTAGAAAATAGGTGGGTTTGGAACTAAGCCTGGCAAGTTTGGTTTGTTTAGTTTAGTTTATGGTCACTCGTACCAAAGTACAGTGGAAAGCTTTTTGTTGCGGGCTAACCAGTCAGCGGAAAGAAAATACATGATTATAATTGAGCCATCCATAGTGTACAGATACATAATAAAGGGAATAAAGTTTAGTGCAAGATAAAGTCCAGTAAAGTCCAATTAAAGATAGTCCGAAAGTCTCCAGCGAGGTAGATAGTCGCTCAGGACCACTGTCTAGTTGGTGTTAGGGTGGTTCAGTCACAAGTGGTAGGTGGATACAGGTGAGGGGCGCGTAGGTTGATAGGCAGATAGTTGGACAAAGGCCAGAGATGAAAAGATAGAAAGTGTGAGGTAAGGAGACACGGATAGAAGAGACGTGAAATGTGAAACCTGCTGAGCTGCTGTTTGTTCAGGATTTGTTCACCGTGAAGCTCCTGTCTCAAAGTAACAACAGAGAGGCCAACGTTTCAAGTGTTAACACGTTAATGTGTCTTGCAGCCCAGTTCCCTACTTCCTCCGTAGGCAAATCCAGCTTTCCTTTAAATATCCTTCATCTTCACTAGTTTCGAGTCATAGAGTCTTACAGCATGGAAACAGGCCCTTCGGCCCACTTGCCCATGCCGACCAACATGCTACTCCTACACTAGTCCCACCTGCCTGCATTTTGCCCATACCCCCCTAAACCTAACCTATCCACGTACCTGTCTAAATGTTTCTGAAACGTTGTGATAGTCCCTGCCTCAACTGCCTCCACCGGCAGCTCGTTTCATACACCCATAACCCTTTGTGTCAAAATAAAGATGCCCCTCATGTTCCTATTAAAACTAGTTTAGTTTATTTTTGGCACATGTACAGAGGTGCAGTGAAACACTTTTGTTAGAATGATGTCTTGGCTTGGCGATCGTTTCGCCGAACACCTCCGCTCAGTCCGCAATAACCAACCCAACCTCCCGGTGGCTCAGCACTTCAACTCCCCCTCCCATTTCATATCCGACCTCTCTGTCCTGGGCCTCCTCCATGGCCAGAGTGAGCAACACCGCAAATTGGAGGAACAGCACCTCATATTCCGCTTGGGGAGTCTGCATCCTCTTGGCTTGAACATTGAATTTTCTCAATTCTGTTAACCCTTGCTGTCTCCTCCCCTTCCCACCTCTCCCTCAGCCCTCGGGCTCCTCCTCCTTTTTCCTTTCTTCTCCCCGCCCCCCCACCTCCCATCAGTCTGAAGAAGGGTTTCGGCCCGAAACGTTGCCTATCTCCTTCGCTCCTTGGCTGCTGCTGCACCCGCTGAGTTTCTCCAGCTTTTTGTGTACCCTTTGTTAGGATGATATCCAGTCAAAGATTAGATTGTACATGAACACAATCAAGCCATCCGAAAGATACAGATACAGGATAAACGTTAATAAACATATACAAGAGTAGGGGGTACACAAAAGGCTGGAGAAACTCAGCGGGTGCAGCAGCATCTAAGGAGCGAAGGAGATAGGCGACGTTTCGGGTCGAGACCCTTCTTCAGAGTAGGATGATTGAAATGAATGATAGCAGATCCTCTTCTGGGAACAACACACAGAGATTTGCCATGTGCCGGCACCGTTACATTTGATAATTAGTTTAGTCTAATCAACGTGTTGTTGTTGCGTGCTGTCCAGTCAACAGAAATGGAATGTCTGTAGAGTGTGAGAGGAAAGGCCATGCAGTTACGGGGAGAATGTACGAACTCCGTAAGGGACAGCGCCTGTCGTCGGGATCGAACCTGGGTCTCTGACGCTATGAGGCAGCAACTCTATCGCTGCGCCACCGTGCCGCCCCAAGCTACTAACAAGAATTTGCACACAATTGTATGTTGATGGCACTAGTGGAGTCTCATCTCGGTGGTCTTGATTAGATTAAGTTAATCCTTGATGTTCCAAAGATACACATTGTTTGTAGTGCTTAAGTGAATACAGAGAATTATTTTCCCCAAATACACATGTCTGTTAGTAATCTAAACTGTTGGGCTTGGCTGGTTTATTTCAGTGAAATGAAGTGGAGCCAATTTCCTCAGATTGCATCTGATGAAACCATTTTGAATGTGGTCTCTTTCTGAAATTAATCTTGCACTGGAGACTGTATGCACTTCCATCCTCCTCATTCAACCTGTGTTGAATGCTTGGCAGATGAATTGCAAATCCAGATGCAAAGAGGTACACAGTGTTTCTGTGTGGTTTCCCTGATTCTCTGCCAAAGGTTTGGTAGGAATGTGAGGAACCCCTTGTGAAAGGTTCATTCACCTGTTTCCAAGCAAAGACATTCACGAGCTGCAAAACGATTGTCTCCCATCTTCATTATGGTGCCAGGAAGATCGAGGAACTTCAGATCCCGGAGTCTTGAGCAAAACACAAAGTGCTGGTGGAACACAGCGGGTCAGGCAGCATCTGTGGGGGGAATGGAAAGATGACGTTTCAGCTCGGGACCCTTCTTCAATCTCAACCTGACAATACACTCTCTTGAATCTTGTATCTTGAATCTTTGAATCCGCAAAGTCGCCTGTCCATTGCCCCTCACACACAGATGGTGCCTGACCTGTTGAGTTTCTCCAGCACCTTGTGTTTTTATCATGGTCACGTTCTGATAAGGAGAAGTCAATTGACATATGACACAGAGTCATAGAGTCATGCAGCACAGAAACAGGCCCTTTGGCCCAACTTGTCCTTGATTCCCATCTGAACTGCTCCCATTTACCTGCGTTTGGCCCCTAACCCTCTAAACCTTTCCTATCCATGTAACTATCCAAGTATCTTTTAAATGTTGTTATAGTACCTGCCTCAGTGGCATAGCAATAGAGTTTCTGCCTTACAGCGCCAGAGTCCCGGGTTCGATCCTGACTACGGGTGCTGTCTGTACGGAATTTGCATGTTCTCCCTGTGACCGCACGAGTTTCCTCTGGGTGCTCCAGTTTCCTTCCACATCCCAAAGACACGCGGGTTTGTAGGTTAATTGGCTTCTGTAAATTGTCCCCAGTGTGTAGGATGGAACTAGTGCGAGTGGGTGATCTTTGGTCGGCGTGAACTCGGTGGGCCGAAGGGCCTATTTCCTTGCTGTATCTCTGAACTGAACTGAACGACTTGGTCCCGTATACCCCACCATTCTCTGCATTGTTGAGTGTTCAATGATCTATGTCTCCAGCTAAGTATTACACACACACAACAAAACACACACTATATACAGGTTTAGATCATACTGTAATATCAAAATGCTATTTAGATTACTTATCATCGAACTAGCCGCCGCTGTGAGGAGGCTGGTGTAATTTTGTGTTGCTCTTTTCCGACAGGTTGACTGCACAGCGGAGCATAGAAGATGAGGAGGAGATAGCTCGGGAGCGCCGGAGACGGGCGCGTGAAGCGCGTCGCTATGACGATGACGAGAACGGGTCCTACGCCGGCAGCACCCCATCCACGCCCGCGTTTGAAAGCCACCGAACGACCAAGGAAAAACAGTAGGTCCATCACCGTGTATGGTTTATAAAACCTCTCTGGCAACTCTAAGATCTAGTTAACACACTGATAGACATTATGAGGCCAATAGAAGATACAATGGGACAGAGTAACTCAGCGACTCAGGCAGCATTTCCGGAGAACAAGGATAGGCCACGTTTTGGTCAGGGCCCTTCTTCAGACCTAGTTGCACCAGCATTTTCAATATGTGCATTGTTTTGGGTCTGGACCAATTTACCTCAGTGTTCTGTCTGTCCGGAGCGTGCATGATCTCCCCGTGTCCGCATGGTTTTCCTCCGGTTTCCTCCCACATCCCAAAGATGTGCGGTTTGTAGCTTAACTGGCCTCTGTAAAGTGTCCCAGGTGTGTAAGGAGTGGATGATAAAGTGGGATAGCATAGATCATGTGTTTAAGAAGGAACTGCAGATGCTGGAAAATCGAAGGTAGACAAAAATGCTGGAGAAACTCAGCGGGTGAGGCAGCATCCATGGAGCGAAGGAAATAGGCAACGTTTCGGGTCGAAACGTCTGAAGAAGGGTTTCCAGTGTGAGCAGGTGATCGATGGTCAGCATGGGCCAGGGTGGGCTGATAGGCCTGTTTCCATACTGGAATCTCCAAACTCTACATCTGCTAAGTAGTGCGCACAAGACCAATGTGGTCAGATTGTGAGATGGGGCCATTGAACTTTACTGATGCTTGTTCACTTTATGGAAGTTCAAAGATTCATGATTCTTGTCTCTGCATTTACTGAGCCTGGTGTGCAACATCTAACATAGATCAGTACAGCACAGGAACAGGCTGTTTGACACACAATGACTGTGCTGAACATGATGCCAAGTTAAACTAATCTCCTCTGCCTGCACTAGCTCCATACCCCACCATTCCCTGCATAGCCATGTGCCTATCTAACAGCCTCATCATGTTACACAGACAGCACCTGAGGTCAGGATCGAACCTGGGTCTCTGTGTCGCTCTACCATGCTCCATTGGGAAGTCTAAACCGCAACTTGAACGCCTATCAGTCACTATATTGAAGTTGCTGTTCCATTTACACAACAAATGTGATTTACAAATATTTAGCAGCCATTTTATGCAACATGATTGTGACGCAGAATGTTTTGCTGACTTCTTTGCTGTTTAAGCCAGAGGATAGGATGGAAATGGGAAAGAATATCATTAGAATATCATTTTTTAACCAGATGTTACCTGGAAGCAATTTTGGAATCTTATGTTCCACCTGTTTTCAACTTCAATCCATATGTGGCAATAAATTCCACAGATTCACCACCCTCTAGCTAAAGGAATTGCTCCTCATCTCCATTCTAAAGGTATGTCCTTTTATTCTGAGGCTGTGCCCTCTGATCCTAGTCTCTCCCACCACTGGAAACATTCTCTCCACATCCACTCTATTCAGGCCTTTCATTACTGGGTAGGTTTCACTGAGATCCCCCCTCCCCCTCCAATCCTTCTGAACTCCAGTGAGTGCAGGCCAGGCAGTTAGAGCAGGCTGTGCATTGTATTAAGTGTATTCATCGTGAAATTTATTGGGTGTATTAATCCCGAGCATGTTAGGTATATTAATTGGGAATGTATCCAGTGTATTAATTGGGAGTGTATTGAATGTGCTAATTGTGAGTGCATTGAGTATTAATCACGAGTGTATTAAGTATTAACCATGAGTGATAGAGTATTAATCATGAGTGGATAGAGTATTAATCATGAGTGGATTGAGTATAGTAATCGGGAGTGTATTGAGTATTATTTGTGAGTGTATTGGGTGTATTAATTGTGAGTGTGTTGAGTGTATTACTCCGGAGTGTAGCAAGGAACACATCTTTGTGAAGCAGAGATTGCAGCCAGCTTACCTGGATGGAAAGTGCAGAGAGTAGCGGCTGTTCGGGCCTGATCCCAGAGGCTTCCATAGGAGCACGCTCCAACACACGCCAGCTTTGCATTTGAAAAAACACGAGCTACTCTACAGTCGAAATGTTGTGATAGTTCCTAGAAAGCGACATAACTGTACGACCCACCGTAGAATTACATCTACTGACAGGTACAGAGCGCCAGAAGTATATGCGAGTATTCCCAAAGCCCTTTGAATGTACAACGCTCTCGGGATGGTTGAGTTTGACTGGGACCTAACGTGTGATCTCAGTTTACAAAACGTTGTTGCCGCATAGAATGTTGTGGCAGCTTCCCAATCTGCGATGAAAGATTATGCAAGGAATTAGCAATACATCTTGTTTCAATGAATCTGCTTTACAAAGAACACAGTGGCTGCAGTGAGTTGACTCGTATTACTATCCAGGCAGTTGAAGAAAGACATTAAACTATACAAAAGAGGAAACCGCACTGTTAATGTTAACTTTCTTTCTGAGCCAAGCTTTTTGTTGGCAAGAAATCGGCAACCTAATTAAAAGCAGGATGAGTATTTTTTTTACACACCGTTACAAATGTTTTTGAGAAGTGCCGGAAAAATTCAATGTTAGTCCTCCGTGGTCATTCAGCATGGCTTTAGTCTGTGGGTGACCTTCAGAGGCTGCAGTTGGTGCAACCTAAATTATTTGGAGAAAAACTTCCTATAGTTGCAGTTTGATAGCGGCACCACAGATTCAGGAGGAAAAGGTTTAGGTTAAATATTGTCACGTGTACCGAGGTACGGTGATTTGCATGCTATCCACACAGATCAGATAATACCATACATCAATACTACCTAGTGAAACTCAAGTACAATAGGTGGGGCAACGGGGAAGGTACAGAGTGCAGAATATAGTTTTCCGTATTGTAGCGCATCAGTTCCATAGACAAAGTGCAATGTTTACAACGGGGTAGATGTGAATAGAATGGTACCATAGCTTATGGGCTATTTCCAGCAAAACAGTCATTTTGACTGTTGTGAACAGTGACACAGGGCTATGTTACTGCGGTATTTTTCAAATGTGGGTCTCTGTGGATGCCTTTCAAGATTAAGCAACGACTTCAGGCACCACGTAAAGGTTTGTTACATAAAACACTGGCTCAGGGGATTAGAATATTGCATTAGTGTGGATGAAATTTGGCAAACAGAGAGCAAGAATAACTAGGTCAGCATTAAGTCAGCAAAAGCATGGAACTGCAGATGCTGGGTTCCCAAGGAAAGACACAACATGCTGGAGTAACTCAGCAGGTCAAGGCAGCATCCCTGGAGAACTTGGATAGGTGACATTTTGGCTCAGGACCATTCTTCAATCTGAAGAAGACCGAAGAAGGCTCCCAACCCAAAACGTCACCTGTAAATGATTTCCAGTCTGAAGTCTGAAGAAGGGTCCCGACCCAAACATAAGCGATCCATAAGTTCCCAGGAATGCTGCTTAACCCTGCTGAGCTACTCCAGCACGTTATGTCTTATCTAGGTCATAATCAAGTTGGCAAGTTGTTAGGAAGCAGTAAAATGTAGACACAAGGAAATGCAGATGCTGGAATCTTGATTGGCACACAAAGTGCTGCAGTAACTCAGCTGCTCAGGCAGCATCTCTGGAGGACATGGGTAAGTGACACTTCAGGTCTGAAGAAGGGTCCCCACCTGAAATGTTGCCTATCCATGTCCGTCAGAGATGCTGGCTGACCCGTTAGGTTACTCCAGTAGTTTGTTCCTGCGTAAATAAATAAGTTTATCAATTAATCGATTTTTTTCTTCTTGGTTGATCACAGATATGACTTGAACTGCAAGTCGACCAATTCTGCCCTGGATGAGGATGAGGGCTTCAGTGACTGGACGCAAAGAAGAGAAGAGCGTCGGCAGAAACGGAGGGAGGAGCAGGGATTGTCGGAGGAAGGTCACGTCACCGACTCCAACGTGGGACTCAGCTTCACCGTGAGAGAGAGAAGGGAGCAAGAGGACCAAGAGGAGGCGGGGATGGGCAAGCTGAAGGCGTGGCAGATGGAGGAGGAGAGCAGGATGCTCCAGAGGGAACAAGAGCAGGAGGAAGAGAGCCGTCAGTGTGAGCGGAAGCTAAGGGAGAAGGAGGAGGTGGAGAGAGCTCAGATGGAAGACAGACAACGATTGAAGCATCTGAGAGAAGAGGGAGAGAGATTGGACCAGGAGAAAATGGAAAAAGAGAGATGGAAGGTGGAGATTGAAAAGGTAAGGAAGAAAAATTGAGTCACTGAACAGGCCCTTCAGCCAAATTGCCCATGCTGACCAAGATGGCTAATTGGACTAGATTAGATGGGGCATCTTGTTCAGCATGGACATGTTGGGCTGAAGGGCCTGTTTCCGTGTTATGTGACTCTTTGACTTTACTTTAGTTTAGAGATTCGGCACGGAATCAGGCCTACGGCCTAGCGAGTCCACGCCAACCAGCGATCCCCATACACTAGCACTCTCCGACACACTGGAGCCAATCTATGCAAACCTGCATATCTTTGGAGTGTGGGAGGGAACTGGCGCACCCGGGGAAAATTCACGCGGTCACGGGGAGAACCTACAAACTCACAGACCGTTGTAGTCAGGATCGAAGCCGGGTCTCTGGCACTGTAAAGCAGCAACTCTACCGCTGCGCCACCCTTGCTGCCCAAAACTCAAACTCAAACTTGTAAACAAGTTCCCATTAGCTAATCACCTGGCAATGGTTTGCCATTAATTGTTGAACTTGATCGATCTTACCACAAGCAATGGTTTGAATCAGTCAGATGGACAAAATGCAGCTCTGTGTATGTCACTGAACTCTAGTTTATCTAAATAAAGAGAGCGTTACCCAGTGTCTGATCCAAAGGTGTGTGATGTTGATGTGGCGAGAGGAATAACTAGCAGAGTTCCACACACCTACACTAACCTAGAACACTGATGCAAGGAGAAGGCCCTTCGGCCCACAATGTCCAGGCTGAACATGATGTCAAGATAAATTTATCTCATCTGCCTGCACGTGATCCATATTCCTCCATTCCCTGCAAATCCATGTGCCTATCCAAAAGCTGCTAGAATGCCACTATCGTGTCTGCCTCCACCACCACCCCTGGCAGCACATTACACACATCCACCACCCTCTGTGTGAATTAAAAGCTTGTCCAGCACATCTCCTTTAAAACTTTGCCCCTCTCACCGTAAAGCTATCACCTCTAGTCATTGCTAATTCCATCCTCCGACTGTCTACCCTAACTCAACATTTTAGATACTTCTATCAGGTCTCCCCACAACATTCGGCATTGCAGAGAAAGCAACCCAAGTCTATCCAACCTCTCCTTATAGCTAATATCCCCTTAATGCAGTCATCATTCTGGTAAACCTCCTCTGCACCCCCTCCAAAGCCTCCACACCCTTTCTGCAATGAGGCGACCAGAACTGCAAGCAATACTCCAAATGCGGCCTGACCAAAGTCCTATAGATAGACACAAAAATGCTGGAGTAACTCAGCGGGACAGACACCATCTCCGGAGAGAAGGAAGGGGTGACGTTTCGGGTCAAGAGCCTTCTTCAGTCTTCAGAAGTCACCCCTTCCTTCTCTCCAGAGATGCAGCCTGTCCCGCTGAGTTGCTCCAGCATTTTGTGTCTGTCTTCAGTTTAAACCAGCATCGGCAGTTCCTTCCAACACACAAAGTCCTCTAGAGCTGCTTCATGACTTCCTGACTCTTACACTCAATGCCCCGACCTACGAAGTCAAGCATTACATTTTGTGAATTTAAATATGAATCAGATTGATTAATGAATGAATGACTTCATGGACTGCATGTTTAATTATCTGTTCTTCAGAGACCAAAAGAAAATGAGATGAAATTGTCCATCGCACCCAGGTCGTGGATTGGAGATCTTCATTATGAAGAGGAAAATGGCTGTGTGGAGAATAAAATGGCAGCGTATAAGAGCTACAGAACGACCAAGACAGTACAGAGGTAATGTTCTGGATATCAAGGCAGGAAAAGTAGAAACATATCTCCAATTTGGTGGAACTAAGGATGTAGGTATTAGGTTTAGGATTATTATTATCACATGTAGCAAGGTACAATGAAGAGCTTTATTTTGCATCATATCCAATCAGATCAGAAAATACCATACATAGACACAATCAAGTCAAACTCAAGTGTAATAGGTAGAGCAAAGGGGGATGGTACAGAATGCAGAAAATAGTTCTCAGCACTGGAGCGCATCAGCTCCAGAGACAAAGTCCAATGTCCGCAATGGGGTAGAGGTGAATCGGGACAGTGCCCCAACTTATGGAAGGACTGTATAGAGGCCTGATAATGGAGCAGCTGGGCTTGTACACTCTGGAGTTTAGAAGGATGAGAGAGGATCTCATTGAAACATATAAGATTGTTAGGGGCTTGGACACGCTAGAGGCAGGAAACGTGTTCCCGATGTTGGGTGCGTCCAGAACCAGGGGCCACCGTTTAAGAATCAGGAGTAAGCCATTTCGAACGGAGACGAGGAAATACTTTTTCTCACACAGAGTGGTGAGTCTGTGGAATTCTCTGCCTCAGAGGGCAGTGGAGGCAGGTTCTCTGGATGCTTTCAAGAGAGAGCTGGATAGGGCTCTTAAAAATAGCGGAGTCAGGGGATATGGGGAGAAGGCAGGAACTGGGGATGATCAGTCATGATCACATTGAATGACGGTGCTGGCTCGAAGGGCCAAAAGGCCTACTCCTGCACCTATTGTCTATTGTCTAATGGAGGGGAAGAAGACAGGATATCATAGAGTGATATACAATGTACTCAAGAACATTGGGAGGTAACCACTGTGTATGCAGTGCAGCATGTTATAGTCATACAGCACAGAAACAGGCCCTTCGGCCCAACTTGCCCATGCCGATCAAGATGCCCCATTTGCACTAATCTCACCTGCTTGTATTTTACCCATATCCTTTCCTATCCATGTTATTTAAACCTTTCCTATACATGTTACTATCCAAGTGTCTCTTGAATGTTATTATTGGACCTGCCTCATTCCACATACCCACCACCCTGTGTGTTAAAAAGTTTATCTCCCGGTTCCTATTAAACATCTTATTCCTCTCACCTTAAAGCTCTGTCCCCTGGTTCTTGATTCCCCTACCATAGGTAAAAGATCATGCATTTACCCTATCTCTCCCCCTCATGATCTTAGATACCTTGAGTTCTTGATTCCTCTACTCTGGGATAAAGACTGTGCATTAACATTATCTATCCCCCTTGTGATTTTATACAAGTGGTAAGGGGTATCTACAATGATACCCCTTACCACTCAAACAACTAAACTCCTAGCCTGCTCAACCTCATCCTATAGCTCAGGGCCCTCGAGTCCTGGCAACGTCCTAGTGAATGTTAAATTGAGAGTAAAATTCTACATCCCACACGGGGGATTTTGGTCAGGAAAATACTTTTATGCTTCTTTCTCCAACCCCCCCCCCCCCCGCAAGTTCAAGTCCACCATCATTCCAACTCTGCTTTATAACAACATCTGAATCTGACATTTTTTAAACCACTAAAAATTAAATTGCTTTCAAGTCAGTTTGTTCTGCTGTTGTTTGAGGCAAAGATATCATGGAAGACATCATATGGAAATTATTATATTGTAATTGAAAACACGTTCTCTGAGAATAACCAGTATCTCTTTGAATGTTATGCAATTTCAAATATAGATTTTACAGCTGCATTTATCCAAACTGCAAGAAAAGTATAAATCCTAAGGCTTCAAATAGTGTTAGAACATAGAAAAAAATCTGTACAGTTTAGTTTACTTTAGAGATACAGCATGGAAACAGGCCCTTTGGCCCACTATGTCGACCATCTATCATCCATTCACACTAGTTCTATGTTATCCCACTTTCTCGGCCTCTCCCAACGCATTAGGGTCAATTTACAAAGCCAATTAACCTCCAAACTCACACGTGGTTGCAGGGAGAACGTGAAAAACTCTACACGCAGACAGCACCCGAGGTGAGGATCGAACTTGGGTCACTGGCGCTGTGCGGCAGGCAGCGGCTCTATCAGCTACATCACTGGGCTTCCCCAGGGATGTTAATAGGGCAAAATATCCCAAGAGGTCTCAAAGGAACAGGAAGCGAAAACAAGAACATAGATTAATACAGCACGAGACCAGGCCCTTCGACCCTACTGAACATGCTGAACATGATGCTAAGATAAACTTTGGGTAACCCAAGCTGACTCCCTTTGAAGATAGACACAAAGTGCTGGTGTATCTCAGCAGGTCAGGCAGCACCTCTGGAGAAAAATAATAGTTGACGTTTCGGGTCAGAATCCTTCTTCAGACCCTTTGAATCCGGCTATTTTCCTTTAAATCTGTTTAATTGCACTCACAATTTTGATGGAGGTCTTCTCCTGAGGAAATGCAGCTGTGCATGAGCAGCAAGGTGCCAAGGACCACAAGATAGGTCACTCTTCAGTCTCTCTCTTGCACCGTCTGCTGGGGGAGTTGGATTGGGTCAGGCTGAATGTTGAGAGGTTGGCTAGAGATCGGGTTATCCACACCTTGTGATGAATGGAGGAGGGATCAGGTCAAGGAAAAGCTGCCATGGAACATGAGTTGTTGGGGAGAGGAGAGGGGGCAGGGGTGCAGGCTGGGTGGTTGGGGTGTAGAATCAATGGTTGGTGGGGAGGGGTAGACCAGATTTGGGGGGAATGGATTTGGGAAGGAGTTATACCTATTAGAGCATAGAACAGTACAGCACAGGAACAGGCCCTTCAGCCCACAATGCCTGTGCCGAACATTGTGCCAAGGCCAACACTGATCTGCTTTCACACGACCAGTTTAGTTTAGTTTATTGATATGCTCCATTCAGTCCACTGGGTCCGTACCGACCAACAATCACATGGTCACCAGTTCTATCCCACACACTCGGGGCAATTTACAGCAGCCAATGAATCTACAAACCCACCCGTCTTTGGAGTGTGGGAGGAAACCCGAGCACCCAGATAAAACCCACGTGTTCACAAGGAGAACGTACAAACTCAGTACAGACAGCGCCTGTAGTCAGAAACGAGCCCGGGTCTCTGGCGCTGTAAGGCAGCGACTCTACCGCTGTGCCACCGTGACACCCAGTTGATGGATGTCAAAGCGGGCTGG
Source organism: Okamejei kenojei (assembly GCA_035221665.1). NCBI lineage: Eukaryota > Metazoa > Chordata > Chondrichthyes > Rajiformes > Rajidae > Okamejei > Okamejei kenojei. Next base: position 27,164,943 of record CM069148.1, read on the forward strand.
AAGGGCCAGAAGGCCGATCCCTTCTCTGGATTCTTGCGGCCTCGCGTTACAACATATCACTTCCCTTCCAACGGTTACAGTGCGGTACATTGACGTTCAGTTAATAGGTAGTCTTGGAACAATGATAGTTTGCTTATGGGATACAATGACCTTCAGCTAATGGACAGGTTCTGGTACATTGGCATTTCAAGAATTCAGTACACTCAACCTTGTTAATGGATACATTGTTTATTTCATTCAGTCGCTTACCATTGACTTACTGCTGTTCAACATGGATATCCTGCCAGGAGCCACAAGTACAATGACATCTCTCTCCAGCCACTACAAACAATACGTTGGCCATTTTCCAGGCCCTGGTTGACAACCCTGGCCTGAATATGGAGCGACAGTGAGCCACGTTCAGAACTACAGTACAGATGGCCATGTTGGCCACCGATCTGAAGTGGGTGGTAGATGCTGTTGATTCCAGCCACAAGTCTGGCTCACCTGAGACAGCACGCGTCTGGCACCGTGCCATCTGGCACCTTCCACGTCCTCAAGGCCGGCTGTGGGAGGCTGAAGGTGGCCGGGCGAGGAGGAGTGGGACAATCCGGACGGAGGCGACGGCTGGACTTGAGCCTGGGGCTCGCCTGGATGGTGCGCGAGGACCGGACTGGACTTTGGAAATGGCGCCAAAACCTCACGCCGCTTGCATGCAGTCTCAGTGGACTATTTCTATACACTTAGTACTATCAGGGATTGTGATTAGTTACAGCAATACTTTACTGAACTGCATGCAAATAAATAATTTCACTCTACGTCTGTGCTCTTGAAAATGAAGAACTATTGAACTACCTTAGGTAGACACAAAATGTGGAGTAACTCAGCGAGTGAGGCAGCATCTCTGGAGAGAAGGAGTGGACGGCGTTTCGGGTCGAGACCATGATCATTTCTCCTTCTTCCAGCTCCCATCCCTCAGAGGAAACTGGAAATTAAAATCACACACCACCAGGCTCAGGAACAGCTTCCTCGCCTCCATTATCACCCAGAGAGTTGTGAATCAGTGGAATTCTCTGCCACAGCAGGCAGTGGAGGCCAATTCACTGGATATATTCAAGAAAGGGTGTTAGATATAGCTCTTAGGGCTAACGGAATCAAGGGATATGGGGAGAAAGCAGGAACGAGGTACTGATTTTGGATGATCGGTCATGATCATATTGAATGGCGATGCCGGCTCGAAGGGCCGATTGGCCTACACCTGCACCTATTTTCTATGTTTCCATGAGCCTTCTGAATAGTTCTTCCATAAGCTAGGGTACTGTACAATTTACCTATAACGCATTCCAGATATTGGACTTTGTCTGTGGAACTGCTGTGCGACAATGCTGCGAACTATATTCTTCACTCTGTTTCTTCCCCTTTGCTCTACAAGCACTTGCACCTGCGTTTGAACTTGAATGTATTTATGTATGGTATATTATTGGATAGACTTTACACTAGCACTAACCGACACAACAGCGACAATTTACAAATTTTACTGAAGCTAAATAACCTACAATCCTGTATGTCTTTGGAGTTTTGGAGTGAACCGCAGCGCCCGGAGAAAACCCATGCGGTCACGGGGAGAACATATAAAGTCCGCACAGACAGCACCCGTAGTCGGGATCGAACCAGCGCTGTAAGGCACCAACTCTACTGCTACGCCACTGTGCCGCTTGCATGCTAAACAAAGCTTATCACTGTACCTCAGTACACGTGGCAATGTTAAACCCAAACCTATGGCGCATGCGAACATTTTGAGACTTTTGACTATTATGAGTCACCTTAATGTTGCCCAATACGCATGCTTGGTGCATGGGTGGTCTAGCAAGTGACATGTTAATGCATTGCACTGTGTTTATAAGCATGATGTAATGCACCAGGACCTGGCTATGCTCCAGTGAGTTTGAATCATCTAAGTACAACATTATGAATGTAATTGAGCATAACTCATCGGTCTTTGAGTCAGTGTGAGGCCTTTTCAGAATACAGCACCCCAGCTGAAAGAATAAATGCAGAAACAAGGAACATTGCAGGCGGTGGTGTATAATTTTAAAAAAAGACACAAAGTGCCTGAGTAACTCAGCAGGTCGGGCAGCATCCCTGTAGAACATGGATAGGTGGCATGCGTTGGGACATTTCTTCAGATTGAGTGCTGGAAGGGGGGAAGGAAGCTAGAAGAGTATACAGGAAGGACAAAGCATGGCAGGTCATGCGAGTCGTGAGACGTATAGATAGGATAGACAGTCCGAACCTTTTTCCCAAGGTGGAAATTTGCAACGCTAGAGGGCATAGCTATAAGGTGAGAGGGGGAATGTATAATGGAGATGTGTGGGGCAGGTCTTTTTACACAGAGGGTGGTGGAGGGCGTAGAATGCACTACCAGGGTTGGTGGTGGAGGCCTATATGATAGTAATGTCTAAGAGGCTTTTAGATAGGCACATGGAAGTGCAGGGGGTAGAGGGATATGGATCATGTACAGGCAGATGAGATCAGTTTAACTTAGCATCATGGTTGGCACAAACATTGTGGGCCGAAGGGCCTGTTCCTGTGCTGTCCCGTTCTGTGTCACCATGGCAGAGCTTTACCAGTTTCCTTACCCTCCCCCGGCAATCAGTTTGAAGAAGGGTCCCGGCACGAAACGTCACCTGCCCATGTTCTCCAGGGATGCTGCCTGACCCGCTGAGTTACGCCAGCACTTTGTGTCTTTCCGAAAGTGTAAATGCAATGGTTGTGCCCTTTTATTTCGGGTCAGGGGTTGTGCTGACATTGCAGAGGAGTTAGCTGTGATACAGAAAGGAAGCATGACATCAATGTCTTCACCCACGCTTTTCACAAAACATCTGCCACAGTGACTCACCAACTGAGCTCTGACTTTCTAGCATTTCTCCTACTCTTTGCTTAATAACGTTCATCACCAAGGGTTTAATGAGACCATGATGAGCAGAGTCTTGAGGCTTTCATCCCTGACACTCTGCAAGTGGCATGTCTACAGTATTCAAATGGCACAGTTGTGCAGCAGTGGAGTTGCTGCCTCACAGCGCCAGAGACCCGGGTTTGGTCCTGAGTACGGGTGCTGTCTGTATGGATTTGTACATTCTCCCTGAGACCACGTGGGTTTTCTTTGGGTGCTCTAGCTTCCAAAAAGCGTACAGGTCCGTAGATTGATTGTCTTTGGTAAAACATTGTAAATCGTTCCTAGTGTGTAGGGATAGTGCTAGTGTATGGGGTGATCACTGGACCACGCACACAGTGGGTTGAAGAGCCTGCCTCCCTGCTGTATCTCTAAAGTAAAATCTAAAGTAAAGACATTGCCACGGGGGAAAGTGGGTGAGCATTTAGAGCATTGCTTACTAATGGACGAGCTTTTTGTTTAAAGGGGAAGATATGAGTCAGTGGATCAAGGCATGAGCCAGATTTCACATGCGTGTGATTACCAGATGTTAGTCATCACCCTGAACGTTAATGTTACAGCATGGTCCTGGGTCCTGTGTATGCCTGATTGACCATTGTTAACAAACGAACAAGAGTGAGCCTCATGTTGCAGCTGTACAAAGTGCCTGTCCCACTTGGCTTTCATTCGCGTGCCATTTACGTGACCTGCTAGCGTGTGGGTAGCGCAGGACGGGCGCATGGAGTGGCGTGGAGGAGTGTGGACTTCGTCCTGAACTAAATCTTCGCGCCCCACCGGCCTGTCGCGTAACTGACGGCCAAAGTGGGACAGGCCTAAGACCATGGCGCTTTAAGGCAACGTCTCACCTTCAACAGCAGCAGTAGCAGGTAAACGATCGCCGAGCTCGGCCTGGGGCTCACGGCCGTTGCGGATCCGGATCTGCCCCCCACTCCTACCCCCAGAGCAGGGCCAAGACGATTGGAGATAGACACAAAATGCTGGAGTAACTCAGCGGGAACGGCAGCATCTCCGGAGAGAAGCAGTGGGTGACGTTTCGGGTCGAGACGCAATGGGTGACGTTTCGGGTCGAGACCCTTCTTCAGACTGAAGAAGAGTCTCAACCCGAAACATCATCCATTCCTTCTCTCCAGAGATGCTGCCGGTCCCGCTGAGTTACTCCAGCATTTTGTGTCCATCTTCAAATGACGTCACGCGCTCCAGACGGCTGTGCGGACGCATGATGACACGTGCGACCGTCGCGCGTCAGTCACTACCGGCCTGTGGCGTAAATGATGGCCCAAGTGGGACAGGCCCTTAAGACATTGGTGAGGCCGCATTTACCGTATTGTGTTCAACTTTGGGCTCCATGTCACAGGAAAGATGGTCTAAAGCTGGAAAGGATGCAGAGAAGATTTACGAGGATTTTGCCAGGACTTGAGAGTCTGAGCTACAGGGAGAGATTTAGCAGGCCGGGACTCTCTCTTCCTTGGAGCGCAGGAGGATGAGGGGGTGATCTTATAGTTGTACAAAATCATGAGAGGAATAGATCGGGTAGGTGCACAGACTGTAGGGGAATCGAGAACCAGAGGACATAGGTTTAAGGTAAAGGAGGAAAGATTTAATAGGAACCTGAGGGGTAACTTTTTCACACAAAGGTTGGTGGGTGTATGGAAAAGAAGCTGCCGGAGAAGGAAATTGAGGCAGGGACTATTGCAACGTTTAAGAAACATTTCGACAGGTACATGGATAGGACAGGTTTAGAGCGATATGGGACAGACTCAGATAGGTGGGACAAATGTATATGGGGCATGTTGGGCCGAATGGCCTGTTTCCAGGCTGTATCACTCTATGTCTCTAAAGGGATTCTCAAACATTTGTCAACTTTATTAATGATGTGTTCATTTGTTACCCCAACAATCTCAATAGTTAGAACATGGAAACATATCTTTGGTCTAAACCAGCAAGTATTGTAGAAACATAGAAAAGGTACAGCACAGGAACAAGCCCTTCAGCCCACGATGTATGTGCTGAATATGATGCAAGATAGACTAATCTCTTCTGCAAGTACATGATCCATGTCCCTCCATTCATAAACTAGGGTTATGTTCCCTCCCCAACAAGTATGAAGAAGGACCCCAACACAAAACATCCCGTCGCCATGTTCTTCAGAGATGCTGCCTGACCTGCTGAGTCACACCATTATTTAGTGCCTGGTCATCATTAGGGTAGCACAGTGGCGCAATGGTAGAGGCTATGCCTCACAGCGCCAGAGACCCGGTTCAATCCTGACCACCGGTGCTGCCTGTACGGAGTTTGTACGTTCTCCCCGTGACCACGTGGGTTGTCTCCGATATCTTCGGTTTCCTCCCACTCTCCAAAAGACATACAGGCTTGTAGGTTAATTGGCTGGCTATAAATGTAAAATTGCCCTTGTTGTGTAGAATAGTGTTAATGTGCAGGAGATCGTTGGTCGGCATGGACTCGGTGGGCCGAAGGGCGTTCCTAAGCTGTATCGCTAAACTAAACTAATAATAATCATTAAGTTAACAAAGTAGTTGGGAAGCAGCAAGATGTAGGCACAAGGAACTGCAGATGCTGGAAGCTTGTTTGGTACACAAGTGCTGGACTAACTCAGCGGATCAGGCAGTGTCTCTGGGGGACATGGATAGGTGACATTTTGGGTGTGAAGAAGGATCTCAACCTGAAACGTTGCCTATCCATATCCTCTAGTGATGTTGTGTCTTTCCTTGGTGAAGCTGTTTGTGCAGTTCCTTGTTTCTACTCAATGATGTTCTTTTTCTGTCCTCCCAATTTTTACCTCCTCCCAATTGCGGACATTGGAATTTGTCTGTGGAACTGCTGCGTGGCAATGCTGAGACCTATATTCTGGATTCTGTATCTTCCCCTTTTTCATTGAACCTACTAACCCGCACGTCTTTGGAATGTGGGAGGAAACTGGAGCAGCCAGAGAAATCCCACACAATGGTCTCATCGTTCTGCGCTCCAAGCAATAGAGTTCTAGCCTGCTCAACCTCTCTCTACCTACATTTACCTTCACATAATCCATATCCCTCCATTCCCGGCATATCCATGTGCCTACCTAAAAGACTCATAAACACCACCATCATATCTGCCTCCACCACCATCCCTGGCAGAGTGTTCCAGGCACCCACTGCTCTCTGTGTGAAAAAAAAAAACACCTTCAAGCTCTGCCCTTTAGCATTTGACATTTCCACCATGGGGGAAAAAAGATCCACCCTATCTAATCCTCTCATCATTTTATATTCTTCTATCAGGTCTCTCCTCAACCTCCGACATTCCAGTGAAAAGGGGAAATACAGAAAATAAAATTGAGTCACGAAATCCTTCTTGAGATATTAATAGTCAGATTCTTAGAGCATGAGAGGCTGCCTCATGTTTGGAATATGAATAGAAGAATACGTTAACTATTTTCTTTTGCTAATATCCTGAATGCAGTTTTTCATGAGTAACTCAAAGACATAGTGTTAAACTCAAAAAAACCTTTTAGAACCTGCAATTCACTTTGAAAAATTCCAAGAGAAAATTTGCTCCTTTGGTAAATATTTTTAATTGCATGGACTTTGACTTAAGACTTTAGTGATACATTGCGGAAACAGGGCCTTCGGCCCACCAAGCCCGTGCTGACCAGCGATCACCCCATACACGCACACTAGGGGCAATTTTCAATCTTTTATACTCAAGCCAATTAACCTACAAACCTGTATGGCTTGAGAGTATGGGAGGAAACCAGAGCACCCAGAGAAAACCCATGAGGTCACAGGGAGAACATACAGTTGCTGGAAATGGGTTGGCGACAGTCCTGCTGCAAATGGAAATAATTCCAGAGCTAAATTTCACGTGAATGTTTTGCTGAGGAAGGGTCCCAGCCCAAAATGTCGTCTGACCATTCCCTCCACAGATGCTGCCTGACCCACTGATCGCTTCCAGCACTATGTGTCTTTGTTTGAAATGTAGTTTGTGCTGTTTCTAATGATGCTGACAGCAATATCTTGAGGATTTAAGAGTTAGGAAGAGAGGAACATCATGGTGCATTGCAGTGTTGATAGTGGTCTTTGAGAGTCTTAAACTTTGAAGACCTTTTTAACCTCAGATATATCACAGTTTGAGGACAAAAGCAGTTTTGTGGGGAGAGGTACCAAGGTTGGGAAGAGAAGAGATACATGCATTAAATGTTTGTGTTGTGTTAAGAATCGTAGCTTATGACCAAGCAGCCTGTGTGTTATTAGTCACAGCCATGAAAATAGGCCTTTCAGTCCAACTCGTCCATACCGGCCAAAATGGCCCAACTAATCTAGTTCCAATTGCCCACATTGGGCCTATATACCTCTAAACTTTCCTGAGGTCACACTTAACACAACACAAACATTTAATGCATGTATCGCTTCTCTTCTCAACTTTGGTATCTCTCCCTACAAAACTGTGATATATCTGAGGTCATCTGTTGCCGGCCCTGATTTGTCCTAACCTTTTCTCGCCTTTAATTTATTCCACCTGACCCCCCCCCCCCCACCCCACCTATATCCCCACCTCTACTTTCAGTCTGCTAAAAGATTCTGGCCCAAGCGTACACGTGACAATAAACTAAACTCCAGCCCCAACATCCTCGCAAGTGCTCTCTGCGTGTACCATGAGAACACCCCTTAGCTTCCTGTTGTGTGAAGAGTTAACATTGTGGCTTTCATGTACTGTGGCTACATCGCTCAGTTTCCTTCCTGTGCAAGTCCTTCTCTATTTTCTGGTGTTGCATTGAAGCAAAAGCTAACTTGGTTTCTCTGATGGCGGAGGTTCAGGAACATTCATCGCGACACTCGTCTCTCAGGTAACAGAATCCTTCCCGGGAGATCCAGAACCTTCGCATCTGATCCAGAGTTATGCTGGCTGAGTGATTCAGAATTCCTTGTGGCAGCAAGGACGTGTTGATAGGGTAGAGGGTTTTCCCAAAATCAAATACCAGAGGGTATAGTTTTAAGGTGAAAGGGGATGTATGGGGCAAGGGTTTTTTGTACACAGGTGGGTGCCTGGAATATGCCGGTGGAAGCAGATAAATGGTGGCATTTAAGAGGCAGGTCGATATGCAGGGAATGGAGGGAATTTAGTTTAGTACAGTGTACTTAGTTTAGTTTAGTACAGTCTACTGTGCTGAGGTACAGTGAAAAGCTTTTTTTGCATGCTGTACATGGTTACAATCAAGCCACCCACAGTGTGTAGATACAGGTCGAAGGGTAAAGCATTTAGTGCAAGATATAGGCCAATAAAATCCCATTAAAGGTAGTTTGAAGGTCTCCAGTGAGGTAGATGGGTGGTCAGGACCGCTCTCTAATGCCTGATAACAGCTGGGAAGAAACTGCCCCACAATCCAGAGTTATATATTTTTTCAAACTTCTGTGTCTATTTCCCGATGGGAGAGGGCAGAAGAGGGAATGACTGGGGTGAGTCTATTCATTGCTTATGCTGGTGACCTTGCCGAGGCAGCGTGAAGTGTGGATGGAGTCAGTGGAATGGAGGTTGGTTTGCATGATAGTCTCGGCTGCGTCCACAATTCTCTGCAATTTCTTGCAGCCGTGGATGGAGCCGTTCCCAAACCATGCTGCGATGCAATGAAATAAAATGCTTTCTACAGCCCATCTGTAGAAGTTGGTGAGGTTGTTGGGGACGTGCTGAACCTCATAAGTCTCCAAGCTATTAGAGGCGTTGGTGAGCTTTCTTGGCCATTACTTCAATGTGGCTGGTCCAGGACACATTTCTGGTGATATTTATTCCTCGGAACTTGAAGTTTTCAACCATCTCTACTTTGGCGCCATCAATGTACACCAGGGTGTGTGAACTGAACTCGATTACAATCTCCTTTGTCTTGCTGACATTGAGGGAGAAATTGTTGTCTGGGCACCAGGTTACGAGGTTCTCAATCTCCTTCCTGGATTATGTGCAGGCAGATAAGGTTTGATGGCGACATCATGCTGGGCATGGACATTAGTGGCTGAAGGGCCTGTTCCTGTGCTGTACTGTTCTATGTTCTATGCTCTAAATGATGCCAGTGTGCGCAGTGCAATGTGACTCTGTAAAGATTATGCGGTGCCTTCCTTCCTCCAGTCCCACCCGGCTGTGACATTGCTGATCTCCTGAGGAGACCACAGGCTCTCGAGTTGTCACCCACACGCCCATGAAAGAGCTGCCACTTTAATGTGAAATTGCAAATAGATGCCCACTTGGTGAGGGTGAACCCTTCTACACTTCCCCACCGATCGCCTGTACAATAGTTCCATGAGAGAGTACAGAGGAGATTTACTAGAATGTTGCCAGGGTTCCAGCAACTATGTTACAGAGAAAGGTTGAACAAGTTAGGTCTTTATTCTTTGGAGCGCAGAAGGTTAAGGGGGGACTTGATTGAGGTCTTTAAAATGATGAAAGGGATAGACAGAGTTGACGTGGATACGTTTTTCCCATTGAGGGTAGGGAAGATTCAAACAAGAGGACATGACATGAGAATTAAGGGACAGAGGTTTCGGGGTAACGTGAGGGGGAACTCTTTACTCAGAGGGTGGTGGCTGTGTGGAATCAGCTTCCAGCAGAAGTGGTGGAGGCAGGATCGATTTTAACATTTAAGAGTAAAGTGGATAGGTATATGGACGTGAAGGGAATGGAGGGGTATGGTCTGAGTGCAGGTAGATGGGACTAGGGGAAAACAAATGGTCGGCACGGACTGGAAGGGCCGAGAGGGCCTGTTTCCGTGCTGTAATTGTTATATGGTTATATGGTTATATGGTTATATGATATCCCAGTTTTGCATCCTCCACACTCGGGGAAATTTACAGAAGACAATTAACCCACAAACCCGCCCGTCTTTGGGGTATGGGTGGCAACCGGAGCACCCGGAGAAAACCCACGCAGTCACAGGGAGAACGTGCAAACTCTGTACGGTCAGAACTCATCATCAGGATTGAACCTGGGTCGCTGTACTGTTGAAATAAATTAGTTTAGTTTAGTTTAGAGATACTGAGTTGAAACAGGTCCTTCGGCCAACCGAGTCAGCACCGACCAGCGATCACCCGAACACTGTTACAAATTCACCGTTCATATTTTAGTCTGAAGAAGGGTTCCGCCCCAAAATGTCACCTATTCCTTTTCTCCAGAGATGTTCCCCGACCCGCTGAGTCACTCCATTTCCTACACACTAGGGACAATTTACAGAGGGCCAATTAACCTACAAACCCGCATGTCTTTAGGATGTGGGAGGAACCCGGAGCACCCAGAGAAAACCCACACTGTCACAGGGAGAAGGTACAAATTCCATATAGATGGCTCCCAAGGTCAGGATTGAACCCGGGTCTCTGGTGATGTGTTGCAGCAGCACTACCGTTGTGCCATAGTGTTGGACGGGGACTCTGGGATTTTTGACCTTGACGTTGAACAAAAGGCTGGTGGCCAACACATCGGGATAGTGTGTGAGTCGCTGGGGGGACTCGAGGTGACGCAGCTCATTTGATCTTCCTTCTTGTCCATACTGACAGGAAATGGTGTTGAAAGATACGTGGCCTGTGGTGTAATGTATCCTGTCGATAATGCACTGCAACCTCTCTGCATTGGCTTTTGGAGGCAAAAACACACACAAAGCAAACTGTGTTGACCAGGTTGGCGTAAAGCACATGACGTGCAATTAAAGCCCCATTCTGTCCTCAATATTGGCATTGATCAGCGAAGTTGCTGATTAATCTGAAATTTGATTGCGGGGAATTAACATTTAGTGTTAGTCCAGATTCAGGGACAGTTTCTTCCCAGCTCTTACCAGGCAACTGAACCATCCTATCACCAACTAGAGAGGGGTCCTGACCTCCCATTTACCTCATTGGAGACCCTTGGACTATCTTTAATCAGACTTTACTAGACTTTATATTGCACTGAATGTTATTCACATATTTGTACACTGTGGAGGACTCATGTACAGTCTTTCCACTGACTGAATTGTACGCAACAAAAAAAAGCTTTTCACTGTACCTCAGTACACATGAGAATAAACTAAATTGAACTAGTTTTAGATTTAGAATGACAGCAAGGAAACGTGCCCTTTGGCCCACCATGTCCACGCTGATCCTTGATCACCCGTTCACATGAGTTCTCTGTTATCCCACTTTCTCATCCACTCCCTACACACTAAGGGCAATTTATAGAGGCCAATTAACATACAAACCTGAGGTAGACACAACATGCTTGGGTAACTCACCGGGTCAGGCAGCATCTCTGGAGAGAAGGAATGGGTGATGTTTCGGGTCAAGACCCTTCTTCAGCCTGATGTCAGGGGAGGGGACGGGACAAGGATAGAATGTAGTCGGAGACAGTGAGACTAGTGGGAGAACTGGGAAGGGGGAGGGAATGGAGAGAGAAAGCAAGTGCTATCTGAAGTTAGAGAAGTCAATGTTCATACTGCTGGGTATGAGCAAAATATGAGGTGCTGTTCCTCCAATTTGCGCTGGGCCTCACTCTGATAATGGAGGAGGCCCAGGACAGAAAGGTCAGATTGGGAATGGGAGGGGGAGTTGAAGTGCTGAGCCACCGGGAGATCAGGTAGGTTAAGCGGAGTGGAGATGTTCAGCGAAACGATCGTCGAGCCTACGTTGGTCTCGCCGATGCAGAGAAGTTGACACCTGAAATTAGGTTGGAGGAGGTGCAAATGAACCTCGACCCGAAACAGCACCGATCCATGTTCTCCAAAGATGCCGCCTGACCAGCGGAGTTACTCCAGCATCTTGCATCATTTTTATTAAACCAGCATCTGCAGTTCCTGGTGTCTCCACATCGGCTGATGAATTGCCTTTCCTGGTTGAGTGATGTTTAGGGCAGTTGCAGCTGTCTTGGTCTTCCTAAGCTGAGACAATGAAACACAGATCCAGGAAGTGATCCAGTAACCTCTGGCATTCTTGTCATCTTTCCCACACAATGCTGACAACTCACATAACATTGGACAAGCTGGCCTGGGCTTTGTATTCCCATTTGCATTACATCTAGCCAGGAGATCAGACTACAGCATTAAGATCACCTTTTCCTTGTATATAATCTTGAAGTCACTTGCTTCCCTTTACCATATCCCTCTTCCATATTTATATCGCATGCGCAGGTAAAATTAACCAAATCCCCCTTTCACTGTAATTTAATCTGTGTAACAGTTTTCCATATATAATTTAATTTAGTTTAGAAATACAGCACAGAAATAGGCCCTTTGGCGCACCAAGTCCGCACCTGCTAGCGATCCCCGCCCACTAGAACAATTTACAATTTTACCCAAGCCAAATTAACATACAAAGCCACACGTCTTTGGGATGTGGGAGGAACCCGGAGTATCCGGAAAAAACCCTCAAGGAGAACGTGCAAGCTCCACATAGACAGCACCTGAGGTCAGGATCGAACTGGGTCTCTTGCCCTGGCTGTGCGGCAGCAGCTCTACCGCTGCACCACAGATTACTGCAGGAGCAACAGTGAAGCTGCATTAAGTTTGGGGCAATGATTCCGTCGAGCGCTTCTCGAGTGGATGTTGTCGGTAGATGTTTGACCTGACTGTGCTCTGCCCTCCTGTTGCAGCGAGTTGCCGGAAGCTGAAGAGGATGGAGAGCTGGCGAGGCTGGAGGCGGAGCAGAAGCTGGAGCAGATCCGCCGCAGTCTGGATGAGAAGGAGGTGCAGGAGTACGAGCGGCTGAGGCAGCAGGGCCATGACAACGAGCTGGAGCTGGAGGAGCTGAAGAGTAGGAGGGAAGAGCGGCGCAGGGCGCGAGAGGAAGAGGAGCAGCGGCGACAAGTGCAGGAGCAAGAACTGCTGGCCAAGGAGGAGGTAGGCACCGCTCCCCGCCTTAATGGCAATTCCTATAGTTCTTGAGTCACGACACCAACTCACTAGGCATTGCTTTCACTGGAGCGTCGGAGGTTGCAGGGAGACCCAATAAAAGTATACAAAATTATAAGAGGCATAGATAAGGCAGGCAATCAGAACCTTTTTCCGTGCTAAGTGCTTTAATTGAGAGTCTCGGCCTCAGTTCAATAATTTTCAGTCGCTAGCTTTGGAAAGTCATTTGGAGTGTGTGGGAATGAGAATGCCTGGTCTTCCCATGGGATTGCAATGTGGGAATGTCTTCCAATAAACAATCTTTCTCGGTTAGACAATAGACAATAGACAATAGGTGCAGAAGTAGTCCATTCGGCCTTTCAAGCCAGCACCGCCATTTAATGTGATCATGGCTGATCATCCCCAATCAGTACCCCGTTTCTGCCTACTCCCTATTTCCCCTGACTCCGCTATCTTTAAGAGCCCTATCTAGCTCTCTCTTGAAAGTATCCAGAGAACCGGCCTCCACCACTCTCTGAGGCAGAGAATTCCACAGACTCACAACTCTCTGTGAGAAAAAGTGTTTCCTCGTCGCCGTTCGAAATGGCTTACCCCTTATTCTTAAACTGTGGCCCCTGGTTCTGGACTCCCCCAACATCGGGAACATGTTTCCTGCCTCTAGCGTGTCCAAACCCTTAATAATCTTATATGTTTGAATAAGATTCCCTCTCATCCTTCTAAACTCCAGAGTGTACAAGCCCAGCTGCTCCATTCTCTCAGCATATGTCAGTCCCGCCATCCCGGGAAGTAACCTTGTAAACCCAAGAATGTCCTTTCTCAAATTAGGGGACCAAAACTGCACACGATACTCCAGGTCTGGTCTCAATAGGCCCTATACAAATGCAGAAGGACCTCTTTGCTCGTATACTCGACTCCTCTTGTTATAAAGGCCAACATGTCATTTGCTTTCTTCACTGCCTGCTGTACCTGCATGCTTACTTTCATTGACTGATGAACAATGTCCCCCAGATCCCGTTGTACTTCCCCTTTTCCCAACTTGACACAATTTAAATAGTAATCCGCCCTGCTGTATTTGCTACCAAAGTGGATAACCTCACATGTATCCACATTAAACTGCATCTGCCATGCATCTGCCCACTCCCCGAACCTGTCCAAATCACCCTGCATTCTCATAGCATCCTCCTCACAGTTCACACTGCCACCCAGCTTTGTGTCATCTGCAAATTTGCTAATGTTACAAAATGATTTAGATGAAGGGATTCAATGTTACTTTGAATCACTTCATCTAAATCATTGATGTATATTGTTAATAGCTGCGGTCTCAGCACCGAGCCTTGCGGCACCCCACTAGTCACTGCCTGCCATTTTGAAAGGGACCTGTTAATCCCTACTTTTTGTTTCCTGTCTGCCAACCACTTCTCTATCCATGTCAGCGCTCTACGCCCAATACCATGTGCCCTAATTTTGCCCACTAATCTCCTATGTGGGACCTTATCAAATGCTTTCTGAAAGTTCAGGTACACTACATCCACTGGCTCTCCCTTGTCCATTTTCCTTGTTAAATCTTCAAAAAGTTCCAGAAGATTAGTCAGGCATGATTTCCCCTTCATAAATCCATGCTGACTCAGAGCATCTTCCCCACCACCGATCCTGTTACTGCTATCCAAATGTGCGGCTATTTCATCTTTTATAATTGACTCACAGCATCTTCCCCACCACCGATGTCAGGCGAACTGGTCTATAATTACCTGTTTTCCCTCTCCCGCCTTTCTTAAAAGGTGGGATAACATTAGCTACCCTACAATCCACAGGAACTGATCCTGAGTCTATAGAACATTGGAAAATTATCACCAATGCATCCACAATTTCTAGAGCCACTTCCTTAAGTACGCTGGGATGCAGACCATCAGGCCCTGGGGATTTATCAGCCTTCAGTCCCATCAGTTTACCCAACACCATTTCCTGCCTAATGTGGATTTCCTTCAGTTCTTCCATCACCCCAGATCGTCTGGCCACTAGTATATCAGGAAGATTGTTTGTGTCCTCCTTAGTGAAGACGGATCCAAAGTACCTGTTCAACTCATCTGCCATTTCCTTGTTCCCCATAATAAATTCACCTTTTTCAGTCTTCAAGGGTCCAACTTTGGTCTTAACTAATTTTTTCCTCTTCACATACCTAATGCTCAGTGGTGCAGCATTAGAGCAGCTGCCATACAGCGCCAGAGATTGCGGGTTCGATCCTGACCTCGGGTATGGAGTTTGCACGTTCTCCATGTGACCGTGTGGGTTTTCTGTGGGTGCTCTGGTTTCCTCACACGCTCCAAACACGTACAGGTTCAGTAGGCTAATTGGCTTCCGTAAATTGGAAATTGTACCTAGCGTGTAGGATAGCACTAGTGTACAGGGTGATCGCTGGTCAGCATGGACTTGGTGGGCCGAAGGGCCTGTTTCCATGTTCCTTTTTAAAGTCTATAAAGTAAAGGTGCTGCTGACCTTGCTGACTTGCTCCAGAGCGGGTGATGAGGGTTTTGGGGAGAAGGCAGGAAAATGGGATTAGGAGGCAGAGTGCAGCCATTGATTGAATGGCGGAGTGGACTTGATGGGCTGAATGGCCTAATTCTACTCCTATAACATATGTGTACTTTGTGTTGGTTCTGTCAAATCCAGCAGGGATATAATGGAAACAAAAAATGTTTTTACCGAGTTACTCCGGCCCTTTGGTTCTCTTTTTAGTAATTAAAAACATTTTTTTTTGAGGCACCACCACTACAATAGGCAATAGACAATAGATAGACAATAGGTGCAGAAGTAGACCAGTTCGGCCCTTTGATCATGACTGATCATTCATTATTAGTACCCCGTTCCTGCTTTCTCCCCATATCCCCCGACTCCGCTATCTTTAAGGGCTCTATCTAACTTACAGTTCAAATTGTTGTAAGTCATATTGGGCGGGGACCTCCAACAACATAACATTTGGTTCTCGCACAGGAGGAGAAGAGAAGAATGAGGGAAGAGCGAGAGAAGCGAAGGATGGAGGCAGCAGAGAAACGGCAGAAGGTGCTGAGTGTTTCAGGTAGCGAGATGGACGACCCATTTGTCCCACTCAGTCCCAAGAGCCCAACCTTTAAGGTAAGAACGGCAGCGGTTATATTTGCTTTGACAATGCATGGGTAAAGACTAAGTTCCACAAGGCTAACAACGCCATATATGTCCTGAGATGGTATGTGGGAAAGAAGACAATGCAAAGACCTGACATGCCAACAAGATATACTCCCAAGATAGACACAAAATGCTGGAGTAACTCAGTGGGACAGGCAGCATCTTTGGAGAGAAGGAATGGGTGACGTTTTGGGTCGAGTCTCAACCCGAAACGTCACCCATTCCTTCTGTCCAGAGATTCCGCCTGTCCTGCTGAGTTACTCTATTTTTTGGCAATATTCAGTGTAAACCAGCATCTGCAGTTCCCTCCTACACAAAATATGCTCCCTGAGATGGTGGTCGCCCCATTACAGGAAAGGGTGCAGAGGAGGTTCGCCAGAATGATGCCTGGATTAGAAGGTATTAGTTACGGGGAGAGGTTGGACAGACTTGCACTTTTTTCTCTCGACTATCAGAGAGGTTGCAGGGAGACAAAGATTAGAGAACATCGCTTTAAGGAGAGAGGTTCCATGTTTAAAGGAGATGAGTGGGGAAAGATACTTACACAGAGGGTGGTGGGGCCTGGAACACGTTGCCGGGACTGGTGGTGGAAGGAGATATGATAGTGGTATTCAAGAGCCTTTTGGATAGGCACATGATATGCAGGGAATGAGGGGTATGGATCACGTGCAGGCAGATAATAGTTGGTCTTGGCAGTAAGTTTGGCATTGACCTAGCAGGCTGAAGGGCCTGATCCTGTGCTTTACTGACCTATGTTGCCACGACCTGGGGGCCTGCACTATAGGGAGAGGTTGGGCAGGCTACGCCTTTATTCCTTGGCGTGCAGGAGGCTGAGGGAGAGATCGTATAGAGGTGTATAGAAATCTCTTCCCTTCATGAAGAGTGGGAGGCTGCCGGAGAACACCGACGCAGTCGCAGGAAGAACGTGCAAACTCCGGACAGTCAGCACCTGTAGTCAGGATCTCACACGGGTCTCTGGCGCCGTAAGGCAGCAACTCTACCGCTGCGCCACTGTGCCCCCCGACTTGTATTATTCTACGAATGAATGCTCTGCAAAATGCACTGCTTGCTGCGCAAAAATGTTTGTGATCCTAAATAGTGTTGGCCTGATGCATTTGTGGCTTTTGGTGAATGTCTAGGATAACATTATGTTGTGTCAGCGGCGATATCAAACTAACCGTCTTCACAATAGAACCAATTGTATCATATTCCTCTAAACTGTCCATGTGTTCATTCTTGAGTTCCCATTGATCTTTTGGTGAGCCAAACTTCCAAATTGTGTTTGTCACACAATATTGAATGTGTACTTGTTTGCTCTCTAAAGCTGTTTGAAGCCTAGAATAACGCTTTAGCCGTCTTAATTAGAGCACCATCCTTCCTGTTCATCGGTGTGTGTCTGTATCACCTTGACTTTGCACCGTGTGAATTTCACTCAGACAGCGCCTCCCCCCGTTTGCCCCGGTCCCCCGCCTGTATAACAGGCTGGTGAAGGAAGCGATGTGTGTGTGTGTGTGTGATCCACTCTGATAGTCGCTGTTCTAGTTGCCGTTTTTTTCAGGTGACTGTCAGCAACTTGACAGTCGCCGGCAGTCGCCTGAAAAAAACGCCTAAGTGGGACTGGCCCATGAGGAGCACCTTTTTCACTCAGGGTAGTGGTTATATGGAACGAGCTGTCAGAGACCGGTAGTTCCGGCAGGTACAATAATAACATTTAAAAGACACTCGGATAGGTACATGGAAAGAAAAGGTTTGGAGGGATGTGGGTCAAATGATGCAAATGGGACTAGTTTAGATGGGGCATCTTGGTCTGCATAGACAAGTTGAGCTGAAGGGCCTGTTTCCTTGCTGTATGACTCTATGACTGACGTACAGGCCAGGTACAAACACATGTGGGACTAATATTTTGATTCATGGATCCATAAATAGACAAATAGACCAAATCACAAAGTGTAGGATTAAATCAGCAGGTCAGGCAGCATCTCTGGAGAAAATGACACATTATTAATAATGACACAATATTACAAAGTTTGCAAACGACATGAAACTCTAAAATGCAGTCATCATCCTGGGGGATAACATGCCTCGGGCGAAGATTGGCTGGATTCTGACTTCCACTTCAAAGGATAGCTCTTTGATATGCAGCATTCAACTTTACTGCCTACAACTGCAATGTTCAACTTGGCAATGTGTGGCGTTAGCAGTGCTGCCAGCACGGTGCATGCTCTTTTTAAAATCAGTTTCCATCTCCAATGCATGCAGACAGTTGACCAAGTGGATACCTATCCCGTCGATGTGCATAGTGTAATTTGGACATTTGCCCCACTCCTCCCCCTCTCCCTCCTCCTCCCTTCCACCCCTCCCACCCTTTCTCACTCTCCTCCCCCTTCTCCCGTCTCCCCATCCTCCTCCCCTCTCCCCACTCCTTTCTCCCCTCTCCCCACACTTCGTCCCCTCTCCCCACTCCTTTCTCCCCTCCCTCCACTCCTCCCTCCCCATTCCCTATTCCATCCGCCCCCCCTCTCCTCACACGTCATTCCTTCTCCCCACCCCTCCCTACCCTCCACAACCCACACCCTCTCCCCTTCCCCTGCCATCGCGCCTCAACTCCCTCCATACGCCGGTTCTCCCTCCTCCCTTCCCCTGCCTCGCCCCTTCCCTTCCACTCGCCCCCCTCCCCCACCTCCCACCATCACCCTTCCCCTTCCCCTCGCCCCCACCTCCCTCCATACGCCCCTCCTCCCTTCCTTGTCCCCAAACTCCCCCGCTTGGACGCGTGTTGTAGCAGACACGATAGAGCATGAGTTAACTCGCAGCTGCCAGTAAGGGTTTCATTTATCTACCAGATGTTGCGTAAACAAACCCCAGCATGACAGTGTCACCCACACTGTACATCGAGCAGCAGGATGGAACTGGCCTCATTTTCACTGTAGAAGGAACCTTATCTCACCTACATACAACATAGAACATTACAGCACAGGGACAGGCCCTTCGGCCCACAACGTCTGTGCCGAACATGAGTCCAAGACCAACCCTTATCCATATCCCTGCATATCCACATGCCTATCCAAAATCTCTTAGATACTGCTGTCGTATCTATGTTCACCACCACCCCAAGCAGTTTGTTCCAGACATTCACCACCCTCCGTGTAAAAAAAGATTGCCCTATACATAGAAAGAACATAGATCAGTACAGCTCAAGAACAGGCCCTGTGGCCCACAATGTCCGCCGAACATGATCCAAAACACACTCTTGCCTGCCTGCACATAATCCATATACCTCCATTCCCTGCATTTCCATGTATCTATCCAAAAGCCTCTTAAATGCCGCTATCATATCTGCCTGCGCCACCCTTTGCAGTGCATTCCAGGTACCCACTACCCTCTGTGTAACGAAAAAACTTGGCTCCGCACATTTCCTTTAAACTTTTCCCCTCTCACCTTAAAGCTATCCTCTTTAGTATTTGATATTTCCATCCTGGGGAAAACGGTTCTGACCGTCTACCCTATCTGTGCCTCTCATAATTTTATATACTTCAATCAGGTCTCCCCTCAAACGCTGGGGTTCCAGAGAAAATAATCCAAGTCTCCCTGCAGCTAGCTCCTAATCCAGGCATCATTCTAGTAACGATAGCAAGGTGCAGAGTTAGACACCTGAACAGTGCAGCTAAGGACAAGATTACAAAAGAATCAGTGGCAATTTATCCTGACAGAATATCCCATTGATTGCCACGTTAGTCCCTGTCTCTTTGTTATCTTTCTGCACTGGACATAAGTTCATCAGTTCTAGGAGCAGAATTATGCCATTTGACTCATCAAGTCTACTATCTGACTGACCTGCTGAGTTACTCCAGCACTTTGTGGCTTTTTTTGCAAACCAGCATCTACAGTTTCTTGTGTCTTGCAGTTCTATTTATTTATTCTGCCTAGTTGTCTATTTATTTGTCTGTTTTTTCTATATACTGAACTTTTTTTTGTTAATTATGGGTTTTACAGAGTACTATGGTTACATATCTGTTTAAGAAGGAACTGCAGATGCTGGAAAATCGAAGGTAGACAAAACTGCTGGAGAAACTCAGCAGGTGAGGCAGCTTCTATGGAGCGAGGGAAATAGGCAACGTTTCGGGTCGAAACCCTAAAGGTTGCCTATTTCCTTCGCTCCATAGATGCTGCTTCACCCACTGGTTACATATCTGTTGCTTAGTTCAGTTCAATTCAGAGATACAGCACAGAAACAGGCCCTTTGGCCCACCGAGTACGCATCAACCTGCGATCCCCGCACATTAACTCTATCCTACGCACCCTAGAGGCAATTTTTACATTGATACCAAACTAATTAACCCACAACCCTGTACGTCTTTGGAATGTGGGAGGAAACCGGAGCACCCAGAGAGAACCCACACGGTCATACGGAGAATGTATAAATTCCATACAGACAGCACCCTTAGTCATCACCAGGACCGGGTTTCTGGTGCTGTGAGGCAGCAACTCTACCACTGAGCCACAGTGCCGCCCTTTGTGTGTTGTGTTGTGTTGTGTTGCTGCAAGTAAGAATTTCATTGTTCCGTTTCGGGACATATAACAACAAAACGCTCTTGACTCATGACTACGTTATCCCACTTTCTCATCCACTCCTTACACCTCTGGCAATTTTACAGAGGGTCAATTACCTGCAAACCCGTGTGTCTTTGGGATGTGGGAGGGAACTGGAGCACCCGGAGGAAACCCACGTGGTCACAGGGAGAACATGCAAACTCCACACAGACAGCACCCGAGGTCAGGGTGAAACCTGGGTCTCTGGTGCTGTGAGGCAGCGGCTCTACCAGCTGCGCCACTGTGCCTCTGCTCACACACCTTTTACAACTGATTAGCTTGCCTTTCACTATTATATCTAAAATTAAATGAAATGCTTAGGAAGATCACCCATTTTTTTAATCCATGTATAATTTGACTCTGGCATATTATAGGAAGCTGAGAGGAGCAAGCTCATGAAACAGATTTGTTGAAACTATAATTCTAAAGGAATGGTCTCCATTTTGACTCCATGTCTAGTGTAAGGTTGTATGTGTTTCAGTGGAGATCAAACCCCTGCATAGTGGTGCAGCTGGTAGAGTTGCTGCCTTGCAGTGCCAGAGACCCGGGTTCGATCCTGACCTCAGGTGGTGTCTGTACAGAGTTTGTACGTTCTCCCTGTGACCCCGTGGGTTCTCTCCGAGTGTTGTGGTTTCCTCCCACACAGCGTCATAGAGTCATACAGCATGAAAACAGGACCTTCGGCCCAACTTGCCCAACATGCCCCATCGACACTAGTTGTGCGTGTCCACCATGTTCAGGATGTGCGGGTTTGTAGGTTAATTGCCCCTAGTGTGCAGGGAGTGGGTGAGTAAGTGGGATAACATAGAACTAGTGTGAGCGAGTGATCGATGGTTAGCATGGACACGATGGGCCGAAGGGCCTTCTGCATGTTGTATCTCTAAACTTTAAACTCGAAAAAGATCAATTGGTTGCTTGCCTGATGTAAGTGGCAAAAAAACTCAACCTTTCCGTTCAAAAACAGCACAATCCTTTCAGCCAAAATGGTTTCAGCTGAATTTGACAATATGCTGGATATTCTTTGCCAAAATTCGGAAAGACAACTTGAAGAAATATAAATGACTTGCGCATTTTGAGTGTGTTCCTCTTTTAAAGAAGGAGCTGTTTGTATGGCTGGTTGCCTGGGCAACTGAAGCACCTGTTTCCTATTTCCTGACTCCATTTTCCATTCACCAGATGGACAATATCCCTCACTTCCTTAGTGGTAAAACAACACTGCAGATATAAAATGTATGGAAATGATTGTTGGCGTGCTTGTAAAATAAGTCTTTATCAGTAGTTTATTGGAGTAGTTTAGTTTGGAGATACAACATGGAGACGGGCTCTTCTGCCCACAGAGTCCACACGCACTATCGATCTCCAGTTTCTACTTCCGACACATGAGGGTTAATTTTCACAATTAACCTACAAACCTGCACGTCTTTGGGATGTGGGATGAAGCTGGAGCACCCGGAGGAAACTCAGGCAGTCATAGGGAGAACATGCAAACTCCACACACAAGACAGAACCCGAGGTCAGGATCGAACCCGGTTCTCTGGCGCTGTGAGGCAGCGGCTCTACCAACTCCACCACTGTGCCACCCATTGGCATTATCGTTTCAACAAAAGAAAATTAGTCAAGTGTGTCATATATCAAATCTGTTTCATGAGCTTGCTCCTCTCTGGTTCCTCACTGCTAATATGCCAAAGTTAAAATTATACATACATTTTAAAATCTGACGTTGTTAAACATAGAGGGTCATAGAGTCATACAGCATGAAAACATGCCCTTCGGCCTAACTCGTCCATGCCTGCCCATGCTTTAACCCATATCCCTCTAAACATCTCCTGTCCATGTACCTGTCTAAGTATCTTTTAAATGATGTTATAGTACCTGCCTCAACTACCTCCTCTGACAGTTCGATCCATACATCCACCAAGCTTTGAGTGAAAAAGTTGCCCCTCAGGTTTGTATTAAATATTGCCCCTCCCACTTTAAACATATGCACTCTTGTTTTCGATTCTCCTAATCTGGGTAAAGGGTTAATCATCTCTCTTGAAATTTGGACAGGTACAGGAATTGCCAATAGATAATTGCCTGCCTCAACTACCTCCTCTTGCACTTTGTTCCATATACCCACCGCCCTCTGTGAAAAAGTTGACCTTCAGGTTCCTATTAAATCTTTCTCATCTCACCTTAAACCCACGTCCTCTGGTTTTTGATTCCCCTATCCTCTGCAAAAGACTCCGTGCATCCATTGCCCTCATGATTTCAGATAACCTCTCTGAGATCGCCCCTCAGTCTCCTGCACTCCAAGGAATAAAGTCCAATCTCTTCCTGATATCTCAGGCCCTCGAGTCCTGGCAACATCCTCGTAAATCTTTCCTGCAGGCTTTCCAGCTTAACGACACCATATATTTTTTGTTATAGTGGAGAGAGGAAGTGAAGCAACACTGAAGTGGTGCAACAGAAAGCTATGCACATTGCATTTAATTTCCCAATGATCAACTGCCATTGATCAACTGGCGTATAGACACCAGGTAGTGATATGACTACTTGTGATAGTTGAACACAAACACAGGCCGTTAGCTTCCGAATTGGGAACTGCAGTCTGCATAAGTTGAGAAGATGGATTCCCTTTTACAATTCTGAGTGTGCAAGGAAGATATTTTAAGATGCTATCTCATTTAAAGCTGTAATTACTTAGTAGTATCTAAAGAATATGAATTTACAGTATTTCTTAACTGTGAAATACATATATATTATATATATATATTTAAATATTAATATGTGTTTTACGAGGATGTTGCCAGGACTCGAAGGTCTGAGTAAAATGGAAAGGTTGATTAGCCTGGAACTGTTCCTTGGAGCACAGGATAAAGGAGGGGTGGTCTTCTCGAGGTGTATAAAATCAGGAGAGGAAAGATCGGGTAGATGCTCAGAGTCTGGTGCCCAGAGTAGGGGAATCGAGAACCAGAGGGCATAGGTTTACAGTGAAGGGGGAAGGATTTAGTGGGGATCTGAGGGGTCACACAAAAGGCTGGTGAGTGTATGAGACGAGCTGCCTGAGGAAGGGATTATTACAACGATTAGGAATACTTTGCACATGTTGCTCAGTGTGGACAAGTTGGGTCAAAGGGCCTGTTTCCACACTATGAATTTAATATATTATAGTTAAAAATTCTCATCCAGGGATGAGTAACCAGTGTCACAATGAGTCAAGCGTGAAAACGTCATGCGTTTTGCTAAAGTATTTCTTGCTTCTAGTTATTTGATGTAGATTGGGGAGTTTCCTCATGGCAGATTTAAATTGTGGTGTACTCTTTTCAGTGTGGCTGTCTTTCACTTAGCAGTTACATGGAGCTACAGAAAGGCAATTAAAAAACCCCCCAAATGGGGCAATTGTTTAGCTTGATCCTGTAAAGTAGACTTTTTAGTTACAACGTGGAAACAGGTCCTTCGGCACCCTAGGGACAATTTTCACCAGGCAATTAACCTACAAGCCTGCTGACTTTGGGAGGAAACCGGAAAAACCCCACGCAGTCACAGGGAGAACGTACAACCTCTGTACAGCAGCACCCGCAGTCCGGATCAAACCCGAGTCTCTGGCACTGTAAGGCAGCAACTCTACTGCTGTGCCACTGTCACTGAAGATAAAGCTTAGATAGGATAGAGAGTCAGAACCTTTCACGCAAAGTGGAAATGTCAAAGACTGGAGCCCACAGTTTAAGGTGAGAGGAGCAAAGTTTAGAGGAGTGGCGGTGGAGGCAGAAACGATAGCGGTGTTTAAGAGGTTTTTGGAAAGGGACGCGGATATGCAGGGAATGGAGGGATATGGATCACGTGCAGGCAGATAAGAGTTGACCTTGACATCGCGTTCGGCACGGACATTGTGGGCTGAAGGGCCTGTACCTGTGCTATGTTTTATGTTTTATATTCTATTTGGTCAAATTGCTGGAAATGGAGCAATATGCATCATGTGCAGGCAGAGGAGATTAGTTTGACGGCATCCTGTTTGGCACAAACATTGTGGGCTGAAGGGCCTGTTCCTGTGCTGTACTGTTCCATATTGTATGAGAAAGATCCAGGTCCACCACCAGCAACTGCTGGTCCGGCACCTCCTTTAATCCAGACAAAATTATGAGAGCGCACTTGAAATCCCCCCTGGAACTCCCCCCGAAAATGCGGTGCCTCATTGGGACTTTCGCGGTCGATCGGCGGGTCTAATTTGCCGCCTGCGGCCGGGGCTCTGGAACTCCGTCCCGGCCGGAGCCAGCGGATCCGTTCCCATTGCCGACTTCCGAAGCTGACTTTGCGGGCCGTGACCACTGTTGATCTGGCAAAACGAATATTGTGGCAAGGCTCTGGAACCAAGGGTGCCAGAAAAGCAGTGGTGAACCTATACTTCATTCTAGGTCCTCGACAACACCCTTTCATTCTGAATCAATTTGAAACTGAAGTTTCTTTTCGATCCTTTTTTTTAATTGTGGGATTTTACAAAACGATTAGCCAAGATTGATGTAGACAACATCAGCCTATTCTAGTGCTGTCCTCTTCCAAGTTCTTCGCTCAACGTTGAGATTACGTATTGTATTGGTTAAAACACTATTGAGTAATGCATTCAGATGTGGGCACCCACTTGTAGAGAGGATGTTAGTGCTGAGTTTGGCAATTGGTCGTTATGGCAACCTTAAAAAAAAAAACATTTGCTTCCCTCTGCAAATAATAAAGTATGATGTAATTGAGATGTTTTAAATTATCTTGTATTCTCATCGGGTAAGTGGTGCCCACCAGCCAGTATACATGTAAGGACATAGAACAGTACAGCACAAGAACAGACCCTTCGGTCCATAATGTCTATGCCTAGCATAATGCCATGAATGAACTAATCTCAGTCATACAGAGTGGAAACAGACCAGTCAGCACAATTTGCCAACACTGACCAACATATCCCATTGACACTAGCCCCATCTGCCTGTGTTTGGCTCATATCCCTCTAAACCTGTCGTATCCATCCATGTACCTGTCTAAGTGTTTCTGACATGTTGTGATACTACCTGCTTCAACTACCTCCATCGGCAGCTCGTTCCATACACCACCACCCTTTGTGTGAAAAGTCAGCAATGCTATCTCCGTGCAGCCCTGTGTAGCAGGTCCTCAAGGGTAATATCATAAGGAAGCCCCTCATATGAAAGATTGCAGTAAAGGCTTTAAAAACTGATGTTTGCCGTGAGTTTGTTTAGTTTGAGTGTGAAGAAGGATCCCGACCCGAAACGTCACCTGATCCACGTTCTTCAAAAAAACGGAGTTACTCCAGCACTTTGTTAACCGCCATCTGCAGTTCCTTGTTATTATAGTTTAGTTTAGTTTAGAGATACAGCTAAGATTGAATAAAAGGATGAGCTCATCAAAGCTAATGTCCCTTTTTTGTTTAGTTTTAATTTGGTTGAGAGATACAGCTTGGAAACAGGCCCTTCAGCCCATCGAGTCCGTGCCGACCTTCGATCGCCTGTGTGCACTAGTTTTATGTTATCCCACTTTCTCATCTACTCCCTACACACTAGGGGAAAATTAGTGAAGTCAATTAACAAACAAACCCGCACATCTTTGGGACGTGGGTGGAAACCGGAGCGCCTGGAGCAGTTGCACGCGGTCACAGGGAGAATCCACACAGCACACAGACAGTATCCGAGGTCAGGATCGAACCCTTGTCTCTGGCACTCTGAGGCAGCAACTCTACCAGGGGGCAGCAGCAGTAGCAGAGTATGGGCAGGCCCGATGATATTTCCAATTACTGATCATACTTTCTGCTGGGCAATTACCAGAATGTTTATGGAAAAAACTGTGTGAAGATTGTTAAAAAAAAGACACAAAGTGCTGGAGTAACTCAGAGGGTCGGCAGCATCTCCGGAGCACCTAGACAGGTGACATTCTAGGTTGGGACCCTTCTTCAGAATGATTGTGGTGCTGGGAGATGAAGAAAGCTGGAAGAGAGATGAGGGCAGGACGAGGCCCGCGGGCAAGTGATAGGTGGGTACAGGCAAGGGGGTGTTTGATAGACAGATGGGCAGACAAGGCCTGAGGTGATAAAAACAGAAGGTTGGACACAAAAGATTGAAGAGTTGTGAAGCTAGAGAATGGAATGTAGGTGGAAGGACAGGGAATATGAAATAACTGCGAGTCCAGTTCTAGTTATTTTCTTTAATGTTTTTTCAGTAGAATGCATCTGGTTGACTTTTCACCAATCTTCATCTTCGCATTGTGTCTTAAAACAAATGCTTGTGTGCATGCATGTGTGTGCATGCATGTGTGTGCATGCGTATGTGTGGGACTGAGTGCATATGTGTGCCTGTGTGTATGCATACATATGAGTCTGCATTTGCACATGCATGCATGTGTGTGCATATGTGCGAGTGTGCATGCGGTGTGTGTGTATACATACAAGTGTGCAGGCACCTGTGCATGCAAGCGTGAATATATACACGACACGCGAGTGTGTGGGTGATTGTGTGCGCGTGCATGAATGAGCGATTCCACTCCACTGTGCCACCTCGCTGGCTATTCATATTAAATAAGTAACGGTCTTAATGCCATTATCTGATTTATGATTGTTCCTGGAATGTGCATATCCTTCATAAGCTGAGATGGTATGGAGGGAGATTAGATCATGGTCTATTCCCAGACTTCCACAGGCAGTTTTAACAAGGAATGTTTGCATGCAGGCAGAAATAGAGAAACTCATCTTAATCTTCCATGCCTCTGCTTGGGTAACAATATGATCAATTGCATTAAACATGACTACCTGCTGCAATCTGTGCTGTGATGTAGAAACATGTCAGGGAGAAGCACAGGCCGCCACATCTTTCATTTGCTTTCCCCAACGCCTAATGGATTTGCCGATTGCAGCACTGAATTCTCTCTTGGAGTCTGCCCTGTAAACCCGCCACTGGCACCAGCAAAATACTTGCAATCTGACACCTGTGGGCTGTTGCTGTGTTTTCTGTTCTTTTCCATGGCATTTCTATCTCCTAATGCCTGTGCCTGTCATTTCAGAAAGAGTTTGATGATGGGATGTCTTCAGAAACAACTTGCCTGGTGAGTCAATCGAATGTGCAGTTAAAATGAGGCACCTCAACCTGTTCCTTCTCTCCCTTCTCCCTCCTAATTCCTAGATGGCGTCCAAGCCAGGCAAGTCTCTGCGTGCTGGTCCCAGAGGCCGATCTGCAATCATACATTACAATCTCTCCACTCTTTTAAACCTCTACTCCCTTTATCATGTATCTGTACGCTGTGGATGCCTCAATTGTGATCATGTATTGTCTTTCCACTGGCAGAGAGCACACTGTAAAAAGCTGTTCATTGTACCGGAGTACACGTGACAATGAACTAAACTGCAAACTTCAAAAACTTCAAACTTCAATTAACTCCAAATGGGATCTAATCTGACCTATTGATATCATTTAAAGAAATTCAGGCCAACAGGCCTATTAAGGTGGTAGAATTATTAGTCGTGTACTAAGTAGAAAGTGTTTAGAGGGACATGGGTCAAATACAGGCAAGTGGGACTAGCCCAGCATGCCAACATGGCTGGCATGGACAAGGTGGGCTGAAGGGCCTGTTTCCTGTAGCTCTGTGATTCCATGTGTACAGTTTGACACCCGGACTTTAAGTGGATTTGTTTAGTTTAGTTTAGAGATGCAGCATGGAAACAGACTGTTTGGCCCACTGAGTCCATGCTGTCCAGCGATCACCCCACACACTAGTTCTATCCCACACACTAGGGGCAATATACAGAAGCCAATTAACCTACAAACATGCGCGTCTTTGGAGTGTGGGAGGAAAGCAGAGCACCTGGAAAAAAAACAGCTGATCACAGGGAGAACGTACAAACTGCGTGCAGACAGATTGCCCATGGTTGAGATCAAACCCGCATCTCTGGCACTGCAAGGCAAACTTTACCACTGCGCCACCGTGCCGCCCCATTGCCCAGTTTTTACTAAGTAGGAAGTGTTTAGTGGGTCAAATGCAGGCAAGTGGGCCGAGCCCAGTAGGCCAACTTGGTTGGCATGGACAAGGTGGGCCGAAGGGCCTGTTTCTTGTTGCCTCTAAGACTCTGTGAGTACAATTTGATACCCGGACTTCAAGTGAATTTGTTATCCAAGGCTGACAGTTCTATCTTCCATCTTATTTTCTTCCGTTGTCCTGGATTACCATGTCTAGTAATCTGCCTTGAATCAGCTAACTGGGCACAGAAAGAAGCGGAGAGTTGAGCATGTAATGGGCCATCTCTTCGTGGAAGGCTTGACCTCGTGCACCCATTCTTTGCTCATTTAATGAAGAAAATATTTGTGGAAGTATTTCCACATTAAAAAAAAAAATACTTTAAACTTCCCCTCCCTTAATTAGCTCCCACTTCTGTAATGGCCTGTCCAAAGGAGATGCCATCATCTCTGGTCAAAAGCTGAATGCTCCAAAGCATTGAAGTTACCAAATGACCAGGCACAGTTTGTGGACATCGGATGACTTTTTGATGACCATAGTTGATTATTCTACATTTTAAGGTTCACATTCCATCTTTGCAATGAATCTCCTAATTCTCCCTGTACATTGAGTTTCTTTTTTGTTAATGTCTGCATGTGTTTTGGGTCAGAAATTTTCACCAGACTGATGGTAGCAGGGAGGGAGAAAGCTGGAGAAGAGGTAAGGCTGGGACAAAGCCTGGCAAATGCGTGGAATAACACTTCATATTCCACTTGGGTAGTTTAAAACCCAACGGTATGATCATTGGGCTTTCCAACTTTAGGTAGCACCCTCCCATTTTTCTCTCATCTTTCTTCCCTAGTGCAAACCCAATTCTCCCACTATCTCACCTCGCCCCCCCCCCCCCATCCCCTTCCACCTGTACCCCTCACTCTGGTTCACATTTCACTCCTCTTGACCACCAGGGGCGCCGAACGATTGGCAGCCCCGCCAACAGTCTTATTTTTTTTTAAATTTGTAGCTCGTTTTATAAGTTTGTGTAACTGTTCTCCTGTTTGTTTTATGTGGGGGGAGGGGGAAATTTTTTTTCAGTTTCTTACCTTGCCGGAGATGCGATTGTTTTCCGGGTCGCATCTCCATTCGCCCTGCGGCCTGCCATCAATGGAGCTGGAGGCCTTCTCAGTCTGACCTTGGGTGCGGACTTAATATCGGAGCTGATCCCTTGCCTGGGATCGCTCCAACCGTGGCCTGCGGACTTACCGTCAAGAGCTTGCAGCCGTGGATGTCGGGAGCTCCAATGAACGCAGAGGCTCGATCAGCCCCGACGTGGGGTTCGATCGTCCGCCGCGGGTGAGCTGACATCCCCCTGATGCAAGAGCTGGATCGCCCCAACGTGGATGGCCCAAAATGCCGTTGGCTACGGGAGTCAAGATGGTCCTGTCAACTGAGGGTTCGAGGCCCCCAACTGCGGAAGAGCAAAGGGAAGAGATTGAACTTTCTTTTGCCTTCAATCACAGCGAGGAATGTGGAGGAGTCACTGTGCTGGATGTTTATGTTAAAAATGTGTTTCGTGTGTTCTGTTGCTTTTTATTCGTATGACTGACTTGGGAAATGAAATTCCTCATATGTGGCAAAACATACTTGGCTAATAAATTATTATTGTGATTGGAATTCTCTCCCTATCTGACACCGTTTTAACCCCTTTTCATCTCTGGCCTTTGTCCACCCATCTGTCAATCAACCCTGCTTGCCTGCATCCACCTATCACTTACCAAGCTTTGTCCAACCACTATCTCTGTTCCCCCTCTCCTCCAATCAGTCTGAAGTAGGGTAGACACAAACTCAGCGGGCCAGGCAGCATCTCTGGGCAAAATGGATAGGTGAATTCTCGGGTTGGAACCCTACTTCAGTCTGAAAGTAGGGTCCCAACACAAAACATCACCTATCAAGTCTGAAGAAGTCCAGACTCAAAAGATCACCTATTCATTTTCTTCAGAGATATTGCTTGACCTGCTGAGTTACTCTAGCACTTTGCATCTGTCTTCAGTATGACCCAGCATCTGCAGTTCCTTCTTATTACATTACAACATTAGAATCCGAAAAAGGGTCCTGACATGAAATGTCACCTATTCATGTCCTCCAGAGATGCTGCCTGACCCACTGAGTCACTCCAGCAATTTGCATCTTTTTTTGTAAAGCCACATCTGCAGTTCTTTGTGTCGCCTTTCCCCTGAATTAGTTTGATGTTTTGAACGTTGTTTATCATCTCTATCTGATGAATGCACCCTGTGACATTTTCCTCTTCTGCTGTCTTTATTTAAGACACATGGCTGAATTAGGCCAGCGGGGTCACCATGGTAACACCCAACGAGTAATCTGTTTTTCAGGGATGAAAAGCCTTGGCTCAAGTCAAAATTGGCCAGCAGAAGTGTGTTGCCATGAAGCACTAAGACTAATCCCTGCTATGCTTCTGATTTCCAGATCAGTGAGAGGACGGAATCCTTGAACCGCTCGCTGAAGAAAAGGTAAGAACACTCAGCAGTGGCACTGTTGCTGTGATCAGCCCTTAAACTGTCCCTTTGTTCTCACCCAACTTCGAGCTCCTTCAGCTTCCCTCTGATCGCTCCCCCGCACCACCCCTCAGTTAGTCCACTCCAATAAAGCCCACATCACAACACTTTTGAAAGGCTCATTGTGTGCAGACTGGCGCAGCGGTAGAGTATCTGCCTTACAGCGCCAGAGACCCGGGTACAATCCTTCCCTCGGATGTTGTTTGTACCGAGTTTGTACGATCTCTCCGAGACCCCACGGGTTTTCCTCGGGTGCTTCGATTTTCTCCCACACTAAGACATTCAGGTCTGTAGGCTAAGTTGGATTATGTAAATTGTAAATTGTCCCTGATGTGTAGAATAGTGCTAATGTTCGGGGTGATCGCTGGTTGGCGCAGTCTTAGTTGGGCAAAGGGATCTTTTTCCACGCTGTAGCTCTAAAGTCTGAAGCCAGTGCCCAAAGTGAGACTTCCCAGGGACCTGGTTGCCCAATTTGATTTAGATTTAGTCTAGCTTCATTTAGAGATAGCGCATGGAAACAGGACCTTCAGTCCATCTTCTCCTTGTCCAGCTACCTCACTACCTTCCATTCTCTGAACCCTTGCCTCTCATTCCATCTTCTTTGCAATTCTTTGCAATTGGCCCCCTGCCAAAGTATCGCGCACCAAACACCAACCTGGACACACTGAAGCAGAGCCATTGTCATGCCACTGCCGATCGGAACTCGTCACATATTTACTTTTATTCTCTTTCTATTACTGAATGGACACTGGTTGAGAAACACTTTTTTGTTTTCCTCTGGGTATGCAAATACTCAGAAAAATGATAATAAAGATATACAATACAATACAATACAATACAATTCTAATCCCAACCAACCATGCCAACCATTGATCACCCATTCATACTAGTTCTGTGTTATCCTACTTGCTCATCCATTCCCTACACACTAGAGGGACAATTTGCAGTGGCCAATTAACCTACAAACCTGCACGTCTTTGGGATGTGCTTGGTTGGGTTTAGAATTGCAAATTACATGGAATGAGAGGCAAGGGTTCAGAGAATGGAAGGTAGTGAGGTAGCTGGACAAGGAGAAGATGGACTGAAGGTCCTGTTTCCATGCGGAAACAGAAGGACCCTGAGGACACCCATGCAGTCACAGGGAGAAAGTGCAAACCTCACCCAGGCAGCATCCGAGATTGGGATCAAACCTGGGTCTCTGGCGATGTGAGGCAGCAGAAAGGGTGCAGGGAAGATTTACAAGGATGTTGCCAAGACCTGAGACCCTCAGCTATAGGGAGGGGTTGAGCAGGGTGGGAATTTATTCCTTGGAATGCAGGAGGATGAGGGGTGATCTTATAGATGTGTACAAAATCATGAGATGAATAGATCGGGTAGACACACTGAGTCTCTTGCCCAGAGTAAGGGAATCGAGAACCAGAGGACATAGGTTTAAGGTGAGGGGGCGGGAAAGATTTAATAGGAACCTGAGGGGTAAATTTTTTACACAAAGGGTGGTGGGTGTATGGAATGGGCTGCCAGAGGAGGCAGTGACATTTAAGAAACATTTAGATGTACGTGGATTGGATTGTTATTGAGGCATATGGACCAAATGGAGACAGGTGGGACTGGCAGTTGTGACATGTTGGTCGGTGTGGGTAAGTTGGTCCAAAGGGCCTGTTTCCAAACTGTATGACTATGACTTGATTGCTATGACTCTCTCTCATCTAGTGCAACCTCTCTGCAGACCTACAGAAGGAGAAATGACTTTGCACACATTCATGGCCATAACCGCAGCTTCTCCATGCAATCAGATTTTTGTGGTCTTGATCCCCTGCGTGACACGGATGACCACTTCCTTCAATCCCCAGCCATCAGAAACTCCCTGTTGTGGTTTAATCACACTTTGTTCTGTTTTCTTTGACAAAGCACTTCCCAGTGTTATGTGCTTCTATCAGATCTCCCCTCAACCTCTGGCATTCCAGAGAAAACAATCCACGTCTGTCCAACCTCTCCCTGCAGCTACTAGCTCCTAATCAAGGCATAATTCTGGTAAAGATGGAAAGGTGGTGAGTTAGACACCTGCACAGTGCAACTAGGGACATGATTACAAAGGGATCAGTGGTAAAATATACTGACAAACCATCCCAGTGATTACCACATTAACCCTTGCCCCTATGTTATATTTCTGCACTGTTCATAAGTTCCAGGAACAGAATTAGGCCATTTGGCCCATCAAGTCTACTCCGTCATTCAATCATGTCTTATCCATCTTTCCCTCTCAACCCCATTCTCCTGCCTTCTCCCCATAACCCCTGACACCCATACTAATCAAGAATCTGTCAATCTCCCCCTTAAAAATTTCCATTGACTTGTCCTCCACAGCCGTCTGTGGCAATGAATTCCACAGATTCACCTCACTCTGACTTAAGAAATCCCTCCTCATCTCCTTTCTGAAGGTACGTCCTTTTATTCTGAGGGTATGGCCTTTGGTTCCAGACTCATCCTCTCCTTCACTCTATCCAGGCCAGGCCGACTCGAATAGCCCAGAGCCCATGCAGTTCCAGTCCCTCCATTAGAGGAAGGCTGCGGAAGCTTTGGAATGGATGCAGATGAGGTTTTACTGGAATGATACCTGGATTTGGGGGTATTAGCTAAGGGAAAAGATTGGACAGACTTGGATTGCTTTTTCCAGAAAACTGGAAGTTGGAGGGAGACCAAATACAGATATCTAAAATTATGAGAGATGTGGATAGGGTAGACAGTCAAAACCTTTTTCCAGGAAGGAAATGTCAAATACTAGAGGGCACAGCTTTAAGGTGAGAGGGGCAAAGTTTAAAGGAGATGTTCAGAGGGGGTGTAGGTTTTTCTCAGAGTGGTGGGTGCGTAGAACGTGCTGCCAGGGGTGGTGGTGGAATGGCGTTTTTGAGTCTTTTGGATAGGATCATGGATATGGAGGGATATAGATGCGGGGCAGGCAGATAAAGGTTGGTCTTGGCATCATGTAAGGCTTTGTGGGCCAAAGGGGCTGTTCCTGTGCAGTACTGCCCAATGAACCATCTCTGGACCATGACCATTCTGTTGTTGCTCATTTATTTCTCTCATTTTAATGTACGTGCCCCGATTTGTTTCTTCAATATCATCCACTCCACTGTAGCCATAGAACAGAACAGCAGACTTGCATGAAGAAACATCACCCATTATTTCTCTCCACAGATGCTGCCTGTCCCGCCCGCTGAGTTACTCCGGCATTTTGTGTCAATCTTTGTTGTAAACCAGCATCTGTAGTTCCTTCCTACACAGCTTGTCAAACCTTAGATAGACACGAATGCTGGAGTAACTCAGCGGGTCAGGCAGCATCACTGGAGAAAACGGATGGGAGACCTTCCAGGTCGGGACCCTTCTTCAGACCAGCAGCTGCAGTTTTTGCTTTCCACCTTATCAAACTTTGCTCACCCACCCCCACTTCTCGTCTGAGCAAAACACAAAGTCCTGGTAGGTATGACATAAATGACGTCACGCGCGAACTTAGCGCGTACTTAGCGGGTACTTAGCGGGTACTTCGCGCGAACTTCGTGTGAACTCCGCTTCCGTTTGGTCGTGCCAAACGCATGAAATCGCATGCAAGTGGGACAGGCCCTGAGTTGAGTATTTTTAAAGTGGAGATTGATTAGTAAGGGCGGCAAAGGTTATGGGGACAAGGCAGGAGAATGGAGTGGAGAATGGAAAATATAGATCAGCCATGATCGAATGATGGAGCAGACTCGATGGGCCGAATGGGCTAATTCTGCTCCTATGTTTTATGGTCCAGGTGAGAACCTCTCTCTGACTTATTTTGCCCACTTCTGTTTAAGCTTAAAGCCCCTTCCACTCTCATTTCAGAGAGGATAAAAGGAAATCAGCTGTGATTGATCACGGAGCAAGTTGATTATTGAATTGCAGCATCTGCTATCTGTTTCCATTCACCCATAGCAACAGTTCTACGTGTTAATAAACTAAGAGGTTGACAGCTGTAAAATAATGGTTCCTCTTCTGATGTTTCCATATGATTGTGTTACTTTTGAATTTGCTTCTTTTTGCAAATTTTGCGTTTTTTAAAAAAAAATCACCTTTTCCCAATGACAGCAACAGTGTTAAGAAGAGCCAACCGATCACGAACATATCAAAGATTGACGATCGATTAGAACAGTATACCAATGCTATTGAGGTAATCTGATTCATTTTCTCTCAAGGTGCATTTGGGTATTGAGTTTTCGAGTTTTGAGTTTAGTTTATTGTCACATATACCGAGGTACAGTGAAAAGCTTTTGTTGCGTGCTATCCAGTCAGCGGAAATACTATACATGATTAAGCCATCCACAGTGTACAGGTACATAATAAATGGAATAAGGTGAATAACATTTGAGCAGTATAAGAGTCCTGTATCATCTGTTCTAGGAGTCTGAACGTCTAAATCCCAGTTAGACATACACCTTATGTGAATGCAAGAAACTGCAGATGCCGGAATCTTGAGCGAAATCACAAGTTTGGAGTGCTGGAGGAACTCAATGGGTCAGGCAGCATCTGTGAAGGGAATGGACAGGCGATGTTTCGGGTCGGGATCCTCCTTCAGGCTTGCAGGGAAAGTGGGATTGGCTGCTTGGGAATAGTTGAGGTGAACAGTCTATAGAACGGTCCGGAACCGTAACGTCGCGTCCAGTACCCGTCACACCCGACCCGCTGATTTCCTCCAGCACGTTGCGTTTGCTTGTTTGTTCTCTGAGTTTTATTCTTTTACCCTATCTATGTAATTCGGGAATGAAAGATGGAACGGGACTAGGAACTTTGGGCCTTCATTTTGTTTTGCACTAATATTGGATTTTCTTATTAATTGAACTTTGTTTGTTTATTGTGTGATCTATTGGGTGCGGTGTTGCAGACCTGCTGTGCTGCTGTAAGTAATAATTTGATTCTTCTGCTTCAGTACATATGGCAATTGAATACTCTTGATTTTTTTTCATTGACCTTTCCAACCAGCCGAAGCTGGTCCAGGGATAATGATGTTAATATTTAGTTTAGTTTAGTTTAGCTTAGTTTATTGTCACATGTTCCAAGGTACAGTGAAAAGCTTTTGTCATGTGTTAGCCGGTCAGCGGAAAGACAATACATGATTATAATCAAGCCATTCACAGTGCAGAGATACATGATGAAGGGAATAACTTTCAGTGCAAGATAAAGTCCAGTAAAGTCCGATCAAAGATAATCTAAGGGTCTCGAACGAGGGCAGATGGTTGCTCAGGACCGCTCTCTAGTTGGTGAGAGGATGGTTCAGTTGCCCGATAGCAGCTGGGATAGCAGCAGCAAACTGTTCCTGAATCTGGAGGTGTGTGTTTTGACACCTCTGTACTTCTTGCCTGATTGGAGAGGGGAGAAATGGGAGTGGCTGGGCACGACTGGTCCTTAATTATGCTGGTGGCCTTGCCGAGGCAGCGTGAAGTGTAGATGGAGTCAATGGAAGGGAGGTTGGTTGGTGTGATGGTCTGGGCTGCGTCCACAATTCTGTGCAATTGCTTATGGTCCTGGATGGAGCTGCTCCCAAAACATGTTGTGATGCATCCTGAGAAAATATTTCTATAGAAATAATGATGGAAGAGGTTGTTAAATCCTGCTAATAATTTATCCATATTTGAAACAACTTTTCATTCAACTTAGAACCAACACATTACTGCATCCCAAATCTCTCCTCCACCCCTCACACATCAGGCTTCAAGTCCTTAGCTCTCACTGTGTGAGTGGATAGGTGTTGAGATCGATGGATGGGAAATGGTTAGCGGGTACTTCGCCAAAGGCGCTGTCCCACTTTCCTGAGTTTTCACGAACTCTCCCGAGTTTTCCCCTTGATTTAAGCTCGAAGAATTACGGTAACAGCCGTTCGTAGGTACTCGGGGCAATTTTTTTAACTCGTGGACATTTTTCAACATGTTGAAAAAACGTCCCGACGTACCTGATGCCCCGAGTTCCAATGGCTGGCATTACGAGCCGCAACTAAATATCTACGGACTCCTACGGGCTCGCTACCGACATTCCCCGAGTTCGACTTAAGGGGAAAGCTCGGGAGAGCTTGTGAGTAACCTCGTACAGTGGGGCAGGGGCTTAAACAGGAGGTTCAAGCCCTTCTTGACATCTGCACCTCCCACTGCTTTTCACAGCGGGTGTAGCCCATTTGAAAGTGTTTCAGTGTTGTAACATAGGACACAGGGAGGGAATTAATTGTGAAATTTGCTCATGGAAAATGCCACAGCTGTTTCTGCATTACTAATAAATTATTGTCTTTCATTTCTCTTTTTCAAAGCGGAACATCTCACATTCTACGTGTGCTTTATTGTATTAAATTTACCCCGCCCTTTGCCATTTACGATGATCTGTTATAAATCACTCAACTCACAGGTTTTAGCCTAAGGGGCGTTTGATTCACCTTGAACCCAGAACTTGAGTGAAAGCAATGTTGTCCATTTGAGACATGCGCCGTACACCACGGATACAGGCCCTTCGCACCAACTCGCCAATGCCAGCCAAGATGTCACATCTCAAGGCTAGCCCCATTTGCTCACATTTGGCCCATATCCCCCTAATTTTTAAAGGACACAAAGTACTGGAGTAACTCAACAGGTCGGCCAGCATCTCTGGAGAACATGGACAAGTGACATTTCAGGTCATAGAGCCATAAAGCACAGAAACATGGTGTTAAAAGGCTGCCAATGGGGTTGTTCCTCAAACCTAACAGAGTCAGAATCCATACAGCATGCAAACAGGCCCTTCGGCCCAACTTGCCCACGCCGACCTACATGCCCCATCTACACGAGTCCCACCTGCCTGCATTAGGCCCGTATACTTCCAAACCGGTCCTATCCATGTACGTTTGAAGTGTCTTTTACATGCTGTTATAGAACCTGCCTCAACTACATCCTCTGGCAGCTCATTCCATATACCCACCAAACACTATGTGAAAAAGTTGCTCAGGTTCCTATTAAACCTTAAACCTCTGTGTGTCCTCTAATCTTTGTTTCCCCCACCCATGTTAGAGGAGCCAGAAATTTGAAGAAGGGTCCCGACCCGAAACGTCACCTATTTATGTTTTCTGGAGATGCTGCCTGACCCACTGAGTAATTCCAGCACTTTGTATCTTCATCCAGGAAAAACACATTTGTGCATTTAGCCTATCCATTCACCTCATGTTACCTCAGAATCAAGCACACAGGACAAGATGTTAAGAAGTCCCTTGTGCCAGTAGGTGGGGAGCATTTCACGACATTCATTGATTGCTGAGAGTGGTAGACGCTCAACGTCGGTGGGGGGGGGGGGGGGGGGGGGGGTACGTATACGTATATATCTTGGCCTGGGTAACCTTCAGGACAGTTGGGCACAGGACACATCATCAGTAGTGTACCCTTGCATCACTGGGTGTTTCGGCCTTTGAACACTACACTATACGCTATTATGCCAGCAAATCGTTGCAGTTTTGTCGACAGTTATTAATTTTGCTCTCTCTTATCTCCCTCTTTTTTTTTCTTCTTTCTCCTTCGCTTTCTCCTTCTTTCTGCTTCTCGGAACGCACGCTGGCGCAGAGCACGACTAAGTCACTGCGGCACGCGTCGGTGGACATTCCGAACCTGTCGGAGGATGTGGCCACCATGAAGAGCATGTGGGAGAGCGGCGACCCGGCGAGTAACGCAGGCACCCGAGCGACACCATGCAAGGTAAAGGGTGCCACTTGACACCATTATTCCTAAGTGCACACTGACCCCGTACCCCTGGCTTGACATCTACACCTGCATGAATTAGAAACCCAATCCTTCGACAGACTTTCGAGATACAGAGCAGAAACCAAGTCCGCGCCAACCAGCGATCACCCCATACATTGGCACCGTGCTACATACAAGGGACAATTTACAATTTAATTTACATTTAACCTACAAACCTGTACATCTTTGGAGTGTGGGAGGAAACAGGAGCACCCAGAGAAAACCCACGCGGTCCCAGGGAGAACGTGCAAACTCCGTACAGAGAGCACCCGTAGTCAGGATCGAGCCCGGCGCTGTAAGGCAACAATTCTACTGCGCTGCCCTATCATTCCAGTGGCACTCATCCAATCTTCCATGTTAACGTTGAGAATCTAAGAATTTGTCAGCTGGCATCTCATGAAGCTGCAGACTACTTCATCAGTTCATAAGGTTTAGGATCAGGATTAGGCTATTTAGGCCCATCAAGTCTGCTCCGTCATTCAATCACGGCTGATCTATCTTTCCCTCTCAACCCCATTCTCCTGCCGACTCTCCAAAAGCATTTGGTTTAGTTTAGATGTAATAGAAAATGAAACTGCAAATGCTGGTTTATACCAAAGATGGCCACAACATGCTGGAGTAACTCAGCGGGTCTGGCAGGATCTCGGGAGAAAATGGATAGGTGGCGTTTCAATCTGAAGGAGAGAATATTTTGGGTGGTCGTTGGGAGTCCCAGTTCAATGGGCTGCTTTGTCCTGAACTAGGTGAATGTTATTGGAAATGTAGGTATCCAGACTTGTGCACAATGTTTCATTGAGCTGTGCCGTTTGGACTGAGGAAAGGCTCCAGGTAGTCTCTTGCTACCCGATACTCAACCGGAGCACCCGGACGAAACCCATGCGTTCGCGGGGGAGAACGTGCACACTCCACACAGACAGCACCCGAGGTCAGGCTCGAACCCGGGTCTCTGGTGCCAGTCGCACCACTGTGCCGCCCTCTTTACAACAAAGCATCGTGGAAAGCAGCTGTGAGTGGGAACGGCAAATCTACAGAGAAATGGGAAAACAATATCCAGATTTTTACAAACGTACGTCATTGCCAGAAGTAGGTGGAATAAACCTGCAGGCACGACATGTCTAGCCAGGGAATAACTGAAAGCATTTTTAAACTTTAAGTGAATTGTTTGAAAGCAAGACAAAGGCAGCACGGTGGCAGAGTTGCTGCCTTTCAGCGCCAGAGACGCAGGTTCAATCCTGACTTCGGGTGTTGTCTGTACGGAGTTTGTACCTTCTCCCTGTGACCACGTGGGTTGTCTCCGGGTTTCCTCCCACACTCCAAAGACGTGCAGGTTTGTAGGTTTACTGGCTTCTGTAAATTGTCCCCGTAAAGTGTGTAGGATAGAACACGTGTACGGGGAGATTGCCGGTCGGCATGGACTCGGTGGGCCGAAGGGCCTGTTTCCGCACTGTATCTCGACACTAAACTTAACTAAACTCTCTGTGTGCTCCTGGCTTTTGCGATATTGAAACTGATGATGTCTGAAGAAGGACCCCGACTGAAACGTCACCTGCCCATTTACTCCACAGATGCAGCCTGACCTACTGAGTTCTTCTGGCACTTTGTGCTTTGCTCAAACCACACGAACTCTAGGGTTATAGGAGTAGGTTACAGGTTGAGTATCAGGTAGCAAGGGACTCCCTGGAGCCTTTCCTCCATCCAAACGACACAGCTCAATGAAACATTGTGCACAGAATGGATACATACATCTCCAATAATGTACATGTACTTCCAGACAAATTGGGATTCACAACGACCACCCAAAACGACCACCCAAAACGACCGGTGGTAGCAGTATGTGGACTCCATAAAATGCACTGCACCGACCTGGCAAGAAAAGACACAAAGTGCTGGAGTAACGCAGCGGGTCAGGCAGCATCACAGTAGAACAGGGATAGGTGGCCTTTCTGGACGGGACCCTTCTTCAGACTGATCGGGGTGGAGGAGGGGAGAGAAAGCTGGGAGAGAGGGTGGGCAGGACAAAACCTGGCGAGTGATAGGTGGATCCAAGTGAGGGGTTGTTTGATAGGCAGATGGGTGGACAAAGGCTAGACCCGAAAAGACAAGGCGTGAGACAAAAGGATCGAAGGGAGCTGGAAGAGTGGAGGGCCATTGTGGGCTCAATCTTCCCATGATAATCGTTGCAGGCTTTGATTTATCCTTTTGCATACCTTTCATTCACTTGTTCTATGTACCTGTTCATATCCCTAGTTTCCCTCTCCCCTGACCGTTAGTCTGAAGCACCGTCTTGACCCAAAACGCCACCTATTCCCTTTCTCCAGAGATGCTGCCTGTCGCGCTGAGTTACTCCAGTTTTTTGCGTCTTATCTTACGAGCAGTACAAAGCCTTTCCAGGTGTATCTCTAAAAGCAAAAACAAAAAAATTCCCGCACTTCGAAATCCAAGACAGGAGATTGTGACATGGGTGAAGATGTTTCAGTAATAAAGGTGTTTTCTCTTTCCAAATTTTACTTATCCTTATCCAGGATACTGAT
>CM069148.1:27811293-28145364 GCA_035221665.1 Okamejei kenojei
CACCCCATCCAACTCATGAACCGATGATCAGCCATGAGAAGGAGGGCTGGTGGTGTCGGCGGTAAGCGAAGGTCCGAAGGTCGGACAGCTGGCCGTGCTGCCAATCGACGGGGCCACGGGCGAGGTGCTGCTGCTGCACTCCATGGACTACACTATGTTGAGACGGGTGAGGCAGGGCCAGACGTGGCGCTCCGACCCGACAGTCCCCTCGACCCGAGTAGTAGCAGTTAAACAAGGGACAAGGGCGGTCCCGTATGGGACAAACCAAATTAGCCCAATATATGGGATAGTTAGCAACACTATGTCTAAGCCGGGTGAGGCGGCCGATCTCTACCTCATCGGGACTTCTGCGGTCGATCAGTGGGTCGAATTTGCCCCCCTGTGGCCGGGACTCTGTAACTCCAGACTGGCCAGAGCCGACGGATCCAATCCCATAACCAACCTCCTCAGCTGATTATACGAGTTGGTATCTTGGCTCCTCGGCTGCTTAGGCGGATCGTACCAAGGATGCCGTAAAATCGGTGGTGGACCTGTATTGCATGGCTTTTACTGCTTGCAAATATTTCTGAAATAAATCAACT
Organism: Okamejei kenojei; assembly: GCA_035221665.1. Classification (NCBI taxonomy): domain Eukaryota; kingdom Metazoa; phylum Chordata; class Chondrichthyes; order Rajiformes; family Rajidae; genus Okamejei; species Okamejei kenojei. The sequence goes on from CM069148.1 coordinate 27,811,875, forward strand.
TGATTGACTGAAAGATACAGCAATGGAAACAGGCCCTTCAGACCACCAAATCCACACCACCCATTCACACTACTTCTAGGCTATCCCACTTTCAATGTGCAGAAATGGATGAGAAAGTGGCTACTAAGGCAATCGCATTGTTGGACCTTTCCAAAGAGGTGGAGAGTATAAAAGCATGGAGGTCATGCCAAATGTTGATGGAATTGATTAAAAATAGGCCCTTGGCCTCCCTAGGCCATACCAACAATCAATCACTTGTTCACACTAGTTCTACATTATCCCACTTTCTCATCTACTCCCTATACACTTGGGGGCAAATTACATAGGGGCAATTAACCTAAAGACCCACACGTCTTTGAGATCTGGAGGAAAACTTGAGCACCCAGAGGAAACCCACGTTGTCACAGGGAGATCCTGCAAACTCCACACAGACAACAATCATGGCGAGTTCGAACTAAGGTCTCTAGCGCTGCGAGGCAGCAGCTCTACCAGCTGTGCCACTGTGCCACCACTGTGCCATGCTTCCAATAATTCCTGTAGTTACTTCATTTACATAGTTACGTTTTAGTCAAAATAGACCAAAGAGCATCGGTAAAAATTAAGTTACATATAAGTTACAATTGTTTTGGGTTATCCCAATTTTGCATCCACTCCCTACACACTAGGGGCAATTTAGAACAATAGACAGAATATAGGCCAATGCAGCACAGGACCGGGCCATTTTGGCCACAATGTTTGTGCTGAGCATGATGCCAAGCTGAACTGATCACATCTGCCTGCAAGTCATCCATATGCCTCCATTCCCTGCTAATCCATGTGCCTACGTAACAGCTTCTTAAATGCCACTATCGTGTCTACCTCCACCACCACCCCTGGTAATACATCCCAGGCCCCCAACACCCTCTGTGTAAAGAATATGCACCACATATCTCCATTATGTTTTCCTCCTCTCACCTTATAGCTACACCCTCTAGTGTTGGGCATTTCTACACTGGGAAAAGGGTTCTGACTGTCTAACCCAATGGTTCCTAACCCTTTTGGAACCAGTACGCGCATACGTGAACAAAATACTATATGTGGTATGTACCTTTGTTAGGTTCCTAAACATGGGCTCAACAAGTTGATATGTTATTTGTGTCCCCTTCATGACCCCCCGGCAAAGCTCCAAACAACTCCCTAGAGGGTCATGAGCCCTAGGTTAAGAACCATTGGACTCTAACCTATGCCTCTCATAATTTTATATACTATTATCAAGTCTCCCCAAGTTCACATTCCAGAGAAGCAATCCAAGTCTATCCAACATCTCCTTGTAGCTGAAACCCTTTAATCCAGACAACATTCTGCTAAATTAACGGGTCCTTTTCAGAATGGCAGGCAGTGACTGGTGACAAGGGAATTAAATGTAACATCTCTAAATTTGTGGATGACATAAAACTGGGTGGCAGTATGAGCTGCGAGGAGGATTCTATGAGGCTGCAGGGGGACTTGGATAGGTTGGGTGAGTGGGCAGAAGCATGGCAGATGCAGTGTAATGTGGATAAATTTGAGGTTATCCACGTTTGTGGCAAGAATAGGAAGGCTGATTATTATCTCAATGGTGTCAGATTAGAAGAAAGTGAGGTGCAACAAAACCTGGGGTTGCTTGTAGTAAGCATGCAGGTACAACAGTCACTGAAAGTAAGCATGCAGGTACAGCAGGCAGTGAAGAAAGCCAGTGAAGAATTGGCCTTCATTGCAAGAAGATTTGAGTTTAGGTGCAAAGAGGTCCTACTGCAGTTGTACAGGGGCCTGGTGAGACTGCACCTGGAATATTGTGTACAATTTTGGTCTCCTAATTTGAGGAAAGACATTATTGCTATTGAGGGAGTGCAGCGTAGGTTCACCAGGTTAATTCCCGGGATGGCAGGACTGACATATGATAAAAGAATGGGTCAGCTGGGCTTGTATTTGTTGGAATTCAGAAGGATTAGAGGGGACCTTATCGAAACATATAACATTCTTAGAGGATTGGAAAGGGTAGATGCAGGAAAAATGTTCCCGGTGTTGGGGGAGTCCAGAACCAGGGGTCATAGTTTAAGAATAAGGGGTAGGCCATTTAGGGCTGAGATGAGGAAAATCTTTTTCACCCAGAGAGTTGTGAATCTGTGGAATTCTCTGCCACAGAAGGCAGTGGAGGCAAATTCATCGGATGTTTTCAAGAGAGAGTTAGATTTAGTTCTTAGGTCTAAGGGAATCAAGGGATATGGGGGAAAAACCCGAATGGGGTACTGATTTTGGATGATCAGCAATGATCATATTGAATGGCGGTGCAGGCTCGAAGGGCCACATGGCATACTCCTGCACCTATTTCTATGTTTCTATGTTTCTATGTTTCTAAATCTCCTCTGCACCGCTTCCACATCTTTTCTGTAATGGGGCGACCAGAACTGCAGGCAATACTCCAAATAGTTTACAGATACCATTTAACCTGCAAACCCACAAGCCCACAAGTCGTTGATATGTCGGAGGAAACCAGAGCACCTGGAGGAATCCTATGCTGTCACAGGGAGAACATGCAAACTCCACACATACAGCACCTGAGGTCGGGATCAAACCTGCGTCTCTGGTGCTCTGAGGCTGCAGCTCCACCAGCTGTGCTGCTATGCTGCCCAAAAATATTGCCACAATTTGGAATTGTATTTCAAAAGATAATATCTATTACATATGTTCTATCTTTAGGTGTGTCGAAGCACTGCTATGGAGGGTAGAGAGGGAGGGAGGTAGATGAAAGTCTCATTCTGATTGTTATTGAGTCGCTATCAGGTATAACTGGGTCAGCTACAAGACAGATTACATTCCAAGTAAGCTTCTACCCTGTAGAGAAAGCTTTATTTAATCCTAATCTCGGAGGAGCAATTCCTACTGCCCTTGCGAGATTTTTTCTTCATTTTCAACGCTTTTTGAATGAGATTGTAGATTTATTGTTCATAAGTTTTAGGAGCAGAATTAGGCCTTTTGGCCCATCAGGTCTACTCTGCCATTCAATCAAGGCTGATCTACCTTTAACCCCTGACACCCGTCTTAATCAACAATGTCAACGAGATGTCAGTTCCTGTTCATCGTCAATTAATCCCTGTCCAGGTGGATCTGATCTTTGACTGTCCTTTGACGATCCTTCTACCATCTGATAAAATAAACTTCCAGCCATCATTTTGGGCTGAGTCAAAATCTCTGAGACAGCAAGGCAAATGGTGTGATTGATAATTATTCTTTGTGAGTCGATCGCTAGTGAATTAATGCTTGAAGCAGGGAATGAAAAGAATGAGATGCTGGGGAGTCTGGTCTGTGTTTCTGCTAGGCATAGGCAAGAAAATGCTGCCCGAGGAAATCAGCCCTCTGGAAACAAAGTAAAGCAGTGAGGTGTCAGTTTAGGTTTATTATTGTCGCCTGTACTGAGGTACAGTAAAATACTATGTTTTGCATGGTTTCTAAGCAGATCAGATAATATTATACATGAACACAATCAGGTCAAATGCAAGTACAATAGGTGAAGGGGAAGGCACAGAGTGCAGAATATAGTTCTCAGCATTGTAGCGCACCAGTTCCAGAGACACAGTCCAATGTCTGCAATAAGGCAGGGCAGCACACAGGTGCAATGGGTAGAGTTGCGGCCTCACAGTGCTAGAGACGTGGGTTCGATCCCGGCTATGGGTGCCATCGCTACTGAGTTTGTACGTTCTCCCTGTGCTCGCGTGGGTTTTCCCCGGGTACTCCGGTTTCCACACACGCTCCAAAGACTTAAAGTTTTGTTGGATAACTGGTACAGGTTAGATTAATTAGGTTAATCAGCTATAGATTAATTGGCTTCATTAAATTTGTAAATTGTCCCCTAATGTGTAGGGACTAGTGTTGGTGTGCGGAGTGATCGATGGTTGGCGCGGACTTGGTGGTCCGAACGCCTGTTTTTGCAACATATCTCTAAAGTCTGAAAGTCCCTAAAGGGAATCGGGCTGCGCCTTTGCTTATGGAAGCACCATTCAGGTCCCTCAGGAAGAAGGTGTTCCTGAGTCTAGTTTCAAGCTTCTGTACCTGCCGGACGGGAAGAGGGGAGAGAAGGAATGACCGGTGTGGAACAAGTCTTTGATTGTGTTGGCTGCTCATCCGAGCCAGCGTGAAGTGTAGTTGGAGTCGGTGGTGGGGAGTCTGTCTATGTTTCTACTAGTCATAGGCACAGTTGATCTGTTCCAGTAATTGTTTCCGGAGATTGTAGATTTATAATGAATGTGATATTCTTTTGTTTTTGAACTTCACAACAAATACTCAGAACCTTGTATATTATGTTAATTGCTGTAACCAAAATGTAAAAATGTAATGAGCCCATCTGGCGTGGTTTGTACTGCTCCTTCTAAACCATTGATAGTGTTTCTAAGATTTATCTAAATGCCAAAATATTATCAAAAAAACACCTGGTAATTTTGCCAGCATTATTTTCACCCTTTTGCCTCACTGAAAATGATTTGCATCATTTTCTCTGCAGTGTGTGTATTTTTTTTTGTTTTCTTTTGATAAAAGCAATGATATAATAGTGCCCACTCCATAGTTTGCCAAGGCCTTGAAATGTAGTATATAATTTCCAGCTCATCTTATGTGTAATCTTCCCATCAGAGTACTGCTATTTGCTGGTGCCAACCCAGAAAGGAACACATCCAAGAAGGCCAGGCAGCATGTTTTGTGCCGAGATCCTTCTTCAGACTGATAGTAACTCTTTTCATTCATTTGTTCTTTATACCTTTTTAGACGTCTGATTTCTCTCTTCACTTGCTCTCAGTCTGAAAAACAGTCCCGTCCCAAAATGTCACCTATTCCTTTCCTCCAGAGATGCTACCTGACCCGTTGAGTTACCCAGCATTTTGTGTCTATCTTCAGTGCGATCCAGCATCTGGAGTTCCTTCCCACACATCCAAGATGGCACCCAGATCAGGCAACTCTCTGAACGTTGGTCCCAGAAGTGGATCCGCTATCATTCATCACAATTGCTCCATTCTTTTAAACCTGTATTTTAACAGCAGCATTACTTACACTAGCTATGCTCTTCTTAATCTTGCACTAAACATTATTCCCTTAATCCTAGATCTGTGCACGATGGATGGCTTGATTATAATCATGCATAGTCTTTCTTTAGTCAGATAGCACGCCAACAAAAAAGGTTTTCAGTGTACCTCAGTACACGTGACAATAATAAACTAGAGCAAATTAAACTAAAGCATCACCCATCCATGTTCTCCACTGAGACGCTGTTACTCCAGCACTTTGTGTCTTTCCATTGCCCATTTATGGCTTTGATCAGTAAAATTGTCTCGAGGCCTATATAGATTAGATACTGCGCAAACATAAAACTTGCAAAACAGGTACACAGATATATGCAAAGAACTAAAACACAAGATATTCATTTTAATCTCTCTATGTCTGTGCTTATTCACCATAGAAGCAACCACATTTATCACCCCTATTCATATATCCCAACTTCTTTCGCCCAATTCCTCGATATAATTGTCTTTCTGCCTCACTATTAATCCTGTGAAATATTCCATAGCCTCTTAGCTCTGTAAAGTAGTTTCTTTTACTCCCTGTGTTGAACCACTTTCAATTGTTTTGTACTTGAGACACCTTTTGTAAATGGAAACAGTCTGTATCTAACCATCTTCACATTCCATAGACTTAAACCCCTTGCACTACATTTCCATATTATATGACAAAAGAAGATGCAAATCCTCAGGTCACCAATTTGAATTCACAAAATCCAGCAGATTCTGCTGAAACCTTCTCTTTTCAGGCAGGAATAAATGAATCACACAATTTCCTGGTGCGCGAATAGTTATTTTAAAGAAAACCAACACCTTAGAAAATTAGAAGCGAGGAGGGGAAGAGTAAAGCGTGGTAATAGTTGAACTCAGATGCCTGCTTTCATTTATTACCTACCTCACTTTGTCCTGCCCCTCCTCTCTTACAGCTTTCCTGCCTCCTCTCCTTACAGTCAGTCTGAAGAAGGGTCCCGACCCGAAACGTCACCTATCCAAGTGCTCCAGAGATGCTGCCTGACCCGCTGAGTTTCTCCAGAACTTTGTATCTCTCTTTATAAACTAGCATCTGCAGTTCCTTGCTTCTACTGTTAACTGCTAATGTTGTTCCACTCAAATTAACAGCACATTAATTATGAAGATAAATATTATCGGAAACTATTTACCATACTTCCCAGCAACTCAATCACATGTGGTTTTGAACCACAGATGCAGTTTTGCCATGAACTTTGATGACATGAACGGTTTATACTGATCTTCATAGATCCTTTCAAGAACCCAATGAGACAGGTTCCCGATCTTCAGGGTCGAGCAGGAGACGCGCCTCGGATGATGCCAGGTGGGTTACCGGTTCCCCGGAAGGTGAGCCAGGTCCGCTGCCGAGGTATAACCGCGGCTCTCCGGGAGCTTCTACCGTCCGCGCAGCTCGCTGTGATGCCTGACTCGCTGAGTTAGAGTCATAGAGTGATACAGTGAGGAATCAGACCCTTCGGCCCAACTTGCCCACATTGGCCAACGTCCCAGCTACACTAGTCCCACCTGCCTGCATTTGCTCCATATCCCTCCAATAGGGTCCTATCCATGTACCTGTCAATCTGTTTTGTAATGTTGGAATAGGGGGTTTGCACGTAAGGTCACTGGGTCATAGGGCTTGACGCACAGAGCCGCTCAATCCATCTGGAGGACATCCGTAACTTCCGGTATATGTTATTAATGCAAGAAATGTGTACTTTCCTACCTGTTAAAAACCACCAAAATGTTGAATTTTTGCGCTGTAAAAAATTGTGGAAGTCGGGGTAAGTGTGAGAGACATGTTCCCAAAGTCAGAATTCCAAAGGTGAAGCGAAATGAAGGTAAAGAGAAGCGGCAGCTGAAGGGACAACAACGGCTAAAGTGCTTGGCGAACATTGGCCGTGCAGATATCGGAATTGAAAATATTTGGAATTATCGTGTTTGCTCACTGCATTTCATCAAGTAAGGCATCATTTGTGTTTTTTCTTGATTCCTTTGGTATCTAAAAAATCTCATAAGTGATAAATCTGACTGTAAAATTTGCTTCAGAAGCATTTTCTTTTTGTATATAAAAACCCACACGAGAACCATGGGCGATATTAACATTTTACAGCCAGATTTACCACTTCTGAAACTTTTTAGATGACAAAGGAAACAAGAAAAAACACAAATAATGACTTAGTTGATGAAATGCAGTGAGGGAACGGTCGATGTTCGCAAAGCACTCTGGCTGTTGTTGTCCCTTCAGCTCTCGCTTCTATCTACTGTAATTTCTCCTCATCTTTGGAATTCTGAAGTAGGCTAAATGTCTCTCACGCTTATCCCGATTTCCTTAATTATTTACAGCGCAAAAATTGACAATTTTGGTGGGTTTTAACGGGCCCGCTACGTTGGAACAATGGTAAGTGCTTACCTGCAGTTCATCGCGTGTACTCCATTTGGCGTAGCGTAGCAACAGTACGGGTCATGGGTCGTGACCCGACTGCCGTGAAACCTCCCTATAGTCCCAGCCTCAACTACCTCCTCTGGCAGATTGTTCCATACACCCACCACCCTTTGTGTGAAAAAGTTACCCCGCAGAGTTCCTCCAGCACTTCATTTTTTGCTGAAAGAACAACGATTCTGTCAAAAAAATAGTATATACAATAGTGAGGAAAGCACACCATTGCTTTGGTGTTTCTTTCTGGTTAAGTTTACAGTGCTCAAAAAATTAGTAATGTAGCCAGGCCTGGTCTCAACTTAGCATGCCCAGTGGTCTGATCAAGTGGATGATATTTTCCTGAGCTTCCAGAGAGTGTGATCACAACATCCAACAATTGGTCAGCAACTCCTCACACTGAACAAATCGTATGGAAGATAGAATGGAGAACAGTACAGCACAGAAACAGGCCCTTCAGCCCACAATCTCCACACCAAACATGATGCCAAGCTAAACTAATCTACTCTGCCCAAACATGATCCATATCCCTCCATTTCTTGTATACCTATGAGTCCATCCAAAAGCCTATTAAATCCCACTGTTGTATCTACCTCCACCACCAGGTATCCACCATATTCCAGGTATCCACCAGTCTCTGTACTAAATACTTTCCCCCACACATCTCCTTTAAACTTTGCCCCTCTCATCTTGAAGCTATGCCCTCTCGTCTTTGACATTTCCAAAATAATTCAGACTGTACACCTTATCAATGCATCTCATAATTTTACATACTTCTCACAGTTCTCCCCTCAGTCCTCTACACTCCAGAGAAAATAATACAAGTCTGTCCAACCTCTCCGTGTAGCTAATACACTAATGCAGGTATGCATCATCCTGGTGAACCTCCTCTGCACCCTCCCCAAGCCTCCAAGTCCTTCCTGTAATGGGGTGACTAGAACTGCACACAATACTCCAATTGCAGACTAACCGAGGTCCTAGAAAGCACCTATTTAGATGACAGAAAGTCTTTAAGTAATAAGAAAGGAACAATTCATGACAAATTAACTAGAACATGGCTTGCTTTTCTGACCATGTTATTGATATTCCACACCCGGCTTTAATCAGCAATGAGCCTCAATGTTGGCACAAAGTACAGGAATAATTAACTCGAGACTCACACCATCAAGCAAATTGTCATAATAATACAATCTTGGCACCTTCAGCATCCACACCACAATGCGTACAATTCGATCTCCATACGTTAGCTATGACTAATAAATAGCTGGATACTTGTATAGTTTATGAAATATTATTCACAGAGTGCCACACTGTTTTGTGGGTTGTTTTGAACGCAGTCTCATGCATGCACCACTGAACACCTAGTCATTTTGCAATGGAAGTAACTTAGTTGGTAGCCTTGGCAAGAGGTACAGGCAAGCAGTACTGAAGTGTGGGGTGGGAGAATGGTCTGCCCTGTGGTCCGCCCTGTTTCGACGAATGCAATCAACCCGGCGTGCACAATCAAGTAAGATCAAATAGAACAAGTTGTCCTACAACTTTAAGCTGTGCACGCCTTACGCAAGAAGAAGTAGTGCAGAAGTGTAAAAATGCATAGCTCCAGATTCAGGGATGGTTTCCCCCCAGCTGTTATCATGCAACTGAACTATACTATCACTAAGTAAAGAGCGGTCCTGACTTCTCATCTACCTCATTGCAGACCCTCGGACTATCTTCAATCGAACTTTACTGAACTTGCACTGAACCTTATTCCCTTTATCCTGTATCTGTACACTATGGAAGGCCTGATTGTAATCATGTATATAGACACAAAATGCTGGAGTAACTCAGTGGGTCAGGCAGCATCTCTGGAGAAAAGGAATAGGCGATGTTTTGGGTGGGGACCTTTCTTCAGACTGAAAGTAGAGGTGGGGGGGGGAATAAACCGGAGAACAAATCAGCCTGCCATGAATCATGTATATTCTTTTTGCAGACAGGATAGAACACAAACAAAACAGCTTTTCACTGTAACTTGGTACACGTGATAATAAACTAAACTAAACTAAACTAGCAGCCTTGCACTTAATGAGATAAAGTATGAACATCTTAATGATTGCTGCCTGTGCTGTTTATGCATCATTGGCACTTTGCTGAATATAGACACAAAGTGCTGGTGTAACACAGCGGGTCAGGCATTATCTCTGGAAGAAAGGACTCAGCTTTCTAGTTTAGTTTAGTTTATTGTCATGTGCACCGAGGTACAGTGAAATGCTTTTAGTTGCGTGCTAACCACACAGCGGCAAGGCTAATATTAGAAGCTCAGGGCGTTGGAAGCTCCCACACTCTCGCCTGCTGCCTTTTGCAAATAAAAGGGTAAACCCAACATCAAATGATTGTTTTGTAGGGGAGCTCCCTGCTGTCTAGCTGATGAAGGTAATTACTTGCTTACAAATACCTATTCCCTGACTCCTGAAGCAGACTAACCACATTGCATACTCAGTTAATGGCGGTATTATCCATTCAGGTACTGAGGGGCAACTTTTTCGTACAGGATGATAGTGGTTATGTGGAACGAGCTGTCAGAGGAGGTAGTTGAGGCAAGTATTATAGCAAATTATAAAAAATATTTGTATAGATACCATGGATAGGAAAGGTTTAGATGGGTATGGGCCAAATGCGGGTAGGTGGGACTAGTGTAGATGGGGCATTTTGGGTAGCATAGGCAAGTTGGGCCGAATGGCCTGGTTCCATGCTTGATGAGTCCCTGACTCTATTTTCAGTAACTCACCGAGAAAGACTCAACGTGAAAGGTTTTCCTTCAACCCTTCAAGATTTGGGGGATGTTGCTTTTCCTTCAGGAAGAATGCTTTACCTTCACAGCAGGGCCTCCCTTACATCTAGTGATCATAAACACCCAATCTTTTTCCAGCATTTACAAGAATATTGCCAGGAGTTGAGGGCCTGAGATATAGGGAGATGTTGAGTGGGAGGTTGGGATGTGGGAGGAAACTGGAGCACGCGGAGGAAACCCAAGCGATCACAGGGAGAACGTTCAAGCTCCTAACAGACAGCACCCATGGTCAGGATCGAACCCTGGTCTCTGGTGCTGCAAGGCAGTAACTCTACCACTGCGCCAAGTTATATTTTCTTCACCAAATTTCCTCACCTCACATCCACTAACACTGAATTCCACAGGCCGATCCTTATGGGACTATCCCACTTAGGCGATTTTTCAGCGGGCTGCTGGCGACTGTCAAGTTTCCAGCAGTCGTCAGAAAAACCAGCAACTGGAACGGCGACTGTCAGAGTGGATCACACACACGCATCGCAAAGGCGAGGGCCAGGGCAAGCGGGAAATTCCCACGGTGCAAAGCCAAGGTGATACAGACAAACACCGCGATGAGCAGGAAGGTTGTCGCTGTAATTAAGACGGCTAGCACAGTGTACGGTAAGTCCTTTAAAGGAGGGGGGGAGAGAGCTGGGGGTGAAGGAGGGAGGAGGAGTGGAGACAACCTTTAAGAAGCCGGACAACTTTTAATAAGCCAGAGATACACAGCTGTGAAGTTCGGCAGGCATTTAACATTACCGTTCGGTTATCCTTGGATCTGAGAAGTACTGCTTACGTTTTATTTCCGCAATGAGCCAATGAAATTCACCGGTCAGCACCGGCTACAACCTACGAGAACCTAAGAGAACTTTCGACCTCCTGGCAACCCACTAGGACCTCCTGGCGACCCACCTACGACTCGAGAATTCTTGCTAATCTCCATGGCAGCTTCATACTAGTCGCCGCTAATTTTTCAACAAGTTGAAAAATTCTCGGCAACCATAATGAGGCCGCAACTAGTTCCCAGAATGTGGGAACTCCTCATGACCATGAAGGCGACTCCCCGGCAACCGCCCGCGAACATGTGGCGACCATGTGGCGACTGCATAGTCTCCTGTAGTCACCTAAAAAATCGCCTAAGTGGGACAGGCCCATTATTCATTCCACCATTCTATCAAAGGAGTGAATTAAGGGATAAAATGTGCTTTTCCAACAGAAATAATCGGTTTGAATTAACACAAGTAAACTGTATCTCATTCAGATCAAATTATCTTGCAGTAAATCTCAGGGGGTCACTTCAAGATACTGAATAAGTCTTTCCTTCTCATTCACGTTTATTAATCAGCTCAAGTCCATATGAGGTGACAACATAAGAACGAGAGATTTTAATATTGAAGTTAATATAATAAAACTATGCTGATTTACATTTCCACCCTCAATAGATAAAGCAAAGGTTTGGATATAAGCAGAAAAAAAAAATTTGCACTTACAATCCTCAAATTCCTCCAAATCTGCAATATTGCACTGATTCTCTTCATAACTATGTTTGAATGTGTTATATACTCAAATAATCAGTCTGAAGAAGGGTTCCAACCAGAAATGTCAGCTATCCATCTCCAGAGATGCTGCCTGACCCGTTGAGTTACTCCAGTAACTTGTGTTTTACACAAGGTTGCATATGCAGTTCCTTGTGTCCCACAAGTAAGCATAATTTTCCAATTTTGAATGATTTTATTGCCCAACTAAGAAGTTGAAAAACAATGTTATAAATAAACCACCACCCCTAGCAGCATGTTCCAGGCACCTACCACTCTCTGTGCAAAACAAAACTTGCACCGCACATCTTTAAACTTTAGAAACAAAGAACTGCACATGATGGTTTACAGAAGAAGAAACAAAGTGCGAGAGTAATTTAGCGGATCAGGCAGCAAACCTGGGGATCGGATAGGTGACGTTTCGGGTCAGGACCCTTCTTTAGTCTAGCCATTTTCTCCAGGGATGTCGCCTGCTGAAGTGCTCTAGCACTTTGTGCTTTCCTTAAAACTTTTCCCCTCTCATTTTAAAGCTATGCCCTCTAGTCTTTGAAATTTCCGCCCTGGGGAAAATATTCTGACTGCTTCTGTGACCCAATTTATGCCTCTCATAATTTTACACACATCTTTGACAAGGTGCTTAATGTGATCGGAAGTAAAGAAAAATTTGACATGTGGGAACATGTCTGTTTTATGGGATTGAGACTTCCTACAATTCAACCTAAGTGTATATTAATAAACTCATTCGCACAAACACCTCTGCAATTGACTTTTTAATTCAATGCTAAAGTACGCAAAGGCAGGCAGGAATTACTGCACAGATTTACACTCTCATTTGCAGGCCGATGGCATATCACTTTTATCATAAGCCCACTCATTTTCTTGATAGATACAAAATGCTGGTGTAACTCAACGGGTCTGGCAGCATCTCTGGAGATCATGGAAGGGTGACGTTTTGAGTCAGGTCCCTTCTTCAGATTAATAGGGGGTTGGGGGGGGTGGAAGAAAGCCGGTAGAGAGGAGGGGCACGACAAAACTAGGAAGGTAATAGGCCAAGTAGCAACTGCCACAGTATGTCAGGCTACAGAACTGTGTCTCAGACATGGTAGTGAGCAACCCAGGGCCTCACAGGGATCAGTCCTCTCTGCCTTCCTGTTCACCATCTACACCTCTGACCTCAGATACAACTTGGACTCCTGCCACCTGCAGAAGATTTCGGATGACTGCATCAGTGAGGGGAGGGAAGCTGAATACAGAGGTGTGGTCAATGTCTTTGTTGAGTGATGTGGGCTGAATCAGCTGCAGCTCATCACTGAAAACACAAAAGAGTTAAGGGCCTGTCCCACTTGGCGATTTTTTCGGCGATCGCCGGCATCATTGACTGACGTATCATGTCACCGAAAAATACACGGCGTGATGCGGCGACACGGCGCGATGACGCGTGACGCACGGTGTTCTTTCAAGTGTCGCAACCACATTTTTGTCGCCGCTGGATTTTGAAATGTTCAAAACCTTTTGGCGACACTGATATGACGCCGGCAAAATCACCAAGTGGGACAGGCCCTTTAGTGGTGGACTTTAGGAGGAGCGGAACACCCCTGTCCCCTGTCTTCATCAATGGTGTGGATGTGCAGTTACCAAGGAGTACCAGTACCTTGGAGTTTACCTAGACAGTAAACTGGACTGGTCCAGGAACTGAGGCACTGTACAAGAATGGACAGAGCCATCTGTACTTTTTGAGAAGGCTTCACTCCTTCAACGTCTGCAATAAGATGCTGCAGATGCTCTACCTATCGGCGGTAGCCAGTGCCATCTCCTTTGCTGTTGTAGCAGGGCGAAGGCCGCGGACGCCAACAGAATTAGCAAGTTCATCAGAAAGGCTGGCTCCGTCCTGGGGCCAGAGTTGGATTCACTGGAGATCGTCTCGGAGGGGAGGATGGTTCTCAAACTGCAGAGCATCTTGGACAATACAGCTCACCCCTTTCCATGACACATTCGTCAACCTGAGGAGCGCCTTCAGCAACAGACTGGTACCACCAAGATGCAGCACAGAACGCCACAGGAGATCCTTTTTCCCTATGACTATCAAACTGTACAACTCCTCCCCCTTCTGTCAAAAGTAGACTGACTATGCTTCCTTCTCCAACCCCCCCCCCCCCCCCCCCCAATCTTCGCACATCCCCAATCCTGGACTTTCCACTCGACATTATACATTTCATGTTTCATGTATCTTGTTGTGTTTTATGACTGTTGGCAGACCAACTTCCCTCCTGGGATAAATAGACTTTTATCGTATCGTATCGTTTCCTATCGTAAGACGCTAGAGCAACTCAACGGATCAAAAAGTACTTTGAAGACGTTCTCCTCCTCTCTCCAGTGGAAGGCCAGTGAAACCCTCACTCACTGCTTCCAGTCCCCACCTCCCCCCACCCCTCCCCACAATCAGTCTGAAGAAAGGTCCCGACTTGCAAAGTCACCCATCCTTGTTCTTCAGACACGCTGCCTGACCCACTGAGTTAGTCCAGTATTTGGTGTTTATCCTTGGTATAAACCAGCATCTGCAGTTCCTTCCAATTACATTCTGCTTGTGTATCATTCTGCATCACGAGAAAACTGAAGAAGGATACCGTGTAATTTTATAATCAATCACAGTTAATTTTTTTCACGCTCAAAGGCTCAGCAGGCGACTGGCTGAGTCCCCGGCTACTTGACCTAATGTTATGGTGTTCTTACTGTGTTTAATTCCCTGCAAAAAAATGGCCTTTGAAATTCAGTATCATAGATCATGTTTGATCAAAATTGCTTGTTGTAAAGTGAGTTCAGAGATAATGATGGCGTATTTACATAGCATCATTAATGTAATAAAGTGTCGAACGGAAATAAATCTGGGATAAAATCTGGCATCAGGAATGAACATGAAAGAAGCAGATTGTCATTAAAACATGGATTGTTCACAAATGTCCTTCAAGCAAGGACAAACTCTGTCTTCGCCTTGTATGGTCTATATATGGCACCACGTGGATGGCAATGTGATCAGTTCATAATTACCTAACGTAGGACTACGTGAGACATACATTGTAGGAACACAACATGTCTTAACCAGTTGCAGTCAGTGTTATGGCTCCCCCTTCAGAATCCTCCTACCTTTCCTCATCTTTAATTAGCTCCTAATTCCCAGATGGATTTCACAGTGACTATTTTACATTAAAGTCCTCTAATTATATTTATAGAATCATAGAGTCATAGAGTGAAACAGTGTAGAAACAGGCCCTTTGGCCCAACTTGCCCACACCGGCCAACATGTCACAGCTACACTAGTCCCACCTGCCTGAGTTTGGACCATATCCTTCCAAATCTGTCCAATACATGTACCTGTCTAACTGTTTCTTAAATGTTGGGATAGTCCCAGCCTCAATTGCCTCCTCTGGCAGCTTGTTCCATACACCCACCAACCTTTGTGTAAAAACGTTACTCCTCAGATTCCTACTTTACTTCGGAGTCACGTGAGTGACTATGTGAAGACCCCGCCAGCACGCATGAGCGACATATCGGCGAACGCATTGCGAAGCGACAGGCAGGAGGAGCATCTCTCCTCCAGCGGTAAGTTTAAAAACTAGCTGCCGAGGACCGCGAAGCGGGCAGCCAGCAGCGGTCGTGTTCTCCAGAGCTGCTGATCCAAACCGCAGCCCCCGACTTTACACCGCTACAGCCGGCAGGAACCCTCGGACTGGCGGCAAAGCCACCCGGAAGTCGGGCAAAACCGTTGACTCGTCTGGGTCCGGGCTGGAGGACACCCCGCTGGCGGGAAGCGACAGCGGTCGATTATCCCGCACGGAGCGGATGGTGGAGCAGTTGCTCCAATGTGACCTGCTACAGCAGGGGTATGGTCACAGTGGGTCTCCTCGCAGACCCACGGCAGCACCCTTTACAGGGCTGCCAAATGTCTCACCCTCTTCGCACGGGAGCATTAGGAGTCAGAGCTGGGCTGACTCTGAAGAGGGGAGTGTGGCTGAAGAAACACCAATGCTAGGGGTGCCAAAAGAGGAGCTACTGGGCATGGTATCAAAATTCGCAATGCCTACCCAAAAAGAGCTGCCGTTGCAACCAAAATTGGCAGCCAGTATAAACTACATGGCAACGAATCAACTTCAGGAACAGGTCATCAATGACACCACAGCCAAATACCTAGCTCCAGAGAATTGTGTCTCCCTCAACGTGCCTGCAGTCAACAACCCCATCTGGGTTAACATGAGCCCTGGCATCAGAAGTCAGGAAGTAAAACTCCAATGAAACCTAAAACTACTGGCTTCTGGGATTACGGCCGTTGCCAGGTCAGTGGACAGAGTGGAGATGTCGGAAGAGCTACAGGATGCCCTGGCACTCCTCTGTAACACTCAATTTGAGATCAACTGTTACAGAAAGAGTGTCATCCGACCTGCACTGAACCCCAAGTTCGCGG
The DNA here is from genome assembly GCA_035221665.1 of Okamejei kenojei. Lineage (NCBI taxonomy): Eukaryota > Metazoa > Chordata > Chondrichthyes > Rajiformes > Rajidae > Okamejei > Okamejei kenojei. The sequence continues at coordinate 27,828,178 of CM069148.1, forward strand.
GGTTGTGCAGAACCAGCAGTGCACAGCCGCCTACACTACTGTTCGGGGACAACCTGCCCAAGCAGGTAAAAGACCTCGATGAAGAGGCAAAGGCAATAGGCATGATAAAAGTGCCGGCTGCCCCCAAGTCCTCTTACCTGCGGCGACAGCACCCCTATGCATCCACCAGCAGACCACGCTACCACAGCGACAGAACACCTGCTGGTGAAAGCTCGAAGGCTGTCCAACCTGCCCAATGGTCTTTTTTAGACCATGCCCCAGCACGGCCTTCCTGGAAGATGCGCCAACCCCACACCACAGCGCCTCCACCTCCCAGGAGGCAAGGACAGAGGAAACCAACGCAGCACCGCTGGTAATCATGGGGGTAGGTGGGTCTGGTTGCCTCAGGAACATTGCATGTGTAACTTCTTCACGGATTGGGGGATGGTTGCACTTGTTTCGGGATGCATGGAGCTCTATAACTTCTGATCCTTTCATACTGCAAAGTATTCAGGGATACAAAATTGAATTTGTTCACAAGCTTCCCCTTCCTGTTCAGCATGCACCTAGTCGAAAGTTTGTACTTTCACAGAAAGAAAAGCTAGAAGGTCATGCTGAACTCTTAAGACTACATACGAAAGGGGTAATTGAGAAAACCAAAAAATTGCCCTCGATAAATTGCCCTCTGGTGTGTAGGAAGTGGATGAGAAAGTGTGGATAGGTTATCGATGGTTGGCATCGAGTCGGTGGACCAAAGGGCCTGTTTCCATGTTATATCTCTAAACTAAACAAATCCCCAGTGAAAGGGACAGTCCTACAACAAAAAACATCTATTTTCTCTGCCTGCAGATATCTGGCAATCTAATTATCCTTTCAAATGGAGAGCCTTAGTGCCTTCTAATACTAGCATGAGTTGACAAACGACAAGGCATTACAACCTTCTCCAGCACCAGTCTGTTAGGAGCCAACTACACATGAATTCATGGACAGTCAGCCTGACAGACTCATAGAGTCATACAGCACGTAAATACGCCCTTTGGCCCAACTCATCCATGCCGAACAGGATGCCCCATCTACTAGTCCCACCTGCCCATGTTTGACCCATTTCCCTCTAAGTCTTTCCTATCGATGTACCTGTCCAGGTGTCTATTAAATGCTGTTACATGTTGAATGTTGGATCCATCTTCTAGAAACATAATGTACTGTGCCTTGAAAAAGTCCAAATGTACACAATATCTACCAGGTTACGTCCATTCCTCAACCTCATAAACTCCTCACGATGGTTCATGTGTTTTGTTTAGTTTAGTTTGATTTAGAGTCACAGCGTGGGAACAGGCCCTTCGGCCCATTGAGTCCGCGCTGACCAGGAATCACCGCGTACACGAACACTATCCTACACACTGGGGACAATGTACAATTTTACCAAAGCCAATTAACCTACAAACCAGTTTGATAATGACTACGAGTGTTGTCCCTATGGAGTTTGTACATTTTCCCAAAGACTGTGTGGGTTTCTTCTGGGTGCTCTGGTTTCCTTCTACATTCCAAAGATGTGCATGTTTGTAGGTTGATTGGCCTCTGTAAATTGTTGTTAGGGTGTAGGAGAGAACTAGTGTAAGGGTAATCACTGGTCAGCACAAACCCGGTGGGCTGAAGGGCCTGATTTCATGCTGTATCTCTAAAACTGAAACTAAAACTAGAACTACATGGATACACATTGATTCGAGCGATATGGATCATGTGCAGCTAGAGAAGATTAATTTAATTTGGCATCATGTTGGGCATACACGTTGTGGGCTGAAGGGCCTGTTCCTATGCTATCCTATTCTATGCTGTAACAGACTTATTTGAACCATGTAACCAGCACCATAGATAAAGGGAAAACGAACGGCAGAGTATATTTGGATTTCCAGCAGAAATTTGACAAGATATTAGATAAATGTTTGTTATTTAATAAAACGGAACACAGATTGGACATTATAGATTAGCATGGATAGAAGATTGTCTGAAGATCTGAGAACAGAGCATGTGAACAATGGTCCCATTGTGTAGGGAGTCAAAACTGGACTTGCTCTGAACCAACCTGTCACAGACCTTTTGCAGGCCTTGTTGTAAATGAACAGAATCTCCTGTTATATCTGCATTAGGAACATGAACTGTTCCACTGTTGGCCTACGTATGAATTGCCATTAGAATTGATCGATTGTATAATTAATTTCTCTGCTGTTCTATCTCTACGCATGCATTGCTCTTAATGTGCATTGATTGAAATTGTTATACTTCAAGTTTTGTCTAACTTCTCCCTATAGCTACTACCCTATAATATAGATTTGATTTTAGTTCAATTAGTCCTGTGATGCATAAATAATTTTACACTACAAGACAACATTTCTGGGCATCAATGTTCTAAATAATAATATTGGCAGAAAAGATTATCTTAAATTCTCACTTCCTTTTCTAATATTTGCAATTTTTAACCCATTGTTGTCAACTTTCATTTCTGCCTTCCCAAATCTTTCAAGAATTTGGGACATTCATTTCAACGTTCCTCTTCCAGATTTTATGAGGCAAGACTAGATCATATCAAGGTGAACTGTTCCACCATTGGTCCGTGTATGAATTGCCATTAGAATGGATCAATTGTATATATTAATTATCTGCTGTACTATCTCTACGCACGCATCACTCTTAATGTGCATTGATCAAAATCGTTACACTTCAAGATTCTGCACTTCAGTATCAATACCAAAGGTAGCTCTGTTTCCAAGTGGTACTGGCTATCAGTTTAATAAATCAGTCATGACTTGCTATCCAGTCAAGGGGTAAATGTACTTGTGCAGCGGTTCTTTCAATTTGTGCCCTGACTGTGCACATTTTTGGTTGTTGTAATTCTACATAGCTGGTGATAAATCAAATTGTAAGCTTACTTCAGATGTGGCACTCACTAGTTGTGAGATTGGTAGGTTTGACCCCAGACCAGAGGGTGAATGATCTAAGATGATGCTGCAGATCAAGGGCAGATTCAGTTTGGTTTTGGGATGTAGCATGGAAACAGGCCCTTCAGTCCACTGAATCCATGCCGACTATAATGGTAGTCTTTACGACGTTCTCAGACTGACTTAAGCTTGATGGCTCCTACACCGACCATCGACCACCTCTTCACACTGGTTCTATGTTATTCCACTTTCATATCCACTCCTTAGTTTAGTTTGTGCAGGAAAGAACTGCAGATGGTGGTTTAAATTGAAGATAGACACAAAATGCTGGAGTAACTCAGCGGGAGAGGCATCATCTCTGGAGAGAAGGAATGGGTGATGTTTTGGGTCGAGACCCTTCTTCAGACTGAAGAAGGGTCTCGACCCGAAACATCACCTATTCCTCCTCTCCAGAGATGCTGTCTTAGTTTAGTTTAGTTTAGGTTAATTGAGAAATACAGTTTGGAACAGGCCCTTCAGTCCACCGAATCCAAGCCGACCATCGACCACACTAGTTCTCTGTTATCCCACTTTCTTATACACTCTCTATGCAGTAGGTGCAATTTACAGAGGGCCAATCAACCTACAAACCGGCGTGTTTTTGGGGTGTAGGAGGAAACTGGAACATCCTGAAGAAACCCATGCAGTCACAGAAAGAACGTACACACCCCACACACAGACAACACCCGAGGTCAGGATCAAACTCAGTTCTCTGACGCTATAAGGCAGCGGCTCTACCACTGCGCCATTGTGCCACATGTTGACTACTGTTTGATGTGATTTTCATGTTGTTGGGGTGTGAAACCCAGGTCATATCATGGATGCTACTACATGTACTAAGCAAACTGATGTACGGAAGCAATGATTATTAAAGAAACTGATGGGTTTTATTGACACAGACTGATCTCAAGAGTTTTTAGTTATCATATGTACGGACAACAGAACTTATTTGCAGCAGCATAACAGGCCTTTAAACACAGTACATATTGATCATATATAATAAACACAAATTCAATAAATTAATAACTAGTGTAAAAGTACGCAAAGTCTTTAGTGCAACCAAAGATGGTCTATAGTTCACAGTTGAGGAAAAGGTTGTGCATTATTCAAGAGCCTGATGGTTGTTTGGAAGAAGCTGTTCTTGAATGTGGAGGTCACATTTTTAAGGCTCCTGCGTTTTCTGCCCGAAGGTAGGAGTGAAATGAAAGCGTGGCCAGGGTGGTGTGGGTCTTTGACGATGCTGGCAGCCTTTTTCAATCAGTGCTCTCTGTAGTTGGAGCACTGAGAATGGAGCGGCTGGGCTTGCATTCTTTGTAGTTTAGAAGGATGAGAGGGGATCTTATTGAAACATATAAGATTATTAAGGGTTTGGACAAGCTAGAGGCAGTAAACATGTTCCCGATGTTGGGGGATTGCAGTTTAAGAATAAGGGGTAAGCCATTTAGAACGGAGATGAGGAAACACTTTTTCACACAGAGTGTTGTGAGTCTGTGGAATTCTCTGCCTCAGAGGGTGGTGGAGGCCGGTTCTCTGGATACTTTCAAGAGAGAGCTAGATACGGCTTATAGATAGCGGAGTCAGAGGATATGGGGAGAAGGTAGAAACGGGGTACTGATTGGGGATGATCACCCATGGTCACATTGAATGGCTCGGAAGGCCTACTCCTGCACCTATCGTCTATTGTTTGTAGTTCCCCATGTCAGTACCCATGATGGACTGGGCAGTGTCCACCACTCTCTGATCTCGCAGCCAAGGTGAATTAAAGAGCAGCAATCTGACGCATTTGGTGCTGGAGGCAGATGTGTGAAAAGACCTCGGTGAACAAGGTTCCCTTTCCCAGTTGATGGGAAAAGATGGACCTGGATTTAAATGGAAACAAAGCTAGTTTTTCACTAAACAATACATTTTACTTTAGTGCTTTTGACATATTGTATGTATGTGTCAAATGTTGGGTGCAGAAGTCAGGATATCTAATTAATGTTCAAACGCACAGAGCTACATAGCTATAAATCTTCATTCACATGACTTTATCCCAAATTTGCATTGTGATCTCAAGACTATAAAATCTATCGCAGGTTGAGATTCCAAATAGAGTGTGAATTTGGCTGGCAAATAATTATCTCTATCCTTGTGCAAATGAGACAAAGATTGTCGAACTCCCACAAGCATTGGCACCTTGTTTTAGAAATGTTGCCTATTCTGGCAGTCAGAAGAGTCTTAATGCATCAACTTCACCTTCTAGGAAGAATCTTCTAGGTTAAGGAAAGGGATGGAAAGGGGAGGACAAGATGCCAACAAGTGACTCATGTTGCACGAGAAGAGAATGTCATGGAATAGTTTCATCTAATGCTTGAAAGCAAATAAAAATAGATCAATCAAATGCATTTTTCTTGAGAGCCTTGAAAAAATCTTGCTGTTATAGTTTGTATCTTTCAGTCTTTAGTCTTTAACAGCCTCTGGCTACGGGAGGCTAGATTGTCCCATCAACGGAGGGCTCGAGGCCCCTGACCACGAGAGAGCAAAGGGAAGAGATTTTAACTTTTTTCCGCCTTGCATCATGGTGAAGAATGTGTAGGAGTCATTGTGATGGATGTTTATGTTAACATGTATTTTGTGTGTTCCGTTGCTTTTTATTTGTATGACTGACGGCAAATGAAATTCCTCGTATGTTGCAAAACGTACTTGCCTAATAAAGTATTATTGTGATTGTGATTGTGATATATGAAAGTGCCTTTTATGAGGCTTTTAATGAGGCACACAGATATTCAGGGCACGGAGGGATATGGGCCTGTTCAGTTTTAGATTTAGTTTAGAGATGCAGTGCGGAAACAGGCCCTTCGGCCCACTGAGTCCTACACATGAGGGACAATTCACAATCTTTACCGAAAGCCAATAAACCTACATACCTGTACATCTTTGGAATGTGGGAGGAAACCGAAGCACCCGGAGAAAACCCTTGCGGTCACGGGGAGGACGTACAAAATCTGTACAGATAGCATCCATAGTCAAGATGGAACCTGGGTCTCTGGCGCTGTAAGGCAGCATCTCTACCGCTGTACCACTGTGCCATTTCCGTGCAGTTTGACTCCATAACTCTTCTATACCTGGCAAAAAGCTGCAAGATGCAAGCGACAGACCTCCATTGATTATGAGGTCAGACTAAAGCTCAATTCCATGGCCAGAGGCAAGGGAACTATGAAATGGAGCAATAATTCAGGAGTGTATTTCTTTTTCAGATGGTTAATCATTCATTAGACCACTTCAGACAAATTATCAATTAGTATTCAGTACTTGATGTACCAAAAAAACTAAGCCAAGATCAGATAGTTTTGGAATTCAGCAGACAAAATATAGGTCAGGCTTCAAGTTCCAACTCATTCCCTTAGATCCCTTCCAAAGAAATTCTTGCACATATCTCAGGACCACTGAGCGACACAGTGGCGCAGTGGTAGAGTAGCTGCCTTACGGTGCCAGAGAACTGGGTTCGATCTTGACTACAGAGGTTGTCTGTACGGAGTTTGTACGTTCTCCCTGTCACCGTGTGGGTTTTCTCCGAGTGCTCTGGTTTCCTCCCAACTCCAAAGACATGCAGGTTTATAGGTTAATTGGCTTCTGTAAATTGTAAAATTGTCCCTAGTGTGTAGGATTGTGCTAGTGTATGGGGTGATCGCTGGTCGACACGGTCTCCGTGGGCCGACGAGCCTGTTTCCACGCTGTATCTCTAAAGCTTAAAGTAAAGACAGCTTTGTTCTCCCCAAATCATTGCATCCTGTCTTATGATCACATTGAGTTCCATCAACATTAAAAAAATACTGCCAGACCAGATGGAGCCATTTCACATGATCTATAATAACTGTGGATTTTACCAGGGCCAAGTCTATTATCCTGACAAATGTCTATCACAAAACGACACTCCCTTATGCCATCCTTGTCGTCTCTCACCTGTTAATTTTCCATGTCTAAATATACAGAGTGGAGGTCATTCTGATGTGAAACTCGGCTGAAAGTCCAGATCTGGGTCCAGGATAAATAAGACTATTCCTGTCGTGCATCCACACCACAGACACTCCACACCGTTGCGGGTAGTCCTGATAGATGTATATAATACTAGACTAAGTGGGACCCATTGGGTCCCATGTTCACACGGGAGGGCTGGTGTCCCAACGCAAAATTCCACCTCTCCATCTTTTCCAATATTGGTGGCCAGTGGGGGGGGGGGGGGGGGGGCTGCTTTCTGGAGTGCTGGTATGGGTGTTGTTGGCTACAGGGACGACTGGTCTCCAGAGGGCTAGTATGGACATTGTGAGCCAAATGGATTCTTGGGGTGGCAGCTTAGTCCCTCAAGCCTGATGTGCTGGCAGCTCACTCATGGCTGGTGGGCTGGCAGTTGACTCACGGCTATTCCTTGAAATTCCATTTCAAGCAGAGTGCAACGCCATCAAATTCAAATCCATTTTCCTACCATTTCAAGCAGGGTGCAAGGCCACCAAATTCAAGTGCAGTTTCTTACCTCTTCGAGCAGGGTGCAAGGCCACAAAATTCAAGTGCAGTTTCATACCACTTCAAGCAGGGTGCAAGGCCACCAAATTCAAGTGCAGTTTCCAACCACTTCAAGCAGGGTGCAAGGCCACCAAATTCAAGTGCAGTTTCATACCACTTCAAGCAGGGTGCAAGGCCACCAAATTCAGGTTCAGTTTCCTACCACTTCAAGCAGGGTGCAAGGCCACCAAATTCAAGTGCAGTTTCAAACCATTTCAAGTAGGGTGCAATACCACCAAATCAAAATACAGTTTCATACCATTTCATGCAGGGTGCAACAACACCATATTCAAATGAACTTTCATATCATTTCATGCAGGGTGCAAGGCCACCACATTCAAATGCAGTTTCATACTATTTCAAGCAGGGTGAAACCACCACAAAAACCACCATAAAACCAAACCACACTCACAGTTCAGTGGACATTCAGTGTGTTCAGTGGATTCACAGCTCAGACAGAGTCATGACCTCTCCCTCCCCATCATGCAGAGACTGAGCCACACCCACACTTCCGGGTTTTATAATCCCTCTCCCTCCCACCGGAAAAGGTGTCGCTTCCTCCATGTTGCAGAGACTGAGTGAGACACACCATTTCCGGGTTTTATAGGGGCAGCAGAGAGAATGGCAAATTAAAAAAAAACATTAATATCTCTCTGATTTTTCATCGATGGGAAAAGTCCTCTGGTCCAGTCCGGCGGAGGGGGGGATTTGAGCGAGGTGGCCAAAAATGATGGCCGTAAGTGGCGGTGTTCTCTTGGAAATCAAATCACAGTGAGTCAAAAGCGGTCAAGATCTTACTTTTAGTAATATAGATTATGAGAGGCGTAGAAAGGGTAGATAGTCAGAACCTTTTTCCCAGGATGGAAAAATCAAGTGCTAGAGGGTATAGCTATGAGGTGAATGGGTCAAAGTTTAAAGGAGATGTACGGGGCAATTATGTTTATTAAGCGGGGGTGGGGTGTTGTGCCTGGAACGTGCTGCCAGGGGTGGTGGTGGAGACAGATATCATAGCAGCATATGAAACAATTTTGGATATGGGTATCCAGGAATGGAGAGAAATGGATTATGTGCAGGCAGAGAAGAGTTGGTCTTGGCATCTCGGTTGCTTGGGACAGACATTGTGGGCTGAAGGACCTGCTCTTTTGCTGCAGTGTTCTATGTTCTATGTTCTATGTGGAGGTTCACAGGACCGCTGACAGCTGAAAGTGCTTGGTTCACCATTCAGTACTTGTGCTAACAATGGTTTTAAAGGTCCCAAGCAAACAAAATGAGATTGTTTTTTTAAGTTTTGTTTAACTTAGTTTAGTTTAGAGACACAGTGTGGACCACTGTTTGGTCCACCGATTCCGTGCCAACCACGATCACCTGTACAACCTGTTCTATCCTGCATACTAGGGACAATTTACAGAGGCCAGTTAACCGACAATCATGCACATCATTGGAGTGCGGGTGGAAACCGGAGCACCCGGAGAAAACCCACGCGGTCACAGGGAGAACGTACAAACTCCGTACAGACAGCACCACAGGTCAGGATCGAAGCCGGGTCTCTGCCGCTGTGAGGCAGCAACTCTACCGCTGCGCCACCGTGCCGCCCTTTTAAGAAGGATCAAAAAGCGTTACGAAAATCAACAGGCTTTGAGCTACGTGTCCAAGATGACAAGCATGGTCTCAACTAGTCTCGAATGATCCAGCTAGTGACTGCAACGATTAGGGAACTCGAGCTACTACTGACCACAGACTCAGATCTATAATAAGTTCTCATGCGATAACTGTGACACGGTGGCGCAGCGGTAGAGCTGCTGCCTTCCAGCTCGAGAGACGCAGGTTTGATCCTGACTATGGGTGCTGTCTAAACGGAGTTTGTACGGTTCTCCCTGTGACTGTGTGGGTTTTTCTGGGTGCTCCTGTTTCCTCCTACATTCCAAAGACATACAGGTTTATAGGTTAGCTGGCGTTGGTGAATATTGTAAATTGTCCCCAGTGTGTAGAATAGTGTTAGTGCGCAGGGTAATCGTTGGTGGGCGTGGACTCAGTGGGCTGTGGACCCCGTTTCTGTATGTCAAAAGTACAGTCTAAAGTCTACAGTAAAGTTCCTTTGCTAATTTATGTCCTCACACCACCCCCCTGCTAAAGTAATAGAAGGTCCCTTGAATTTATGGACAATTGCTTTCTAATTTTTATTAAATAAACGTGCTGCAACAAACACATTTATACCTGGAACAAGTGTTATAATGTTAAGGTTAAGCAAACTCTTTTAAAACTCAAACCCCGAAGGGCCTGTTTCCATGCTGTATCTTTAAACTAAACCAATCTAAACTAAACTTAAATTAAACTAACTCAGCAGGTCAGACAGCATCTCTGGAGGACATGGATAATTGACAGTTCGAAGCAGGACCTTTCTTCAGACCGAACAAGTGATCAGACCGAAGAAAGGTCCGACCCAAATCGTCACTTACTTGTTCCCTCTGCAGACTGGCCGAGTTCCTCCAGCACTTTGTGTTTTCCTTAATATTCCAGCATCTGCCATTCCGTGCATCTTTACAGAAACACTAACTGGCTCTATGACTCCGTGACAACATTGAGGGGTGATTTATAGAGGTGTATAAAACATCAGGGGAATAGATAGGATGAATGGACAGAGTATTTTACCCAGAGTAGAGGAATCAAGAACCAGGGTATATAGGTTTACGGTGAGAGGGGAAAAATGTAATAGGAATCTGAGGAACAACTTCTTCTACACGGAGGGTGGTAGCTATATAGATTCTGTACCGACAGCACCCGAGGTCAGGATCAAAGCCGGGTCTCAGATTCTGTAAGGCAGCAACTCTAACACTGCTCCACTGTGCTGCACTTTTAAGAAGTAGGGGAATGAGGAACCATCAGGGGAATAGATAGGATGAATGCACAGAGCCTTTTACCCAGAGTAGAGGAATCAAGAACCAGGGGACATAGCTTTAAGGTGAGAGGGGAAAGATTTATTAGGAACTTGATACTATAACAACATTTAAAAGACATTTGGACGGGTAAGTGAACAGGAAAGGTTTAGAGGGATGTGGGCCAAACATGGGCAGAGGGGACTGGTGTAGATGGCCATAGTAGTCAGCGTAGGCAAGTTGGGCTGAAGGGCCTGTTTCCATGTTATATGACTCTATGACACTGCCTCTCTTGCCTTTCTAGGAAATATTTATTCTTATTCTAGCTGCCTCAGTGTGATCTTTCCTCTGGCATTTTCTCCCCTTCACTCTGCCAGTCCCACATTTCCTTTCCTTCTCTCAGAAGATGTAAGTGTTGATTTAATTTTGTTCCTTCGCTGGTGAGAGCAGGATATATGGCTTCAAACAAGAAATAATTGGGGCAGCTCATTGAAAAATCGTCAACATCATTGCTCAAAGTTCCGTCTGCATTAGCAGCACCACCAAACATCAGATAACTATCTTGAATAATTTATTTGCTATTAGATTGGCGCACATTTCAACAGTCTCCCTTGCAGACATATTGGGGTTATTCATCTCACTGAGACGTTAACGGCAGCCTCTTGCAGAATTGCTTCACCATCTGATTAGTGATATTGTGAAACTCGCTTGCTTGAAGCTTTGGCATTGTCACACTGTTCACGTGTGTTATGATGGAAGAATAGACTGGGGCACACTCTGACACAGCCTGGAAGGGGGTGGGTTTGGAGTCACTAACACTGTTCAGTTTAGCTTAGTTTATAGTCACGTGTGCCGAGGTACAGTGAAATGCTTTATTGTTAGCAGAAACGGCAGGGCGGCAGGCGGTAGAGTCACTGCCTTACAGCGCCAGAGACCCGGGTTCGATCCTGACTACGGATGCCGTCTGTACAGAGTTTGTACGTTCTCCCTGTGACCGTGTGGGTTTGCTCCGGTTGCTCCCACACTCCCAATACGTACAAATTTGTAAATTAAGTGGCAACGGAAAGAATTGTAAATAGTCCCTAGTGTGTAGAATGATGCTAGTGTACAGGGATTGCCGGTCGGTGCAGACTCGGTGGGCCGAAGGGCCTGTTTCCACGCTGCATCTCTAAACTAAACTAAAATAAACTAAACAAAACTATACATTACTACAATCAAGCCATCCACAGTGTACAGACACTGGAAAAAGGGAATGACGTTTAGTGCAAGATAAAGTCCGATTAAAGATAGTCCAAAGGTCTCCAAAGAGGTAGGTAGACAATAGACAATAGGTGCAGGAGTAGGCCATTTGGCCCTTCGAGCCAGCACCACCATTCAATATGATGATGGCTGATCATCCACAATCTAGGAAATCACAATCTAGGCTGATCATCCACAATCCCCAGAGTTCAGGACCACTCTCTGGTTGAAGATAGGATGGCTCAGTTGCTTGATAACGGCTGGGAAGAATTTGTGAACATGGAAGATGGACACAAAATGCTGGAATAACTCAGCTGGTCAGAAAAGGAATGGGTGGTGTTTTGGGTCGAGGCCCTTCTTCAGACTGAGAGTCGGGGAAAGGGAAACTAAAGATGTGAAAAGGTACAGAACAAATGTTTCTGCTGAGTGAAAATATATTCATTTGAAGGGATTGAAACGGTGCTTTCTGCTAATTTGAGTGAGTGGGTGTTAAAAACCATTTCAACAAGGGGAAAAAAGTGTGTGTGTGTGTGTGTGTGTATGTATGTATATACACACACACACACACATATAAATATAAATACATATAATGCATGGTAGAACTTTAAAGCATTGCCCTTGTTGATAGCATGCAATCCCTCAAGCTACAGTAATAATTCTGAATTACATCTTCTTATCTAATCCTCGCGCTGTGCTACAATGTTTTAGACATGGCCTATGATAAAGAAGCAAATGCAAATGCAAAAATCCAAGAGCTGACTTTATTTGAGAGGACATAACAATATTTATGGATTTAACAAGTGTAGTGCAGCAAGCTAAAATATACCAGAACTGTATCATAATAAAGCAGAGAAAAGCTCAACCTGTCAACCTCATGTTCTCTCTCTCTTTCAGAGTCCTGCATTCAGTAATCCAACCATTCACTCCCACGCTCTGTCCTCATAGCTCATAAATTCATGTTCCAGGAGCAGAAGTAGGCCATTCGGCCCATCAAGTCTACTCCGCCATTCAATCATGGCTGATCTATCTTTCCCTCTCAACCTCATTCTCCTGCCTTCTCCCCATAAAACCCCTGTCCCACGGTACGAGTTCATGACAAGAGTTCTCCCGAGTTTGCCCTGATTCGAACTCAGAGATTTACGGTAATGGCCACTCGTCGGTCATTTACGGTAATGGCTCTCGTGGACATTTTTCATCATGTTGAAAAATCTTCACGAGTCTTCCCGTGCTTACCTGCCATTAGCGAGTCTTCCCGAGTACCTGCCGTTAACGCTAAGAGATGTCCCCGAGCTCCGACGTACCCGCTACGTTCATTCTCCGTGCTTTTTTTTTAAACTTGGAAGAGCTCTTGGAATGAACTTGCACTGTGGGACAGGGCTATAACTCTGCCATAATCTCTGCCATCAACACATAAAACGAAATAAACTCTCCAGAACTGGAACTGCAAAGACTGCGTGTGACTGAAAAATCTTCACTTTTGCATCCAATATCCTTGAGATAAAGCCTGCTATTCCATTAGTATTTTTATTGCTTTTTATATTTCTGCACCAGCTTTTAATAATCTGTTCACAATGGTATATAAATCTCTTTGCTTGTTCACAGATCGTAATTTCTCACCGTTAATCCCACTCCGTTTCTTCTTCCCTATGTCCCAGCGATTTTCTTTCTCATACAGCTATTTATAAAATTCATTTTGAAGTCAATTATTCAATTGGTATTCACCACTTTATCCCCAGCATTTTACTTTGGAAAGATACTGCGAGAGCTCTCTTCTGCGGGTGAAAGTGCACCGAGATAGTCACAACACTGAAACATGGTTTGGATTCTGGTGGAATAATCATACAATCTCCAAATGCTGGTGAAACTCAGGTAGCCACAAAATTCTGGAACTCAGCGGGACAGGCAGCATCTCTGGAGAGAAGGAATGGGTGACATTTCGGGTCGAGACCCTTCAGATTCATACATTCGCAGCTCATATAGAAAGTAGGATAGTAGAACAGTACAGTCCAGGAGCAGGCCCTTCATCCCACAATGTATATGCAGAGTCTGATACAATGTTTGATACCACTTCAACTGCCCCTCCCATTCGGAATCCGACATTTCTGTCCTGGGTCTCCTCCAAGGCCAGAGTGAATCCCACCGCAAATTGGAGGAGCAGCACCTCATTGTGGGCCGAAGGGCCTGTTCCTGTGCTGTACTATGTTCTATTATTCAATATTTTATGTATATTAATATAATATTGACTGGCCTTGAGGGAGACACCAGGAATATTGCCCAAACTGAAATCATATTGCCCGAGTCGAAGATGAGGGCAATATGATTTCAGTGCGGGCAATATTCCTGGTGTCTCCCGAAAGAAGTCAGTCAATATTATAATTATTACCTATCCGCACGTAAATTAAAATAATTCCGTCGTCGTCAAGAGACGCGAATCTCGCACTGCTGGAGGCTGCCATGTTTGTTTAGATGCCGTGAGCTGATTCTTCGCGGTGAACTTTGGCCGGGTTCGTGTCCCGGATGTACGCCGGATGTAATATTTCATGTTTGTGATTGACCGCAGTTTTTCAACGTAAAGTCAATGGCGAAACCCGGAAGAAGAAAAATACCAAGTAATATTGCCCGCCGGAAACTGCGCGTTTTTGGACCTGTCAAAATACCAACTAATATTGCCCGGTAAAACTACCTTGTATAGGTAATAATCAACGAGATTGAATGGGCTTTACCACTGTATTCTCTGACCGAACCATATGTCTTTAAAGACAGAAAGACAATTGAACATATCACCATCAATGCCAGTCTACATTATTGAGTAACAAGGTGCAATTGAAAGCAAATGAAGATCAATGTTCATTCCCAGAGAGAGAGAGAGAGAGAGAGAGAGAGAGAGAGAGAGGACAATTTGGAATATTGGATATTTAAATGTAACCGTTTATATTGAAGTAGCCTATATAACAGTAAGATTAAATGAGAACTTACCAGTTTGAAGTTTGATCCTTATTTTATGAGGAGTTACGATGAGGGATTTCGTGAAGACCCCGCCAGCACGCATGCGCAACATTCTTCAAAGCAGCAGTGTTGAATCACAGATAACAACAATGACTAAAGATAGTAAGGTTAAGAGACGCTAATATACCAGTTGACCTTATGATAGAGGGTTGGGAGCGGAGGGCACAAAATCCCTCATCGTAACTCCTCATAAAATAAGGATCAAACTTCAAACTGGTAAGTTCTCGTTTTACTTCGGAGTCACGTCAGTGAATTCGTGAAGATTTCAAAGCTCTGTGATTCCATGCCCTGGACCACGTCCATGCTCACACACTGCCGTAATTACTGATGGAGGAAGTATGTTAACGTATTTCAGACTTGAAGAAGCTGAAAAATAATAACATACTTGTTAATACAAACAATAAACCCCTGAACTCGGGGACAAACGTTTAGGGAACAGCACTCAAAACTGACTCCGCAAACGTTGCGGGAGCGGCCACAGGTTTGTTATAAAAACGGTGAAATGGAGTTTCACTGGCCCAGCCCGCTGTTGCGAGGACATGATCCATGGGTACCTCCATGGTCCTTGCTGCTGATGTGGATGCCGCCCTGGTAGAATGAGATTTAATAATGTTAGTGTCCATACCTGCTGCAACGAATACCACCCTGAGCCACCTGGAGATTATCTGCACCGTCACCCTGTGATGTGGGTTTTTATGACTGATAAACAGACCCATCTCCATATTCCTGATGGTGTGTGTGACATTGATATAATGTTGGAGATAGGTGGCTATACAGAGTCTTACATCAACGGGGTATGCTAGGAATTCCAATTTCAGTCCTGTAGTTCCAGGTCTGTGTTGTTAAGTAACTCATCTATAAAGAAAGTCACTTTATTGGGGGGTCGAGACCATTCTATCCAGTTTTAGTTTCTGTAGTGTCTGGACCCATTGTGCTGTGGTCAGTGCCATTAACATCACCACTTTGAAGGTGAGTTTGTCCAGTGGTAAATCCATCATCGGTGACCAGCTCCTGAGTAGGGTCAACACCACCTCTATATCCCAGGTAATATTATATTGTGGTCGGGGAGGGTTGGAATTGAATATACCCCTCATGAGTTTGGATACCAGCTGGTGAGATCCCACTCCAATGTTGCGATAGGATGACAGTGCACTCCTGGCACTGTTTATGGCACAGTAACTGAGGGCCTCATCATAATGAAGGCCCGCGAGGAATTTCAGCACATTGGAGATCGTGTCAGAATTGTAGCTGGTCTTGGTCCGACTACAAAGGCCCCCCATTTCCTGATGTGGGTGAGGTACTGCTTCCTTGTGGACTCGCTGCACGATGCTGTTATGATGTCCATGGTTCTTGATGACAGCCCGAATTCCAGTAGTGGGCTCTTGAGAACCTGCAAGCCAACAGGTTCAGATGACCATGGCATGGATGATTTTCCTCTGTTATGGGATTGGTCACCAAATTCGGTCATTTGGTAACCTGTGCCCATGGTTCTTTTATCATGTTGCGGACCACCGGGTTCCATGGTTGTGTGGGCCAGTCGGGTACTATCAGTATACCTGTTGCAGAATCTAGTTGAATTTTCTGCAATACCCGACTGATGAGGCAGAATGGGGGAATGCATAGAAAAACCATTGCCCCCAATGTAGCGAGAACGCGTCCATCGCCACTGCCCCAGAATCTAGTTCCCAAGAGATATATGTTGGTATTTGATGGTTCAACCTGGACGCAAAGAGGTCGATATCTGGTGTTCCATATTTGGCTATAATTTTAGCAAATATCTGGGGGTTCAACATCCACTCGATGTTGCATTAAATACTCGTGACCTGGTGTCCGCCACTGTATTGAGCTTACCCGGTAATTACGTAGCTAATATCCAAATATTTCTTTCAATACACCAGAGCCAAATTAAATTTGCCAATTCATCACAAGATATTGACTTGATACCACCCATATAGTTTAAATACGCCACCACAGTGGTATTATCTATTTGAAGACGGACATGCGTATGATGCAGATTAGTGCAGTAAGCCCGCAGCCTGTGACATGCTCCCAGCATTTCCAAATAGTTTATACCTTGTGATTGAAGAAGAGTAGACTCGTGCAAATCCCATCTGCCACCACAACTGGAAGTGGTGTCGGTAGCTCCCCAGCCATGGGTGCTTGCGTCGGTTTGTAACACGACTGATGGGTTTGATATAATGATGGGATTAAACAATCACAAACATTGCTAATCCACCATTGTAGCTCAATTGTTGCCTTGTTTGGCAGCTGCATAGGCCTGTCAAAATGTCCAGCATTCTCTTTTAATGCTGAGATTTTTGCTCTTTGCAAGTTTTGATAGTGTAACAGCCCAAATTGTGCAGCTGGAATGTAGCTACAAGCTTCCCAATCACCTTGGCAGCATGTCTAATAGTCGGTTTCCTGGCGCAAGCAAGGCTGTTACATGCCTCTATTATGTCTGTTGCTTTGTTCCCTGCGATAGTGACAATCAGAACCCCATGCATCCCAGAATGTACACAACCTCCATCCTACTTGTGAGGTTATACATGCGGCACTCCCAAGAGAACAGACCCCCTTACCTCCATGGTTACCGGTGGGGCTTGCTGCTCTGGGCTTTTGTGTTTGTTGTGTTGCTGGGATGTGGGGTTGGCGCATCTTCCATGCTGGTCGCTGTGGGCCCTGTCCTAAAAAAGCCTTTTGTTGATAGAGTGCGACCGGTGGATAGGTTCTGGTTGCCCTGTCGGGTTGAACCCAAGGCCTGTTAGATGTAGCGTAATGATGCTGTCTGCGATAGGCCGGTGGCCTGCTCGAGGATGGTGGTTTCATCAACCCATCTGCTTTTGCCTCCTCGTCCAGGTCTTTTACCTGTTTTGGCAGGTCTTCACCGAACAGCTGTCTCGGTGGCGGCGTAACAGAGGCTTTGCACAAACCCGCAAATTTTGGGTTGAGGGTTGGCGGATGGAGCTCTTGCGAAAGCAGTTTATTTCATATTGTGTATTGCACAGCAACGCCAGTGCATCCTGCTGCTCCTCCGTCATGTTTGTCCCGTCTATGGACCTGGCAAAGGCAGGAATGCCTGAGGTCAACCATTTCAGGATTTTCTGTATTTTTAATTCCTGGGACCTGATCCTGGGACTGATGTTACCCCAGATGGGTGTGTTGACGGTCAGGACATTGAGCCACACACAATTACCCGGAGCTTTGTACTTGTTTGTAGCCTCCGTGAGCACCTGTTCCTGCAGCTGGTGTGTGGTTAAGTATTTGATGCTGGCTGCTAGTTTGGGCTGAAGAGGTTGCCCTGATTGTGCTGATTGGGCAAATTTTGACACTACTTCCAGTAGTTCCTCTTCAGGCATCTCTGGCAACATCGGTTCTTGTGCCAACCCCTCTTCAAAGTCAGCTAACGGCTGACTTCTGGCACTCCCTATTGATGAGAGATATTTGGTGGTTCTGCTGTGTGTCTCCTAGATCCTAGGGACACACGCTCTTGATGGAGAAGGTCCCGTTCGAGCAGCTGCTCGACCATTCGCTCCATACAAGCCATGCGACCGCCGCCACATCTGCGGACTTCAAGTCGACTTCCCCAAGTTCTGATGAACAATTGGGGCTTCTACCATCGGTCCGCACCTCGTCGAGGTGATGTCTCAGGAACCTAGGTAGGTAGTCGCTGCCTGCCGCTCCTGCGGGGCTCACGGCTCCCGCGCGGATTTGCCGCTTGTCCGCGGTTTTCCGGACTGAAGCGGTGGAGTATTGGTGCCAGCCGCTCCTGCGGGGCTACTCAACCTCCTGCTGGTGTATCCGCCTGTCTGGAACGACTCCAGCGGTGATGAGTCAGTGCCAGCCACCTCAGCGGGGCTTCCCCGACATCCACGCGGGCTTGCCGCCAGTCCCAGTCATACGGGATTGATGCGACGCAAAGTCGCTGCCTGCCGCTACTGCGGGGCCACACAACTTGTATGTACTACCACCGGCCCGCGATCTGGCGGACTGTGCCGGTGGTGAGTCGGTGCCAGCTCTGCCGTCGCTACGAATGGCGAGTCTGTGAGCCCGGACCCTCCTGGGTCAACGGGCTTGCCCGACTCCGCTGTAGCGCATGCGTGCTGGCGGGGTCTTCACGAAGTCACTCACGTGACTCCGAAGTAAAATCATAGCTATGTTAGTTAAGTAAATTCTTACAAAAAGTATACATCAATGATTCAGGGAAGCCACAGTGGCACAGCAGTAGAGTTGCTGCCTTACAGCGCTCGCAGCAGCAGCGACTCAGGTTCGATCCTGACTACGGATGCTGTCTGTACGGAGTTTTTATGTTCTCCCCGTGACCGCACTCACACATCCTACACTTTCCTCCCACACTCCAAAGACGTACAAGTTTGTAGGTTTATTGGCTTGGTATAAATGTAAATTGTCCCTAGTGCGTGTAGGATGGTGTTAATGTGCAGGGATCGCTGGTTGGTGCGGACTCAGTGGACTGAAATGCCTGTTTCCGCGCCATATCTCTAAACTAAACTATCATTTTGTAAGCAGGTTTTACAATAGCAAAGATTAAGTATTCCTGACACTAGTCAGTCGATGCTGTGTAAATATTTCACAGTCTGGAATGTCATCCATGCCCCTGTTTATGTTGACTCTGTCAGATAAAAGAGGTACACTGGATTTTAATAGCCAGCACTAATTTGTAGTTAATGATAGACGCAAAATGCTAGAGTAACTCAGCGGGTAGGCACCATATATTGGAAGAAACAAAAACAACAGCATTACATTTTCAAGTGCACCACAAGTCCAGAAGTGGCGGCACAGTGGCACAGAGGTGAAGTTGCTGCCTTACAGCGCCAGAGACCCCAGGTTTGATCGTGCCTACGGGCCCTGCCTGTATGGAGTTTGTATGCTTCCTCTGTGACCACGTGGGTTTCCTCTGGGTTCTCCGGTTTCCTCCCACATTCCAAAGACGTGCAGGTTTGTAGGTTAATTTGCTTCTGTAAATTGGCCCTAGTGTGTCGGATCGTGCTAAGACACAGGGTGATCGCAGGTCGGCATGGACTCGGTGGGCTGAAGGGCATTGTTTCCATGCTGTATCTCTAAACTAGACCCAACTAAACTAAAGTCTGTTCTGAAATTGATTGAGCCACCAAATGGAGACACAAGGAATTGCAGACGCTGAAATCTTGAGCAAAACATTAAGAACTGGTGGAACGCAGCATGTTTCGGGTTGGGACCCTTCAGACTTTATAGGCAACGTTTTTACAATCTTACTTCGATGATGACGTTACTTTACTTTATTCTTTATTGTCACATGTACCTTAGGTATAGTGAACTTCTTTGTTTTGCATACAGTACACAATGTATGCAAAGAGTCTGCAAAGAGTATAGGGTGCCGACTAAGTTACAAACGCATTCATTTTCGTCCCGATGGTCCCTCTTTGCTCTTGGCTAATTTAAGAAGACATTATACATTATAAAAAGATAAACGAGTCCCTAAAATTAAAAAGAAGGCACCGGACAGACTGGCTAACATGTAGCCATGAGATCAAAGTGGATCTGTCTATAGTCCTGTATTTATCCCCATCAGATAAAGCAATTCACTTTCATATCTTCAGTATTAAAACAGTTATGGCCATTTTCATATTCGGAAATTAGCATCTTGTTCCCCATTGCCTTTCCATTGACTTAACTCAAAAGCTGTGATCGAGGACAGTCAAAAGCCCATAACTTTCTTTAAAATTAAGAGAACTCAATGAAATTTTCAGTTATTATAGATTGAAGCATTCTGAAACAAATATGAAACAATCTTACTTGGATGACCTGAAATTAAAGCATATAATTAGTTAGTTACCTAATTGTAGCTAATTACAAAATTCAATTACTAGATCTAAACAGCTATCCATTTCTTAAGAAAAGATAAACATTTTTAAATTGCCTAAGTGTCCAAATAACATTCATACAATAATTCACAAAATAACATGATTTTAAAATCTCATTTTCATGAATTTACAGGCCAAATGGAAGGAATTTAGTGTTTAATCCGTAAATTAATGGCCATTTAAATCAACTTGCGAGTAGATTTTAGTGAAACATGGTGGATTGGAACGTTGCAGTTTGCGGTGAATTTAACCCACAGTCGGCAGGAAAAATACTGCCGGTTCGTATATATTTTTTGTCCCCTTTTCGCAACATGAAAATTTGATTAAAGGCTTCCTAAGAAACACGTTTTAATGTAAAAATAAACTGTGTACCTTCTTTTATCCCCTACGTAAAATCCTTCCCGTTGTCGGCGTTCACGGCTTTAGAAGATGATTTTTAAATTACTCTTGCTAATAAATGATCTAGCGTAGTTTAAAAATACCTTCATAAAACAAATGTCGGAGTGATTTCTCTTTAGCAACAAAATCCCCTGAGATGGATCGATTTGAATTGTCTGGAGAAAAACGGCATTTTGAAAGGCGCCAAAGTCGCGCACACGGGGAGTGGCAGAACTGCATCGCCGCTCAAGGTAAGTTTTGTAACATACCTACTCCTGGAGCTCCGGTTTTCACCCACATCCCAAAGTCGTGCATGTTTGTAAATTAATTGCCCTCTGTTTGTTGGGTAAATGGCCCTTATGTGTAGGGGAAAGTAGGTTAACATAGAGTATAAGAAGTTGGGAGCAGGAGTACTCTCAGAGGACATGTGGGGTTTGCGGGTTAATTGTCCTCTGTAAATTGCCCCAAGTGTGTAGGGAGCGGATGAGAAAGTGGGATAACATTGAATGAGTGTGAACGGGTGATCGATGGTCAGCGTGGACTCAGTGGGCTGAAGGGCCTGTTTCCATGCTGGGTCTCTAAACTAAAATTAACGGGCGCAGATTATGCTGCGAGATCAGTAATGTGACCTGTCTGCCTGTGAACGCAGAACACAGCAACGCTGCCTGATTCCTTGTCATGTACGAGGCTGACGCAGTTCCATGGGCAGCAGCCAGATTTATTTCATGACCGAAGCAGCAGGTATCAAATCAAATCATTGGCCTACAAGGGCACATTAAGTACTTAATCAACGGGATTCTACAGCTTTATCTGCAGTGCTTTGGTTTGTTGCTAAGGAGTTGCCAGGCAGTCACTGCTCTAATCTCCAAGTGCCTTTTAACTTAAACACTTTTGAGTTCTGCATACCTCTTCATTTCTCCCTTTAGCGCTGGCGAACATACACTCAGTTTGTTCATTAGCACTTGATGATAACGATATTTTATTGTCATATGTACCGAGGTACAGTGAAATGCTTTGTCTTGCATACAAACAGGTAAAATCACACAGCAGACCACACCACACCCTGGGCAGTACACAAGTGTCGCCGTGTTTCTGGTGCCGACAAAGTTGCAAGAGTTCACCGAACAGTCCTGTCTATTGCCTGCCGCCGCACGTGGCGGCTGGCGCCCCCTCATCTCCCCCACCGCCGAGCCCTCTTCATCTTCGGCAGGCCCCAACACCCCTCCCTCCCCCCCCCCCCCCACGCTGGGTCCCCACCCCCCCCACCGCTGGATCCCACATTCGTTCTCTGTGCCTCTTCCAACCCCCTCCCTCGCTGGGCAGTTCTCCAATAGCCATCCTTGCTCTCCGGTGGCCCACCTCACTCTCCGACGATCCACCTTGTTCTCCAATGGCTAACCTCACTCACCAATGGCCCTCTTCGCTCTCCAATGGTTGCTCGCGGGTCCCTCCTCGCTCTCGGCTGCGTGGGCCCCATCGACGCTGAGTTCGGAGTCAGCCGTGGGCGAGCCGGGCCTACTGCAGGGCTTGTTTCCACTCGCCGGTTCCTGATTCGCCAAAACCTGCAACCTCTCTACTTCCTTTCAACACTCCTGAAATTACACTTGTCCTTAACTTGGTTTCCCATCCTTCATTTTTCCTGTTGTTTTCGTGATTCCCGATGGTCATACTCCAGCCACAGCCGGTGGTGGATGTCATGGCATTGGGTATTTTTAAAGCGCAGTTTGACCGATTCTTGTTTAGTAATGGTGCCGGGGGCTACGGAGAGAAGGCAGGAGGATGAGGTTGAGAGGGAAAGATAGATTAGCCATGATTGAATGGCAGAGTACACTCGAAGGACCGAATGGCCTAATTCTGCTCGTATGGCTTATGAATTTATGAACACATATCCTGATGGAAATGAGTCAAAGCTAATTTCTGCCCAAATAGAAAGACTATTTGCTAATTTCTGAATTTTTCAGAAATTAGCAATTTAGCAGGTTATGGGGAGAAGGTAAGAGAATGGGGTTGAGAGGGAAAGATAGACCAGTCATCATTAAATGGTGGAATAGACTTGATGGGCTGAATGGCCTAATTCTGCTCCTGTAACCTATGAATAAGGAATGGTTGATGTTGTGATATATATAGCAGAGTATGGGGTGAATGCTTTAAAACATCAATATATATATAGCCTGAGCTGTGGAGATCCTTCAGCACTTTATTTAGCACAGAAACAAACTCATCAATTCCAACCAAGATGCACTATCTAAGACTATAAGACAATATGACATTAGGGCATATATAATGTTATATACATACTGTAGCTATATGAATATACATTATACAGTGTATGAATAGTACTCCTGTCTTATCATTATATACACTCATATATATATATATATATATATATATATATATATATACATATATATATATATATATACATACACACACATATATAGATATACATACACATATATATACATATACACACTATATACATTGATATATAGATATAGGTGTGCGTGTGTGTATGACTCGAAACATAAAGTGCTGAAGGATCAGGCAGGGAGGGAATGGACATTACAGAAACTATATATATAAAAAACTCTAATAATTTGATTGTGGAATAGTACATATTGGAAACATTTCTTAGCAGATGTCTTTACTTGATTTGATTGGATGCCAATAACTGAACAGATGGTTTGGCAACAAAATAGAGTTTGATTCTTTTATTTTCTCATTGGGTTTTCACTCTGCTTTTTCAGAGCACTCCAATACTTTATCACAGTTTTTTGAGGAGAGGTTTAGAGGTACATGGAGATGAAAGATTTAGAGGGATATGGGCCAAACGTGGGTAAATGGGACGAGCTTCTTGGGGCATCTTGGTCAGCATGGATGAGTTGGGCCAAAGGCTCTGTTCCTGTGCTGTACGACGTTATGACTCTCATAGCGTGGAGAGTACCAGAGCAACATCTTTATTAAGGCTTCCAACTGAAGACCATGGTCACTGATTCCCCAGTGGAACATACCAGTGGACTTTCAATCACACCTGCATATGCCCCATTTACAAAATGCTGAATAAATCCAGTCTCCTCTCAATCATCTGTAAAATGATGGAAACTGTCAGATGGACTCATCGAGTCATTCTGCACAGAAACAAGACCATCTGCCCAGCTCATCCATGTCAACCAAGATGTCCCATCCAAGCTGCTCACATCTGCCTGTGTTTGGCCCTTTCCCCTCCAAATCCTTTTTATCCATGTACATTTTGTTTGGTGAAATAGTCTGAAGAAGGGTCCTGACTGAATGGTCACCTATCCATGTTCTCCAGAGATGCTGTCTGACCTGCTGTTTTACTCCAGCACGTTTTGTCTATCTTCAGTGAAGTAGTTGCCTAGTCTAGAAACATAGAAACATAGAAATTAGGTGCAGGAGTAGGCCATTCAGCCCTTCGAGCCTGCACCGCCATTCAATATGATCATGGCTGATCATCCAACTCAGTATCCCGTACCTGCCTTCTCTCCATACCCTCTGATCCCCTTAGCCACAAGGGCCACATCCAACTCACTCTTAAATATAGTCTAAGCCTGGCCTTACTAATGTAGACCATTTATTGTTACTGTATAGACACGTACTTTTCGTGGTATGCACACATACAGATCCACCACCGATTTTCCAATAACTGGTGATTTGGCATCTCCCTTAATCCAAACAAAATTACAAGAGCACACTTGAAATTCCCCCCCGGAGGTGAAAATGTGATGCTAAGCTCTCTCATCGGGACTTCCACATCCGGTTTTCCATTCAACCCCCCCTGCAGTCGAACTCCAGAGCCAACAGTCATTGTCAGCAGCCGAGACAGACCATCTTGTATCATTGGCTCCTTCAGAGATCATGGTTTAGTGAGCGTGAGCTCTCTCTCTCTCTCTCTCTCTCCTCCCCCTCTGGTCATATCGTCTATTTGTCATTACGGCGTCGCGCTGGTTCAGTTATTTGGCTTTTAGGCGTTGCGTCCGTTATGTTATTTGGCT
The DNA here is from genome assembly GCA_035221665.1 of Okamejei kenojei. Taxonomy (NCBI): domain Eukaryota; kingdom Metazoa; phylum Chordata; class Chondrichthyes; order Rajiformes; family Rajidae; genus Okamejei; species Okamejei kenojei. The sequence goes on from CM069148.1 coordinate 27,853,038, forward strand.
TTTTGCCGTCACGCCTGTTCGTTTTTTGGCTTTTCGGCAGCGCGCCCGTTTGGTATCTTGGCTCCCACTTGCCTCCGGGTTCTCGTCCTTCGACGCCCCATCCGCACACGGGGCTGAAGAGCCTGTTTCCATGCTGCATCTCTAAATTCTAAACTAAACTCAGCAGGTGAAGCGGAATCTGGGAGCAAGGAAACCAGTCGACCTTTCAGCGCAGGGACCCTTCCTCTGAACTTAATGGTCCAACACACTCGAGAGTCAACAAAGAAGTCTCGCACCCAAATGCGAGTCAGTGTCCTGGCTTCTCAACATCATGTTCAGCCAAGTGCATGATATTTTGGTTGTCAAGTCTCAGCTGTTTGCAGGAGACTCCTTCAATCTTGCTTGAACCAAATGATGGTGTCTGGAAATTTGAGTGATGAGTTTGATTCCCCGAGCTTCATTGTTCCAGCTTTGATTAGTCTGCAGAGTCTGTCTACCAAACTCAACACCAGTCCCCTGATTGTTAATGAAAAAAATCTTGCAGGGAAAGCTAAACTAAGAATGGTATGATATGGTACTTTATTTGTCACATGTAACGAGGTACAGTGAAATTCCCTTTTGTATCCTTTGTCAGTACAAGTATCACTATAGATAGGTGACATCATCTTGTCCTTATAATATATCCAGGTTGCTGTCAAATGCTCTATCCAATGCCTTTAGGCTTTTAGACTTTCGAGATACAAGGCGGAAACTTGCCTTTCGGCCTACCGAGTTCTCGGCAACCAGTGATCACACTGTACACTAACAATAACCTACTACACAAGGGACAATTTACAATTTTACCAAAGCCAATTAATCTACAAACCTGTACTCCTTTGGGGTGTGGGGGAAACCGGAAAAAAACTCACATGGTCACAGGGAAATCATTCAAACTTTGCTCAAACAGCGCAAATAGTCAAGATCGAACGCGGTTCCTTGGTGCTGTAATCTCACCGCCCTATCGTTTGAAAATCCGAATGCAAGAAATTACTGAACTGGAGAACTGTCGCGGCATGGTGGAACAGCGGTAGAGCTGCTGCCTTACCGCACCAGAGACCTGGGTTCGATCCTAAGACCTTGTGGATTTCCATCGGGTGCTCCTTGTTCCTCCCACACTCCAAACACGTAGAGGTTTGTAAGTTAATTGACTTCGGTAAAATTGGATATTATCCCTTGTGTGTAGGATAATGTTAAAGTACGTGGTGATCGCTAGTCGGCACGGACTGGGTGGGCCGAAGGAGCTGTATCTCTAAAGTCTAAAGACTGTGATCTCTTCAACGCAGATTCAATCAATAATGTAGTGCTTCAGTGGAGATCAATTCAATGCTCACCCGTTGTTGGATATGTAACTTGTTTCATGCAATTTCATATTATATCATCAACACTATTGAAGCATAGCCATCTCGTTTCCCGAAAAATAAAATTTAAAAATAAAAGATTCCTTCCACACCATTTTTCTTCAAGCGGTTCTATTGCAAATGGTGACCTAAGGTCCAGGCAGAGAAATTATCCAGAGTAGTGATTCTGTACGTAGAACCTTTGTCAAAGATTAGAGAAACATTAGATTTAAGAGGCTGTCCCACTTGGGTGACCTAATTGGCGAGTTTAGAAGAGTTTGAAAAAAATGATGTTGAGACCTCCTGCGACTATTTAGAAGACCTCCTTTGACTATGTTGAAGAACAGCTTCGACTAGCTACGACTACCCACGACTAACTTCGGGAAAATTGGACACCGAATAATGGATAGTGAAGACGATCTCCTTCGACCTCCCTTCGACCTCCCTTCGATTATGATGAAGACTATCTACGACTACCTTCAACTACCCTCGATAACCAACAACTAACATGCCGGCCTACTACGACTAAACCTACGAGTAAAAAAAGTATAGATTTTTTTCCATGGCGACCTTTTTTTATTTCCGGTGATTTTTTAACATATTGAAAAAAATGCGGCGACCTAGCTGAGTCCTCGAGTATGTGGAGACCACTCTCGAGCATGAAGGAGAGTTACGAAGACCTCCTAGGACCTCATGTCAACCAAGCTGCGAGTACGAGTTGAGGGCAAACTCGCCAGAACTCGTGGATTAGGTCCCAAGTGGGACAGGCCCTTTAGAGAACTGCAGATGGAGGTTTATACCAAAGATAGACACAAAGTACTGAAGTAATCAGCATCTCAGGAGAAAAAGGATGGGTGACCCAAAACATCACCCTTCCTTTTTCTGCAGAGATGCTGTCTGACCCGATGAGCTCCTCCAGCACTTTGTGTCTATCTTAGTCAAAGAATATTGGTTATGTCAAGTGGTGACATAAGAATATAGACTTTCTTTCAACTCTAAAGAAAAAAGGATAGAAAAATCAAAACCAGCATCAGGAAGAACCTTTATCGTAAAGAGTTATAGGGAAATGGGTGTTAACCCTGATATTTGTACGCAATTAATGATAAATTAGTGGGATTGTGCATTTAGATTTTAGCTTTAAACTTTAGAGATAATGTGGAAACAGGCCCTTCCTCCCACCGAATCCACACTGACCAATGATCACCCCATACACTAACACTATCCTACTCACTAGGGAAAGTTTACAGTTTTACCAAAGCCAATTAACCTACAAACCTTTACGTCTCTGGAGTGTGGGAGGAAACCGAAGCACCCAGAGAAGACAACGGGGAAAACGGACAAACTCCATACAGACAGCACCTGTAGTCAGGATCGAACCTGGGTCTCTGGCAGTGTAAGTGCAGCAACTCTGCACCACTGTGCTGTGTTACTTCAACTGATGGGTGAGCTGAGATTGACAGTTGACCTCCCTCATTTGGGCTGACTAGGATTGTAATTAACGTTGACTAAATTGAAACAATTAGTTTTATAGCCTGCTTGGTCTTGTTTAGATCAGTGTCTCATTAGCCATGTTTTTGGATGTTGATCGTTTACCTCTCAGCCAGAAATGTAACAAATTGAAAAATTACATTATCACTAATGTTTGCCGTGATGGGTACACAAACAATCACAGTATAATCTCCTGTTGAACACTGCCGGCATTGTGGAGCTTGGAGTGGATAATTCAGCTCTGTTTTTTCTTGGCAGTTTTTCCTTTGGAGCAACAGCTGGTGGAGCCGCTGCCTCACAGAGACCCGGGTTCCATCCTGGCCTCTGCCAGCTGTGCCGCCAAAACGAGGTGGAGAAGAGGTATCCCAGAATTCTGCCCGGATTCAAGGGTATTTGCTGTAAGGAGTAGGTGAACAAACCTGGATTCTTTTCTCCAGATCATCAGAGGCAGCACCATTCACACTTTTTTTTTGTTGCAAAGTGATTTATCTTAAGAAAGCTCATATATGTTGATTTGGGGCGAGGTCTGTTTAGTTCAGTTTAAAGATACAGCCTGGAAACAGGCCCTTAGGCCGGACAACAATCACCCGGACACTAGTTATAGGGCAATGGGTGTTAACCCTGATATTTGTACACCATTAACAAAGTATTAGATCAGGTCAGGGGGAGCTCACCCCGCCACGGGTACCATGTAATCCCGTGCTACCCGCTCCATGGTCGGATAGTGGGCGACTAAACCGTCTCCCCCACCTGGTTTGCCAGGTGAGGAGGGGGCTGTGGACCCCCAGCAGGACCAAAAACACGACCTGACAAAGGGCGGATGTGCTCCTAGCGAGCCAACGGCCAACCACACTTCCGTAGAAGTTGCGATCACTGTCGTATAGATTTGTAAGGCACCGTGCCCGTCGATGTTTTCAACAATGATGATGATGATTAATGATAAATTAGTGGGATTGTGCATTTAGATTTTAGCTTTAGACTTTAGAGACAGTGTAGTAACAGGCCATTCGGCCCACTGGGTCCACTCCGACCAGAGATCACCCCGTACACTAGCACTATCCTGCACTCTAGGGACAATTTACAGAAGCCAATTAGCCTACAAACTTGCACGTCTTTGGAGTGTGGGAAGAAACCGGAGCACCCGGAGAAAACCTACACTGTACACTGGGAGAATGTACAAACTGCACACTGATGGCACCTGTAGACAGGATGAAACCTGGGTCTCTGGTGCTGCAAGGCTGCAGTTCTACCACTGCCACTGTGCCACCCTTGACGTAGCTTAAGTCATGCGATCACATTTAAGAATATCTGCTGCCTGGATTCATATACGGTACGATAAACTTCTTGGACACCTCAGGATGTGTCTGTACGCAAATACTGTCCCCATTCTTTGCATGAAAAAACTATTGGAGGCAGCTTGAAAATGAAAGCACTCCCTCATCATTTCCCTGTACTGGATTAGGAGAAGGAGAAATGTAATAAATTAAAACTTGAGCATGAATAAAGATCCACCAGTTCAGTCAGACGAGTGGAGAATTGGATTTAAGAGCTAAATTAACAAGTGCTGCAGAAATAACAGGACTGTTCAACTTCTCTGGGTTAATGACCAATGCTACAAATTACAAAATGATTATCTCTTTCAAGCTGTTGGGTGCAGTAATTCTTCCCAGTAGATTCCACTTGATAGTGTGATCAGTGTTTACTGTTGAGTATTAATGTGCCAGGAAATTAGAAATGAAGTTCCCCTATACAACTTGGATTATGAATGAGTCTGATGACCAATGTCATCAGTGAAGCAGTTGTGTATATAAAACATCAAGTTACAATCCTTAGCAAGAAGGTAGACAAAAATGCTGGAGAAACTCAGCGGGTGAGGCAGCATCTATGGAGCTTAGGAACAGGTCACGTTTCGGTTCGAGAAACTTCTTCAGTCTGAAGAAGGGGCTCGGCCCGAAACGTCATCTGTTCCTTCACTCCATAGATGCTGCCTCACCCGCTGAATTTCTCCAGCATTTTTGTCTACCTTCGATTTTCCCAGCATCTGCAGTTCTTTCTTAAACAATCCTTAGTGAGAAATTCTGCAAGGATTTTCCTGCAACACGTGTTGTTCCTTTGTGGAAAAGCTTTTCCAGACCAACACTTAGGACCACTAGTCCATCGGGTAGTGACTCTAGACTACTTTAAGAAAAGACTTTGCCTTATCTAAGATAAAACTAAGAGATTTAAGACTTTGCCTTCCATCACAGCGAGGAAGAGATTGGATGTTTGTGTCAATTGTGTTGTGTCTCGGTTCTTTTCTTGTTTGTATGACTGCAGAAACTAAATTTCGTTTGAACCTCAATGAGGTTAAAATGACAATAAACGGTATTGTATTGTATTGTATTGTATTTAGACTTTGGAGATACAGCACGGAAACAGGCCCCTTGGTCCACCGACCAGAGATCACCTCGTACACTAGCACTATCCTAAACACTAGGAACAATTTACAATTTTACTAACGCCAATTAACCTACAAATCTAAGGAAGACACAAAGTGCTGGAGAAACACAATGGGCCAGGCAGCTTCTTTGGAGAAAAAGGATGGATGATGTTTCAGGTCGGGACCCATCTTCACACTGAAGACCGAAGAAGGGCCCCGGCCTGAAACATCGGTACCCAGACGCGGCGCCGAAGCGAAGAAGTCGAAGCCAAAGAACCGAATGGAAACGAGGCCGAAACGTCAAATAACCAAAAGAGCATGAAGCCGAAACGCCAACTAACCGAAAGGATGGGACGCCTAAATGCAAACTAACCGAAAAGCTGCGTCATCTAAAAGCAAACTCACCAAATGGCCGCTCTGTTGAAACGCCACCTACCAGAAAGGCAGCGATGCCTACAAGGCAACGAACTGAATGCCGTTCAACAGAAAAGTCAAATAACGGACATGACGTTGCCAGGGGGCGGGACTTGTCAGCGATTGGTCCAGATCCCCGCGTCCATCACATCACTGTGGAGGGATGAACATTGTCCCACACCTCCGCTCCACCCGACCCACAGCCTGCGGAGGGTGGCCGTGGGAGAGTGCGGGGCTGTCCCGAGGGATGCGCACCTTCGGCCGCTTATAACTTGGTGCTTGGGTTCAGATTGCCCAGTCACCTCTGGCTTGTGTGGAAAGTGACCCCCACACTCCCATCTCCCCCTTCTCTCTCCCCTCTTCTCTCTCTCTCCCCCTCCTCTCTCTCCACTTCTCTCTTCCCCTCTCTCTCTCTCCCCCCCTCTCCCTCTCCCCTTCCCGCTCTCCTCCTCCTCGCTCTCTCCCCCTCCTCTCTATCTTCCCCCTCTTCGTTCTCTCCACCTCTTTCCCCCTCCTCTCTCAGGGAGGGGGGAGGGAGGGGGGGATGGACTGGGGGAGGGGGGGGAGGGGGGGGGGGGGGGAGAGGGGGGGGAGAGGGGGGGAGAGAAGGAGAGAGAAGGAGAGAGAAGGGGGGAGAGAGAAGGGGGTGAAGGGAGCACGGGGGTCATTTTTCCACGCAACCCATAGGTGACTGGGCAATCTGAACCCAAGCACCAAGTTGTAAACGGCCGAAAGTGCGCATCCCTGGGGACAGCCCGCACTCTCCCACGGCCACCCTCCGCGGGCTGTGGGTCGGGTGGAGCGGAGGTGTGGGACAATGTTCATCCCTCCACAGTGATGTGATGAACGCGGGTGTCTGGACCAATCGCTGACAAGTCCCGCCCCCGGCAACGTCATGTCCGCTATTTGACTTTTCTGTTGAGCGGCAGTCGGTTCATTGGCTTGTAGGCGACGCCATCTCTTGGGTAGGTGGCGTTTCGACAGAGTGGCCTTTGCGGTGAGTTTGCTTTTATGTGACGCAGCTTTTCGGTGAGTTGGCTTTTAGGCGTCCAGCCCTTTCGGTTAGTTTGCATTTAGGCGTCCTGCCCTTTCAGTTAGTTGACGTTTTGGCTTTGTTTCCATTCACTTCTTTGACTTCTTTGCTTCAGCTTCTCATCCGGTCACAACCGGGTACCATTGAGTATCTTACGCAGCAAAATATTGCAGAGAGTTTTTGATGGAGCTCAGACGATCACACAAACCAACATCCCTTCTATTGACTCAATTTATACTTCATGCTGCCTCAGCAAGACTAATAGCATAATCAAGGATGAGTCTCACCCCAGCCACTCCATCTTCTCCCCTCTCCCATCAGGCAAGAGGTACAGAAGTGTGTAAACTCACACCTCCAGATTCAGGGACAGTTTCTTCCCAGCTATTATCAGGCAAATGAACCAACCTATCAACAACTAGAGAGCGATCTATTCCTCTCATGATTTTGTACACCTCTCTAAGATGACTCCCTCATTGTTCATCATACGAAGGACAGTCAGAGCCTGCTCAACCACTCCCTATTGCTCAGGCCCTTGTAAATCTGCACCATTTCCAGCTTGACAATATCTTTCCTATAACACGGTGCCCAAACTGAGCACAATACCCTGAATGCGGCCTCACCAATGTCTTATATAACTGCAATATGGTCTCCCAACTTATTTACTCAACACTCTGACCAATGAAGACCAATGTGCCAAAAGCTTTATTGACCACCCTATCTACCTGTGCTGCCACTTTCAATAAAACTATGTACCTGCACTCCTCGATCCCTCTGCTCTACAACACTCCCCAGAGCCCTACCATTCATTCAAATAGTATCTCCAATAATTTTAACTGAGTTTCATGAGACCAGTCTACGTGCCATGTTTTTTTTCTTGCAACTCAACATTAATGGTTTTCTAATGAACGGAAAACCCTGGCAGGATCCTGGCATCCTGCCAACGCACTCTATCTAAGATGGCATTGCGCCAATTCTTCCTGTTGCACACCCAGAAGATGGCAAATAGCATTTGCTTCACTCAGACAAATGCCGATGGTGGCATCAATCCAACTGACCACTCCAGTTCAGAGAAAAACTAACGTTGAACATGCCCGAAGGAATATTTATAGACCCACACATCAGTATTACCAAATCTGAGTTGACCTAGATTGGCCCAAATTCAATTACTTGAAAGAAGATTTAAAATGTCCAATCCAAATGTCTTCAACTGGAAAATCCAATTTGATTTTGGCCCCAGATATAAAAGAAATATCTTGTTCATCACCACCATACTGTTTTTAATCAATACAAAGAACAAATTGGGAATGCACGCATTAATGGATACGATAATTCTGCATAACATAGCTGAGCTTAATTTTGAATACTTGGAATCCAACATTTAAAAATGAAGCAGTTTTATTAATATTAAAATATTTGGCTATTTGCATTGAATGTTTACCATTGGTCAGGAGGAAGTGTTTTAAAGGGTCTGTGATGGTTCTCCTCAGAATCATTTGGTTGGCATGGTGATAGAGTTGCTGCCTCAGGGAGCGAGACCCAGGTTTGCTCCTGACTAAGGGGATCGTCTGGGCGAGGTTGTATGGTCTCCGTCTGACTGCGTGGGTTTTCTCCGGGTGCTTTGGTTTCTTCCCATGTTCCACTGATGTGTGGGTTTGTTGGTTTAATTGGCCTCTAGTGTGTAGGATAGTTTTAGTTTAGTTTAGAAATACTGTATGCAAATGAGGGAGAGGGGTGAATGTGTAGAGACACAATCAATCTGAAGAAGGCTCCCAACCCTAAATGTCACTTATCCATTTCCTCCATAAATACTGGCAGGTTCATTGAGTTCCTCCAGCACCTTGCTTTTTTGCTCATTGATATCCCTGTAAGACTGTTGTAAATAATTGTGTAGGAATATCCAAAATTAATCAGTTTTATACTCAAAAATGAAAATAAAATATGAGACAGGACATATATGCACGCAGGGCTGAATGTAGGAAAGAACTGTAGATGCTGGTTTAAATTGAAGATAGACACAAACTGAGTAACTCAGCGGGACAGACAGCATCTCTGGAGAGAAGGAATGGGCGACGTTTCTGGTCGAGACCCTTCTTCAGACTGATGCCAGGGGTGTGTGCGGTAGCCAGAGACAGTAAGACTGGTGGGAGAACTTGTAAAGCGTAGAGGATGGAGAGTGATGGAAAGCAGGGGCTATCTGAAGTTAGAGAAGTCAACGTTCAAACTGCTAGGGTGTAAGCTACCCAAGTGAAATATGAGGTGTTGTTCCCCTAATTTGCACTGGGCCTCACTCTGACAATGTAGGAGGCCCAGGACAGAAAGGTCAGTGTGGGAATGGGAGGGGGAGTAAAAGTGTTGAGCAACCAGGAGATCAGGTAGGTTTAGGCGGACTGAGCGGAGTTGTTCAGCGAAACGACTGGCAAGCCTGCGCTTGGTCTCGCCGATTTACAGGAGTCCACACCTGGAACAGCAGATACAGTAGATAAGGTTGGGTGAGCAGTGTGAACCTCTGCCTCACCTGAAAATACTGTCGGGGACCTTGGATGGAGTTGTGGGGGGAGATATAGGGGCAGGTGTGGCATCACCCCAGCGGTATGAACATTGACCTTTCTAACTTCAAGTAACCTTTGCTTCCCCTCTCTCGCCATCCCCTCCCCCTTCTCAGTTCTCCTACCAGTCTTACTGTCTCTGACTACGTTTTATCTCTGTACCGCCCACTCCCGTGACATCAGTCTGAAGAATGGTCTCAACCCCAAACGTCACGCATTCCTTCTCTCCAGAGATGCTATCTGTCCCGCTGAGTTACTCTAGCATTTGTGACTAACAGGGCTGAATGACAATGCCTTTGGAGCTTTTCTGTAGTGCTAACCAGTCAGCTGAAAGACAATATGTGATCGATTACATTCCAGCCGCCCACGTTTAGTGCAAGATAAAGTCCGATCAAAGATAGTCCGAGGGTCTCCCATGAAGGAGATAGTAGGTCAGGACTGCTCTCTAGTTGGTGATAGGATGGTTCAGTTGCCTGTTAATAACTGGGAAGAAACTGTCCCTGAATCTGGAGGTGTGCGTTTTCACACTTCTGTACCTCCTCTGAATAGGAGTTATAACATTGGAGGGTTACACAAAAAGCTGGAGAAACTCAGCGGGTGCAGCAGCATCTAAGGAGCGAAGGAGATAGGCGACGTTTCGGGTCGAGACCCTTCTTATAACATTGGATTTGCTTCTTACTGCTCTATCAATAGAACTTATGTTAATCCAGTGGAATGGGAGCTAAGAAGACAATCATAATTCATAAATTACAGGTAATGCAGGATAAATGGAGCATGCATGGACTAATAGACTCTTTGTTATTAATGGAACTATTACACACGCTAATGGAATGGAGACAGCAGTGAGGATGGATGTCAATCACCAATCCATTTTTAAATTGATTAAGATGCCTAGTTACCATGATGTGATGCCATATTACAATCGCCACTCTTGAATCTACAAGCCATACTTATTAGTACTTTGCAAGCTTGCCTTTCAAGAATTCATTGCTATCCATGTTGTCAGTCATAGAATGTCCTAAATGGCTGAGATATGGATACAAGGAACTGCAGATGCTGTTTTACAAAAAAAATGCTGGAGTGTCTCAGTGGGTCAGGTTACTTCAGCACTTCTGGGGGCCATCGTTCTCTGGGGGACATCTCTGGGGGAACATGGATTGGTGAGCTTTCAGGTTGGGACCTTTCTCAGCCTGATTGTAGTGGGGGGGAAGGGGTTGGGGGGGGGGAAGCTGGAAGAGTGAAAGGGCAGGATAAAGCGTGGCAGGTAATAGGTTGATACAGGTGAAGGGGATTATTGACAGGCAGATGAACAAAGGTAGGAGATGGGAGAGGAAAGGAGAGGGAGTGACCGGGATGAGAGTCATCCTTGATTATGCTGGTGGCCTTGCCGAGGCAGTGTGAAGTGTAAATGGGGTCTATGGAAGGGGAATGGACGGTCTGAGGAAGGGCCTGGAGCTGAAACATCACCTACTCCTTTTCTCCATTGATGCTGTCTGACTTGCTGTGTTTCTCCAGCTTTTTGTATCTAATTTCAATGGAAGGGAGGTTGGTTTTTGTGATTGTCTGGGCCGCAATTTCTTGCCGTCTTGGATGGAGCTGTTCCCAAAACAATGCTGTGACACACCCCAATATAATGCTTTCTACAGCTCTTAGAAACATAGAAAATAGGTGCAGGAGTTGGCCATTCGCCCCTTCGAGCCTGCACCGCCATTCAATATGATCATGGCTTATCATCCAACTCAGTATCCCGTACCTGCCTTCTCTCCATACCCCCTGATCCCCTTAGCCACAAGGGCCACATCTAACTCCCTCTTAAATATAGCCAATGAACTGGCCTCAACTACCTTCTGTGGCAGAGAATTCCACAGATTCACCACTCTGTGTGAAAAATGTTTTTCTCATCTCGGTCCTAAAAGACTTCCCCCTTATCCTTAAACTGTGACCCCTTTTTCTGGACTTCCCCAACATCGGGAACAATCTTCCTGCATCTAGCCTGTCCAACCCCTTACAAATTTTGTAAGTTTCTATAAGATCCCCCCTCAATCTTCTAAATTCTAGCTTCTGCAAAGGCTGGTGAGAGTTGTTGGGGACATGCCAAACCTCCTAAGCCCGTGCTAATATTGTGCACTGAAAAAAAAAAATCTTTCAATGCAAAACTATCTGCAATTCCTTCCTACACAAAAAAAACAAATATTGTGTTTTGTTACACCAGTATGATTAACAGGCTCAGATGCGAGAAAGGAATTTACACATTTTTCCCCACAGAGCAACACTGAACAGATCATGCACACCTACAATGGTCCCTGCTGGATGGATGTTATGGAGGAAAGAGAGTTGAACAGGGATCCATATAGAATAAGTAGAGAACACCTCCTTCACACTGTATTATTCAAGTTAAAAGAGTATTATCAGACATTGCGATAAGTAATTCACTTCACCTTCTCCTGAGAAAGAGATTCTGTTAAGCTACCAGAGCACAGAGCTACTGTACCTTGCTTCAGGCAAAGAAATCACTACCTCAAAAAATTAGATCACTTTAAAGCTAAATGGTTGCTCAGTCAGCCAAAACAGCTTCACGTTGGTGGGAAAAAGAGCATTTGTTTGATTATTTAAGGCCAGCACATTGGCTTGCAGAAGGGGAATCTTTTTCTGTTCATCTGTGGGAATTTATAAACAGGTTGCAGTCTAATATACAAAGTGCTGGAGTAACGCAGTGGGTCAGGCAGTATCTCGTAATTTTGGGGGGGGGGGGGGAACACAGCGACAAATCTGCTGAGTTACTCCAGCACTTTGTGTCTTTTTTTGTAAACCATATCTGCAGTTCCTTGTGCCTACATTTATCTTTTTAATTTTATTTTTTGGAGATACAGCGTGGAAACCGGGACTCTGGCGCTGTGAGGCTGCAGGTTCTACCAGCAATACCACTGTGCAGCCCCCTGACAACTGTAATTTATCTTTTATTTAGTATAATATTAGCAGAACCAAGAGCACAAGAGAGAATACGTTACAGGGAGATAAATGGGTTATAGACACAAAGTGCTGGATTAACTCAGCTGGTCAGGCAGCATCTCTGGAGAAAATGAATAGGTGATGTTTTGGGTCAGGACCCTTATTCAACCTGAAAATAGAAGGTGGGGGGGGGGGGGAATGGAAGTAGGAAAAGGGGAATGGGTGTAATGGGATTGCTTTGAGGGCCAGCATAAACATGATGGGCTGCATCATTGCATGGACTCTATGAGGTAAGAAAATAAAATGAAAAAATAGACCCAGTAAGTCTGCTTAAAATGCAAAATTCAGTGATCTGCTTTCACATTAAATGAAAAAAAGCATTATTAAAATGTAAAGAGTGGTTTACATCAGTTGAAGCTAGACAGCTGAGTATAAAGGCCACCTGCAGTTCTTAAGAACTGCTAAAAGCTAGAGGGACTCATTGCCGTAGTGAGTGCAACTAGTTAAGTCAGGCATGTCATCGATCCATAGGTACCCAGGAAGGCGTCCAAGTACAGAGCACAAAGACAGATGCTCCACACTGTTCAGGAAGTGAAATACCCAGAGTCAAGACACTAAAAAAAGCTGCTGAAAGTATAATGACCCAATACATCGCCAAGGTAGGCGAGTGTGTTTTCAAATCAAATCTTATCATGTTGCTCCTCCATCAGTCACAGCCTCCGACACTGCTCAATACACCACACAAGCCTCAGCATGTTTCTTGCCACAAATCAGTTAGCAGGAAGACCACAAGACAAGGAGCGAACATTGCCTTAATCTGTCCAATAAAAAATAATATCGTTCCTTCGATGGAAAAGGAGCACACGTCCATGTTTCAGTCTGCGTCTCTCTTCAATTTAGAAACTGCTTTCAAATGTTTATTGATCAATATTGACGGCAAAAATATTTTTGGAGGTGCTAAGGAAAGTAGCTGTTAACTGTTTAGTCCATTTTGGTCATTTAGTTTGTTTTATCATTTTATTTTATTTTAGTTTATTTCAGTGATTTAACAACCGAGTTTATTTCAGTAATTGAATATAATAGTGTTAACTGTTTCGTTTATTTCAATAATTTAGGTTATTTTAGGAATATAGTTTATATTGGTAATAAAAAATTACAACATTATCTGTTTAGTTTAATTTAATAATTTATTCATTTTAGTGATTTAGTAACATTATTTTAGTAATTGAGTTTATTTGGGCGATTTAGAAATTTCGGCTATTTTAGTGATTGAATGTAATAGTGTTATTTTTAAAGTTTATTTTATCTGATTTTCTTTTTCCTCTGAACTACATATTTATTTTCCTCCATTGTGATGCAATCAGACTTAACACCACCTCTCTCTCTCTCGCTTAAAAAGACAAAGTGCTGGAGTAACTTATTGGATCAGGCAGCATCTTTGGAGAACATGGAGTGGTGACATTTTGAGTCGGGACCTTTCTTCACTAACTCAGCAGTTCAGGCAGCACCTCTGGAGAACATGGATAGGTGATCTGTTGGGTCGGGAGCCTTCTTCGCCTCTTTGGCATCACCTATTGCCTATCCATATTCTCCAGAGATGCTGCCCGGCCCACTGAGTTACTCCAGCACTTTGTGTTCTTTTGTGTACCACTGTGGAACTGCAGTTCTTTGTTTCTACCTTTCTCTCTTCCTCTCTCTCTCTCTCTCTCTCTCTCTCTCTCTCTCTCTCTCTCTCTCTCTCTCTCTTTACCAGTAAAAATTTTGAAGCTGAGAAATTCCCTGCCACGTTATTATATAAGGTACCATCTTAAAATAAAACTATTCTTTCCCAGGTCCAGTTGACCATTCAACTGACGTTGTTGTTTTGCACTATGCAAAAGAGCATAAAGCAACTTGTTTATCTCTTTCAGCTTTTCTCTGGAGGTTTAGGAAATCACTGTCAGAAACGAGAAAATAAGGGTGTTCAGAGTAATCTACAAATGCCAAACATATTTTGCGTGGTGTGATGACAGCTTTATCTTTGTCTCAATACCTGCAGGCATACTTTCCCAAAATATTTTAATGAGTTTTGTCAATATATTTTTCTTTCATTTCCAGGGATGATGAACCTGCTGTATATTGCCATCATTTTCTGTTCATGAAGAATTTTGATTATTTAGAATAGGAAACCAATTAACTCTTTTTTTAGGAAATATAATTGAGATTTATATTCTGCAAGAGTTCCCCATCCTTTATTAGTAGATATAAGTCTGTTGCTCGTCCTGCTTTGGGCATATCAGGGTGGAACAGTGGTGCAGCAGGAGAGATGCTACCTCACAGCGCCAGAGACCCAGGTTTGACCCTGGCTAAACAGAGTTTGTACTTTCTGCCTGTGACCACCTGGGTTTTCTTCAGGTGCTCCGTTTCCTCCAACACTCCAAAGATGTGCAGATTTGTAAATTCTGTAAATTGCTCCTTGTGTGTAGGATAGAAGTAAGGTATGGGCTGATAGCTGGTCCACACCGACTAGCAATCACCTGTACACTAGTTCTATCCTACACACTAGGGCCGAAGGGCCTGTTTCCACACTGCATCTTGAAACTAAACCGAAATATCAGAAGCATGGTATTAGTCCAAAGTGCAAAATAAAAGTGAAAAAGAAACATGTACCAGACACAGCTCTGTCTGACTGAATGGAAAGAACAACACACAAAATGCTGGAGTAACTCGGCAGGCCAGGCAGCATCTACGAAGAACGTTTCAGATAGGCGATATTTCGGGATACTCCCGGGTTATTTCAGGCACATTCCCCGCGATATCTCTGTTAGCGAGTGTGGGTCACTATCTCACTCCAGCCAGCGTCCAGTGAGGTGAAGCAGGAAGATGTAGTATGATTTCATTCAAAACTCCCACCCCCCAGCTCAGAATCTGGCATTTGTGGGGTGTAATGAAGAGAGACAACTCCTGTAGCCGGAAGAGGGATGTAGAGGAGCTAGTGAGGCAATTCATTGGGAGCAAGGTCAGGTAGCAGAGGACTCAATCCCGACAGGATTCATTTTACAGAGACTGGAAGAATTCTAGTCACCACAGCCTTCTGATCATAGTGATAGAGTCATACAGCACGGAAACAGGTGCCTCACCACAACTTGCCCATGCCCATGCCAGCCAAGATGACCCATCTACACTAGCTAGACAAAAGTGCCGGAGAAATTCGATTTTCCAACATCTGCAGTTCCTCCTTAAAAACCATCTACATTAGTCCTGCCTGCCTATATTTAGTCCATATCCCTCTAAACCTTTCCTAGCCATCTATCTGTCCAAATGCATTTTAAATGTCATTAAAGCACCTGCCTCAACTAACTTTGGTAGCTCATTCTATATAAGCAGCATCTTCTGTGTGAATGCAGGGTTATGGATTATGTGCAGGCAGACAAGAGCTGGACTTGGCGTTGTGGGCCAAGGGGCTGTTCTTGTGCTGTACTGTTCTATGTTCTATACTTGATGAATCTGCTGGGCAAGTTGCATCTGATGCCTTCTGCATTGTGATTTTGTTCTACCTTTTAGAAGATGTAGTTGAGGCAGCGACTGTTGCAACATTGAAGAAGCAATTAGGTACATGAATAGGGCAGGTTTAGTGGTATACGGGCCAAACACAGGCAGGTGGAACTAGTGTAGATGGGATGTTGTTCAGTTTGGGCAAGTTGGGCCTGTTTCCACTCTATTTAGTCATTCCACAGCCACGCGGCAGTGAATTCCACAGGTCCACCACCGTCTGAGTGAAGACATTTCTCCATTCCAAATGCTTTACCCTGCATGGTGCCTCAGAAACAAATGCTGGATGATAGAACCTCCAGCCCCAGTGACAATGTCACTGTTGGCTGAAGGAGTTAGGAAGTAAAACCATTACAAAAGAACTCATTCCCCATCACTGCATTAAGCTTTAATTCGAAAATATTCACACAGCTTAATGACAGAGCTTAAGCGCTCACCGCAGTGTAGTTATTCATTTGGATTATGCAGAGTTGTCCACATCTTTCCAGTTGCATACATACCGTACATTGCAGAAGCATTAATTATTTAAGTATAAAAGGATTTTTTTTTTTTAAATGATTTTGATCTCTAAAAAACAATCAATGAGCCAAGTCATGACTTCATGACGTGTCTCTTAACAGGCTCTCTGTCCAAATTTATTATTGACAGTGATGCTTATCTTTATGTTTTGTTCATTATGGTGAGTATGCCATATAAAGCAGTCTTAAAGGACAGAGGAAAGTCATAGAGTCACAACGCCATACAGCATGGAAACAGGCCCTTCGGCCCAATTTGCCCTTGCCGACCTCGATGCCCCTTGATCCCACCTACCTGTTTTTGACCCATTTTCTTGTGTAGGAAGTGTGTAGGAAGGAACTGCAGATGCTGGTTTGAACTAAAGATGGACACAAAGTGTTGGAGTAACTCAGTGGGACAGGCAGCATCTGAAGAAGGATCTCGAACCGAAACGCCATCCATTCCTTTTCTCCAGATATGCTGCCTGTCTCACTGAGTTACTACAACACTTTATGTCTAACTTTGTACCCAAGGTAATAGCAAATCTTCATTCCAGTGACACTCATCATGTCCAATGGTCACAAATAAGTACATTTGTGGGGATCATGACAGAAGCCTCCTCGTGGCGATCCCTGGAAGCGACGACAAGATGCACTCTGTGACACATCGGGCGACAATTCTGTCAACAGGTTGGACGACGATAGAAGCCAACAGCGAGCTACATCGTCTGACACACGAGCGGACAAGTACATTTGTAAGCCGAGGCTCGCACCCTATAACTTTGTAAATGGGTGCATTATTCATTTTTGGGAAGCTGGATTCTCCACAGACTACAATGAAACAAGAAGTTCTGTAATTTGGATCTGTTATTGAGCCAATGTAACCTAGATATTAAAACATTGGCAATGTTTGTGCTGAACATGATGCTTAGCTGAACTGATGGGGTGGAAGATTGCAACCTTCACGTGGTCCGCCCTGTTCCGACTAATGCAATCAACTAGACGTGCACAAACGGAAGATCAAATAGAACAAGTTGTCCTACAACTTTAGGCTGTGCACGCCACACGAAAGAAGAAGAAGAAGCTCAACTGATCTCATCTGCCTGTACATGATCCATATTTCTCTATTCCCTGCACTTGCAGTGGCTTGCAAAAGTATTCATACCCCTTAAACTTTTCCACATTTTCTCACATTACAACCACAAACGTAAATGTATTTTATTGGGATTTTATGTGATAGACCAACACAAAGTGGCGCATAATTGTGAAGTGGAAGGAAAATGATACATGGTTTTCAAATTTTTTTACAAATAAAAAACAGAAAAGTGTGGCGTGCAAAAGTATTCAGCCCCCTTTACTCTGATACCCCTAAATAAAATCCAGTGCAACCAATTGCCTTCAGAAGTCACCTAATTAGTAAATAGAGTCCACTTGTGTGTAATCTAATCTCAGTATAAATACAGCTTTTCTGTGAAGGCCTCAGAGGTTTGTTAGAGAACATTAGTGAACAAACAGCATCATGAAGCCCAAGGAACACACCAGACAGGTCAGGGATAAAGTTGTGGAGATGTTTAAAGCAGGGTTAGGTTATAAAAAAATATCCCAAGCTTTGAACATTTCACGGAGCACTGTTCAATCCATCATCCAAAAATGGAAAGAGTATGGCACAACTGCAAACCTACCAAGACATGGCCGTCCACCTAAACTGACAGGCCGGGCAAGGAGAGCTTTGATCAGAGAAGCAGCCAAGAGGCCCAGGGTAACTCTGGAGGAGCTACAGAGATCCACAGCTCAGGTGGGAGAATCTGTCCACAGTCATGCACTCCACAAATTGGGCCTTTATGGAAGAGTGGCAAGAAGAAAGCCATTGTTGAAACAAAGCCATAAGAAGTCCCGTTTGCAGTTTGCCACAAGCCATGTGGGGGACACAGCAAACATGTGGAGGAAGGTGCTCTGGTCTGATGAGATCAAAATTGAAGTTTTTGGCCTAAATGCAAAACACTATGTGTGGCGGAAAACTAACACTGCACATCACCCTGAACACACCATCCCCACTGTGAAACATGGTGGTGGCAGCATCATGCTGTGGGGATGCTTTTCTTCAGCAGGGACAGGGAAGCTGGTCAGAGTTGATGGGAAGATGGATGGAGCCAAATACTGGGCAATCTTGGAAGAAAACCTGTTAGAGTCTGCAAAAGACTTGAGACTGGGGCGGAGGTTTACCTTCCAGCAGGACAACGACCCTAAACATACAGCCAGAGCTACAATGGAATGGCTTAGATTAAAGCATATTCATGCGTTAGAATGGCCCAGTCAAAGTCCAGACCTAAATCCAATTGAGAATCTCTGGCAAGACTTGAAAATTGCTGTTCACAGACACTGTCCATCCAATCTGACTGAGCTTGAGCTATTTTGCAAAGAAGAATGGGCAAAAATTTCAGTCTCTAGATGTGCAAAGCTGGTAGAGACATACCCCAAATGATTTGCAGCTGTAATTGCAGCAAAAGGTGGTTCTACAAAGAATTGACTCAGGGGGGCTGAATACTTTTGCACGCCACACTTCTCAGTTTTTTATTTGTAATAAAATTTGGAAACCATGTATCATTTTCCTTCCACTTCACAATTATGAACCACTTTGTGTTGGTCTATCACATAAAATCCCAATAACATACATTTATGTTTGTGGTTGTAACGTGAGAAAATGTGGAAAGGTTCAAGTTGTATGAATACTTTTGCAAGCCACTGTATGTGCCTATCTAAAAGCCTATCTAAATACAACAATCGTATCTGCCTCCACCACCACCCCTGGCAACATGCTGCAAGCCCCCATCAGCCCCTGCGTGCTAGAGTAACTCGGCAGGTCAGGCAGCATCGCTGGAGAAAAGGAATGGGTGATGTTCCGGGTCAAGACGCTTCATCACACAACTCCCGAAATGGCACATGCCTTTCCTCCAGTGATGCTGCCTGACCCGCTGAGTTACTCCAGCACTTTGTGCCTATCTTCGGTGTAAACCAGCATCTGCAGTTCCTTTCTACACTATACTGTTCCATGTTCAATATGCAATTTCCAGCAGGAATACCCATTGGAAAGATATAGGAACCACATCAGGAATAGGAATCAAATAGATTTGGACCTCTCCCTTGCCCTGAAGAATCAAAGGTAATTACAAATTCTCAACTAATCTACTGATGGGTGTGATATGGAGCCTGATCAAAGACCTTTATGTATCTCTCTACTACGATACCCACCTATTTATCCATGTCTAAGCCTTTGGGTCAGCTTATCCCTATTTAAGGCTTTTAAATACAGCTAAGCTTCTTATATGCTCGCATGATATGGGTAAGTCTTTTGTGCTGTGTGTCAAAAACCAGTACTTGCATTTAGTATGTTACAGGACGATAACACAAACTATTTGGCCGGGGTTTCCTCCTTCATGCCAGTCAAGTAAGTGCATGGTCATATTGAGATTACTAGGAATTGCAGATGCAGGAATCCTGAGTAGAACACAGATTGATGGGGGAGCTCAGTTGGTCAGGCCGAATCTGTGGAGGGAACGGGTGGACGAGCATTTATCCCACTTATGTCCCATCCTTTCCCTTCCACCCAACTTTCTTCCAGTTTTACATATCCCTTCCTCGGGCTTTACATTTCACTCCTCTTCTCTCTTTATCCCACACCCTTTTGTCTCCTTTTCATCTCTAGCATTTGTCCACCGATCTGCCATTCCAACCCTCCCAAACCTGTATCCACCTATCACTTGCCCGGCTTTGCCCATCCCCCCACCCTCTTAAATAAATGAACCACCTAAATCTTCTTGTTTACCAGTTTGAAGAAGAATCCTGACCCGAAACATCATCTATCCTTTTTCTGCAAAGATGCTGCCGGGCCCGCTGAGATACTCCAGCACTTTGAGATACTCCAGCATCTTTGGAATAAACCAACATTTGCAGTTCTTTCTTTCAGACAGGGGAGAACAACTAGCTACAACTTGTATGCAGAATAAAGAAAACCCGGTACGTTCATCTCTTTGTTTATACAACTATTTCAATAAAGAACCAATTAAACTGGAAATAACTACAGGAAAATCGGTTCTATTTGGTCTACGTAAGATCACTCCTACTTACCCATGTAGTAATGGCAACGGAAAGTTCGACACTAGAAAAGTTGGAAATTTGCTATTACATACAGTACAATCTGTACTTTGTGCAACTTCAACAGTGATACCCTGCCTTTATAATAGAAAGCTCTTGCTGGGAAATGATTACAGCAGATTAGGTCCTTTTGATCATTTTCTGCACTGACAGGCTAACTTCTGGAATAAATGGACTCCCATAGCCTTTTTGTTTACCAGCCTGAAATCTTCATTTGTATTCCTGCAAGTAACTTGAAAAAGATAATTACTTTATGCTTTATATCAGAATTCTAGATTTTACACAATTAATCACTTGAGTTATTTAACAAAAAACTCAGCTTGCAGTTATATGACAAATTAAAATGCTCCCTTACTGTCCTATCTATGTGCCTTGGAGCCATAGAGCCTTACAGCAAAGTCACAGGCCCCCTCAGCCCAAACTGCGCAGACCGACCAACATGCCCCATCTACACTGGTCCCACCTGTCTGCTTTTGGCCTATACCCCTCTAAATGTATCCTATCCATGTACCTGTCCAAATGTCTCTTCAATGTTATGATATAACTTGCCTCAACCACCTCCCCTGGCAGCTCATTCCATACACCCACCACCCTTTGTGTAAAAAAAGTTCCTTTTAAAATTTTCCTCACCTTAAACCTTGGTCTTCAATTCACAGGGACAATTTATAGAGGTCAATTCAGTGGATCTATTGGAGAACTAAATACAACCTTTAACCAATTCTCCCTATTATTGAGCTACTATAAACTCCCTCAGAAATTCCTGATAACATTGATTGATACTACACGGAAACAGGCCATTCGGCCCACCAAGTCCACACCGACCATCGATCAGCCGGTCTAGTTCTATGTTATCCCACTTTCTCATCCACTCCCTACACATGAGGGACAATTTACAGAAGCCAATTAACCTGCAAGCCTGCACATCTTTGGGATGTGAGAGGAAACCAGAGCACCCAGAGAAAACCCACGTGGTCTCAGGGAGAAGGTACAAATTCCGTACAACAGCACCTGAGGTCAGGATCAAACATGGGTCTCTGGCGCTGTGAGGCAACTCTACCACTGTGCCACTGTTCCGCCCCGTTCTCCGTTCCTGATCTCCGTAGAGTAAAAATGCAGCTCTACCATTGTTGCGCAGAAAAAGAAACTCACAGCGATACAAAACAAGCGCGCTTCCACCTCATGATTTAACATCCAATCTTTCATCCTTTCATTCTTGAGACGACTACAGCCTGTACCACTTCATCACTGCTGTTCTGTACAAACACCAGCAGGAGGCATGTGGCAACTATAATAACGTCTTAAGTGGCGCAAGATTACCTGTTCAACTAACATTGACTGAGTGGTGACTGTAACACACCAAGTGTCAAAATAGAGAGACTTGTATCTGCAACAGCAACTCCCATGTCCGTCTCAAGACCTCCCCAAATCTGCTATCAGCCTATTAAATATTTTGGAAATGGAACTGGATGCATCAGCCAATTTGCAATGCGAGATTATACAAGCAAACGTGTGATATTGATCAGGTAATATGTTTTGCAGTGATCTTAATTAAAGTATAAATAGTGACCAGGGCAACTGTGCAGGTAACTGCCGAGCTAACTTGTTCTAAGGGCGGCACAGTGGCGCAGTGGCAAATCTGTTGCCTTACAGCACCAGAGACCTGGGTTAGATCCTGACTGCAGGTGCTGTCTGTATGGAGTTTGTACGTACTCTCCGTGACCGCACGGGTTTTCTCCATGTTTCCCCCTACATTCCAAAGACGTACAGGTTTGTAGTTTAATTGCCTTCTTGTCCCTAGTGTGTAGGATAGAACTGGTGTGCAGGTGATAGCTGGTTAGCATGGACTCAGTAGGCCAAAGGGCCTGTTTCCACAGTGTATCTCTAAAATAAACAAATGATGTCAGTCTTCTTTGACACTGTTGCAACACAGGAGTCAGTATGAAGGGTTAGGGTGAAGGTCAGTCTCTCGTTAGTGTGGAGAGGCCCCAATGTAAGATTCTAGGGTGGGATGGTTGCCTGAGGGTCAGTATCTGGAGGAAGTTTGTCACCTGAAGAAGGGATAATTGTAAAAATGGGCTTACTCGTTAAACAGAACCTTCTTGAATTGGCTTCCTGCGCTGGATGACACAAGCTGGTTCCTGTTTTAAATACCACTAAAGGGGCTGTCCCACTTGGGCGACCTAATTGGGGAGTTTAGAAGAGTTTGAAAAACTGACATGTTGAAGACCTCCTTCGACTATGTTGAAGACCAGCTTCGACTAGTTACGACTAGCTCCGACTAACTTCGGGAAAACTGGACACCGAATAGTGGAGAGTGAAGCCGACCTCCTTCAATCTCCTTCGACCTCCTTTCAACTATGATGAAGACTATCTATGACTACCTTCAACTTCCCTCGATTACCTACGACCTACTATGACCTATTACGACTAAACCTACGAGTAAAAAAAGTATCGCGGGCATTTTTTAACATATTGAAAAAAAACTGCCGCGACCTAGCTGAGGCCTCGAGTACGCGGAGACCACTCTCGAGCATGAAGGAGAGTTACGAAGACCTCCTACAACCTCGTGTCGACCATGCTGCGAGTATGAGTCAAACGAAAACTCGTCAGAACTCGCGGATTAGGTCGCCCAAGTGGGTCAGGCCCTTTAAGCAATGTCAAGATCAGCAACACCCTTCTTGTTATGTTTAGTTTAGCTTATGACTGTCACGTGTACCGAGATATAGTAAAAAGCTTTGTGGATGCGTGCTATCCAGTCATCGAAACAACTACATCTGATTACAATCAAGGTGTCTACAGTGTACAGAAACTAGGTAAAGAGTATAACATTTAGCTATACCACGTGGGTTTTCTCTGGGTGCTCCGGTTTCCTCCCACATTCCATAGACATCCAGGTTTGTCGGCTAATTGGTGTGTTGTAAATTGTAAATTGTCCCTAGTGTGTGTAAGATAGTGTTAGTGTGCAGGGAGCGCTGGTCAGTGCGGACTCAGTGGGCCGATGGGCCTGTTGCCATAATGTATCTCTAAACTAAACTAAAAATTTAGTACGAGATAAGGTTCAGTGAAGACAGATTAAAGATGGTTGGAAGGTCACCAATGAGATAGAGGAAGATATTGTATCTGTAACCTCTTATTTATAATCTCTGATCATTAGAGATAGATATAGGCTCAAAGCCTGGCAAGTGATAGGTGGATACAGGTGAGGGGGTTTGATAGCCTGAGGGGCGGACAAAGTCCAGATGAAGGTGAACATGAGATAGAACAGAGAACAAAGAACAGGATCTTTGGCCCACGATGTCCGTGCCCAACATGATGCTAAGCTAAACTAATCTCATCTGCCTGCACATGATCCGTTCCCATGCATTCCCTGCAAACAAAAATAATAAATCCAAAAACATCCCCAATATTAGATTGTGCAAATTAGCATGTTGTATGTAAAATACAACCTTACACTTAGCATAGGGGGATTGGAAGAAACACTAAATTCTAGTAAAATTGTCAAGTAAACAAGCCAAATTTGTTTTCATGCAGTTGCGTAGCAAACAGTATTTTTAGTGTAATTCGGCAATTTGAATACAATTATGGCTTAAAACATGGATCCACCTTCTGAGAAGACCAGTACATTTTCAAAGGTCATCGAATCATACAGTCATACAGAAGGGAAACAGGACCTTTGGCCCAACTTACCCACACCGATCAACATGTCCCATCTACACTACTCCCATTTGCCTGCGTTTGACCCATATCCCTCTAAACTTGTCCTATCGCTATTTAAACATTGCGATAGTCCCTACCTCAACTACCCCTTTCCGGCAGCTTGTTCCATACACCCACCACCCTTTGTGTGAAAAAGTTACCCGTCAGATTCCTATAAAATCTTTCCCCCTTCAGCATAAACCCATTGCCCTCTGGTTCTTGATTTCCCCTAATCTGGGCTAGCACCCAGTCAGAATCGAACCGGGGTTTACGGAGCCTTGAGACAGCAGCTCTACCACTGTGTCATGTCATTTTGGGTAACACATTCCAGAGTTGTGGTTCCAAAGAGCGGCTCTGTGCCAGTTAAAGAGATCTAGTCCCTAGACTGCCCTCCATCACTTCGATAAGGCACACGGAAGGATGATAAATGCATTCTTGAGAGCTGATGCGATTCTTTGAGCACCAAAGTGTGACTTGAAAAAGCAAGAGGCAGTGCGTGCACTTCACAAGCAATTGTCTTGTGTGCATTTAATGCCGCACAAATTAAGTCTGTAAAGCAAGGCATTTCAATCTTCTCTGTAATTTTCTTTATCCATCACAGTCATTGGAATACATGAGCCTTTAATATACACGCAAACTAGGAAGCAGTCCTGAGTGACTATCTGCTCCATTGGAGATCCTCCTAATCTGAAATTACTGGACTTTAGCTTGCACTAATCGTTATTCACGTTATTCCCTTTATCACGTATCTGTACACTATGGATGGCTCGATTGTAAACATAGAAACATAGAAAATAGATGCAGGAGGAGGCCATTCTGCCCTTCGAGCCAGCACTGGCATTCATTGTGATCATGGCTAATCAGGTATTGTCTTTCCACTGACTGGTTAGCACGCAACAAAAGCTTTTCACTGGACCTCGGTTCACCTGACAATAAACTAAACTAATGTGCATGGCTACTATGGGGGTCCCAGCGCAGTACTGTAGCGTCAGTGGCTAAGATTGAATCCTCACCCTTTTATGGCCCTCATATTACAGGGGAATTAGTGCAGATGGAAATCAATGATAGCCCATGGTGTGTAAATTCTACTGAAATTTGTATAATTTATGATTTGTAACTGTTAATGGACGTAGAGAGAGAGCCTGAGAATTTTACCAGTTAATTTGAAAATTTCATGAGCAAACCAGAAGATTTTCATTAAACACTCTATTCCATTTACTGATCATGATCAACCAGTCGGCGATTAGTTCATCACGTGTGGATTTTTATTGGCTGTCTAAACACAACATACAGTATGGACCTTGAAGATGAATTTGCACTTGGCTGGAGAGTTGGTTTTCTGTCGATTGAGATATTCAAATTAAGCTGGTAAGATTGCGAAGAAGATTTACAAGGAAATAACCAGGATTTGAGGGCCTGAGCTTTAGAAAGAGATTTGGCAGGCTAGGACTTCATTCCTTGCAGAACAGGAAACCAGAGGGGCAACATTTTTACACAAAGGGTGGTCCGTATATGGAACGAGTTGCCGGAGGAGGTAGTTGAGGCTGGTACTATCAAAATGTTGAAAAATCATTCGCACAGGTACATGGATTGGATAGGTTTGGAGGGATAAGGGCCAAACACAGGCATGTGGGGCATGGGACATGTATGTGGGACATGTTGGTTTGGGTGGGTAGGTTAGGACGAAAGGTCTGTTTCCATGCAGTTTGACTCTATGACGCTAGTGCCTGCAAAGAAATTCTTGATGCAGGTTTGTACTGTAGCTTTTCATTCTTAAATCCCACCACACCTGCCAGCTACAAACACACACGCACACTGAAACATCACTCATACATCCCTCCATAGACACAAAAGCAAACGTCACATTGAAAGCACTGCAGATACACCAACAATACACAGACACAGACACACACACACACACACACCCACACCCACACCCACACGCAACACAGAAACATCCCCCATACAAACATTCACAATGGCAGATGGCAGCAAACCCACACATAAACATATACTTAAACTCTCACTCATAACTCATACTCACAGACCTCTCTCTAATGCTCTCATGCACTAATGCAGACTCCGTCTCCCACGCACCCACCCACACAGGCACATACAGACACATGCACATCAAAATGGACATATGCAGATACTTGGATAGGCACACACACACACACAAACAAAGTCTGCACACAAAATCAAATACATAAAAGGCAGGCTAAGAAATCTACAGGGATAAACAACAATGAGACATGAGAGAAACACACAGTGCTGGATGGACACAATGAGTCAGGCAGCACCTGTAAAGGGAATAGAAAACACAGAGTGCTGGAGTAACTCAGTGGGTCAGACAGCATCTCGTGTAAACAAGGATAGGAAATTGCGGAGAATTGTGGAAACAGCCCAGACCAACACACAAACCTTCCATTGACGCCATCGGCACTGCACGCTGCCTCGGCAAGGCCACTAGTATAATCAAGGACCAGTCTCGCCCTGGACACTCCCTCTTCTCCCCTCTCCCATCAGGAAAGAGGTACAGAAGTGCGAAAACGCACACCTCCAGATTCAGGGAAAATTTCTTCCCAGCTGTTATCAGGTAACTGAACCATCCTCTCACCAACTACAGAGTGGTCCTGAACTACCTTCTACCTCATTGTAGACTTTCAGACTATCCTATTGGACGTCACAAGACTTTACCCTGCACTAAACGTTAGTCCCCGTGTCCAGTATATGTACATTATGCCTGGCTTGATTGGAATCGTGCATAGTCCTTCTACTGATTGGTTGGCACACAACAACAAGCTTTTCATTGTACCTCTGTACACATGACAATAAAATAAACTAAATTAAGGTGGCATTTGGGAATAAAGAAGTCCTGACTCAAAAGGTATCACTATGTATCTCTGTCATTCTTCATTGACTGAAGAAGGGTGCCAACCTGAAACGTCACCTATCCATGTTCTCCAAAGATGCTGCCTGAGCCACTGAGTTACTCCAGCATTTTGTGTCTTTCAGAATCGTCTCCTGTGGGTGTAGCGGTAGGCATCTTGGCAAGCCCCACCAGCTCGTTACTACCCTGGCATGCCGTGTTTGATCTTGTGCGTGTGAAGCAGCACTTACTGTGGCGTGAACGCTTGGAAGGACCCGGCAGGCAAGGAAACAGGTGAGTTAGGATTTCACAGCAAAGTGTGCCATCTACCTCATTACCACCTTCAGAACCACAGCTTCCGCACGTAATAATCATCTGTCAAGCTGTGAGATGTTCAACCTTGGTCTGTACGGAGGGAGACAGACATGCTGTCTTGACCTGGCTGCCATCCTCTCATTGATTATTCTCCTCCAAACAGCTCACACAGTGTAACTGTCCCTGGGAAACATCATGCTGCCAGTTATGCTTGCTGGTGACAAACCAACATTGGAACAGGAGGTAGATACAAAATGCTGGAGTAACTCAGCGGGACAGGCAGCATCTCTGGAGAGAATGGGTGACGTTTCGGGTCGAGACCCTTCTTCAGACTTCAGATTGGAACAGGAGCTCATGTTGGATCGACTATTCCCCCCAAAACAGAGTTAAGAGTCAAGAGTCAAGGATGCTCTATTGTCATATGACCCGAAAAAGGAAGAATTAAACCCTTACTTGAAGCAGCACAACACATATCTAAAGATAATACTCTTTACATTGGAGTGGCACAGTGGCACAGCAGTAGAGTTGCTGCCTCACAGCACCAGAGGCCCGGGTTCGATTGCTGCCTGTACGGAATTTGTATTTTCTCCCTGTGACCGCGTGGATTTCCCCGGGTGATCTGGCTTCCTCCCACATTCCAAAGATATGCGGGTTTGTAAGTTAATCGGCCTCTGTAAATTTTCCATAGTGTGTAGGATAATATAGAACTAGTGTGAACGGGTGATCAATGGTCAGGGTACACAAAATGCTGGAGAAACTCAGCGGGTGCAGCAGCATCTATGGAGCGAAGAAGATAGGCAACGTTTCGGGCCAAAACCCTTCTTCAGACTGATGGGGGGTGGGGGGTGGGGGGAGGCGGGGCAAAGAAAGGAAAAAGGAGGAGGAGGAGCTCGAGGGCTGAGGGAGAGGTAGGAAGGGGAGGAGACAACAAGAGTTAACAGAATTGATCAATGGTCAGCATGGACTCAGTGGGCCAAAGGACCTGTTTCCAAGCAATCTCTCTGAACTAAACTAAACTAAATTAAATATCATGCAGGAAGAAACTGCAGATGCTGGTTTATTAGACACGAAAAGTAGAGGGCTCTCGACCCGAAACATCACATATTCCTTTTTTCCAGAGATGCTGCCTGACCTGCCGAGTTATCCTAGCTTTTTGTGTCTATCATCAGTTTAAACTAAATTTCAAATGTCTCCATTCACCACGATTAAAATTCCGATTTGATTTGTTATTTCATCCAAGTCATTCTGTAATGGGAATGGAATCAAATCAGACTGGAATCGGATCTCATCCCTTTTTCTAAAAACCATGCTTACGAACAGTGAGCTTCGCTCTGCCTGCTCTCGCTAGAATCCATTCCCTCAGCTTCACGTGGTCTGTGTCTATCACATAGAAATGTCACTTTAACAGCACGTCCTTATCTTTTCATTAGACTTGACAAATAAAGGTAGCATGTGTGAACTGAACAGGAAAGAGCCCACCTGTTTCCAATCAGCGGCATGTGTCTGAAATCTGAAGGTTTTTTGTTAGCATAGCACATTACCATCCTTTTATCTTAATCTCCACATCATTTTCAGATCCCGGGCTGCAGCTCTAACACATTCTGCCTGCCATTTGTCCAATATGCAACGTGAGTGTTTTTTTTGCATTCTGCTCACAAAGGAACCACAGCCCACGAGACTGTTTTTGTTGCTGTTGAGTCGCGGAGCCGAGCAAGAGCGGTCCCGGTGGTCGACGAGAGCAGAGACCCGATGGGCCCACCATGACCACGTGCGGCGGCCGGGCTGGTCCGACATGAGGGCCCGGTGGGCCGCTGCCTGCATGGGCCAGCTCAGAACTCCCGAAGAGTCGATGAGGAGAGGTACCGACCTCCAGCGCCTTCATGGTCGGCTGCAAGAGGCGACACAGAGGCAATCGGGCGAGGAGAGGGGCATCGAGTCGCGGGTCTACAGCAGCCTGGTGCTTACTTGGATCGGGAATGCTCCAGTACTTCCAGAATGTGGGAACACTTAGGACTTTGGAGTTTTTTTCTTTTCCTTTGTAAATGGCACCAACATGGTGGTTTGCATACGTGACAAGAAGGGACCATTGAGTTGGACAGGATGAAAAGGTTTGTAATTTCCCTTACAAGTTGCAACAGTGTGCCAGATAGAGAGTCATAAAGAGCCAAACAGCATGGAAACAGGCCCTTCAGCCCAACTTACCCATGCCAGCCAACATGCCCCATCTAACTAGTCCCACATGCCTGCATTTGGCGCATATCCCTCTATACCCATCCTATCCATGTACTTGTCCAAATGTTTCTTAAACATTGCAATAACACTTGCCTCAACTACCTCCTCCAGCAGTTTGTTGCATATGACCAACACCCTTTGTGTAAAAAAGTTACCCCTCAAGATTCCTATTAAATCATTCCCCCCAACGTTAAACCTCTGTACTCTGGTTCGCAATTCCCCAACTCTAAAAACCCTGTGCGTATACCCAATCTCTTCCACTCATGATTTTGTACACCTGTATTCCTTCGTGCGCAGAAGAGAGAGAGGTCATCTCATAGAGTCCGAACCTGCTCAACCTCTCCCAGTAGCTCAGGCCCGCGAGTCCTGGCAACATCCCCGTAAATCTTCTCTGCACCCTTTTCAGCTTGGCCTGTTAGTCTTGATGGCGTTGACCCTTTTGATTGTTTCCAGAGCTAGACTGATCCAGACTATTGGAGAATCTTCCATCTCACTGCTCATGTTTCCTTTAGAGAAAATACCCTGTGGAGTCAGGAGATGAGTCTCTTGCTCAAGAATTACAAGCTGTGCTCCACCTTTTGTGACAAGTCTAGTTATATTTCCGGACTATTTTGTTGATGATGATGGATTTGGTGATGGTAGTGCTACTAAGTGTCAAGGGAAAGTGTTTGCGGCTCTTACAGACGCTCATTGCCCAGCAGTTGTGTGAGTGTTATATCAGTGTCTCTAAGGTACTGGAGTAGAGGGTAGCTGGCAGGTTTAACTGACAAAGTCCTTTGTTAAACAAAAGAACAAAATAAATATTTTCTACTCTCTGTGGCTACGTCTAGGCAGGCAACTAGTTGGGCCAGTTCAATAGTTGCTTCGTTACAAGGTATTCTTAAAGGGGTTCATACCCAAGGGTGGCAGGGTAGCGCAGTGATAGAGTTGCTACCTCACAGCGTCAGATGCCCGGGTTCAATCCTGACTATGGGGTGATGTCTGAACGGAGTCTGCATGTTCTCCCTCTGACCACATGGGTTCCTCCCACATTCCGATGACGAACAGGTTTGTAGGTTAATTGGCTTGGTAAATTGTAAGATTGTCACGAGTGTGTGTAGGATAGTGTTAATGTGTGGAGATTGCTGGTCGGGGCAGAGTGGGTGGGCCAAAGGGCCTGTTTCCGCACTGTATCTCTAAACTAAGTTAAAACTAAACTAGGATTTCATAAATCAGCCGAGGGAGTATGGTGGATAGGAATAAACATGCAATTTTATTTATATCCTGTACATCGGGGAGACTAAACGTGGACTCAGTAGACTGTTTCACTGAACACTTACGCTAGTTCTTGTCTAGGCCTACGGGATCTCCCGGTTGCCAATCATTTCAACTCCCATTCCCATACTGACCTTCCTGTTTGTGCAGACAGCACTCATAGTCCGGATTGAACCCGGGTCTCTGGCGCTGTAAGGCAGCAAATCTACCATTACACCACCGTGCTAAGGTTTAGAGATACTGCGTGGACAAATGCCCTTCAGCCCACGAGCCCACACCGACCATCGATCACCTGTGCACAATAGTTCTATGTTATTCCACTTTCGCATCCAGTCCCTACACACAAGGGGGAAATTTTACGGAGATCAACTAATTTCAAAACCCACACTTCTTTGGGATGTGGGAGGAAACCAGGGCACCCAGAGGAAACCCACGCGGTCACAGGGAGAACATGCAAACTCCACACACAGACAGCATCTGAAGGTAGGATTGAACCATAGGGCCTCGGGTGCTGTGAGGTAGCAGCGCTTCCAGCAGTGCCACAGAGCCGACCCGTGACCCTTTCCACAGATGCTACCAGACTTTTATTTTGGCTTCCACTTTAGCCATATGTCAATGAAACAAAATTTAATTTGGTTTACCGACAGCATCTGAACTTTGAGATGAGGTCTATCTTTGAAACAGTCTGTTACTCTAAATAATTCATGCATGGACTTTATGGGGCTGTTGTGTTTACTTTTGGACGGTGCATGCCTGCCCCTCACAGGTGTTGTGGTAGCAGCAGCGGGTGACTGAGACAGTGCAATCACATCATGTCTTTCAAGTAACATTGCAATCTTGGTCTCACGTCAGTGGCATCATCTGTGACTAGTGGTGTGCTTCACGGTTCAGTGCTGGGCCCATTGCTGTTTGTGATCTATATCAATGATTTGAATGAGGACGTACACGGCATGATTAGCAAATTTGCAGATGACACGAAGGTGGGTGGCATTGTAGACAATGAGTGTGGTTGTCAAAATTTGCAGCAGGATCTTGATCGGTCGGGCAGGTGGGTCGAGGAAAGATTGATGGAATTTAATATAGAGAAATCCGAGGTGTTCCATTTTGGGAAGTCTAACATGGGCTGGACCTACACAGTGAATTGTAGGGCTCTATGGATAGTTGTGGAGCAGAGGGATCTAGGAGTTGAGGGACATAGTTCTTTGAAACATTGAAACAGAAAATAAGTGCAGGAGTAGGCCATTTGGCCCTTTGATCATATGATCATGGCTGATAATCTAAAATCAGTACTCCGTTCCTGCTTTCTCCCCATATCCCTCGATTCCATTAGCCCTGAGTGCTAGAGGTGGTGTCACAGATAGTTAGGCTGGTCAAGAAGGCTTTCGGCAGTCAGAACATGGGCTTCATCAGTCAGAATATAGAGTATAGAATTTGGGAGGTCAAGTTGCAGTTATACAAGACCTTGGTGATGCCCCGAATTAAGCTTCTGCCTGCAGGAATCAGAACTGGGCTTTGTACTCAATTTCTTCTCTCTTGCCTCCCATCCATGAACGTGTTCACAGGAGGGGTACACAAACAAAGGAAGTCACGAGCAGAACACAAAGTGTTAGAGGAATTCATCGGGTCAGGCAGCATCTGTGGAGGGGGTGGACAGCTGATATTTTGCGTTTGGACCCTTCTTCAGACAAGAAAGACCCTATTTATTTTTTAATTGAACGATGCAGCATGAAAACAGGCCCCATCCACCTTCCAAGTCCGCATTTCCCATCGATTACTCATTCGCACAAGTTGTATGTTAACCCGCATCCACTTGCAACACACTAGGAGCAATTTACAGAAGCCAATTAACCTACAAACCCGCTGTATAAGGCAGTTATAAAGACCCTGAAATAAACGCCATATATAAATTTAATAAATGCTTATTAAAGCTGATGAACCTGTATAAAGTCGGTACAGTGATGTGACTAGCCTCTCAATGCGAAACAGAAGCACAAAGCATTTCTTGTTTAATTACAAAATCAATTAAATAACTGCTTTGTAATGCGATTATTTCAACAGTTTATGCTTACCTTAATGAGAATCAAGCTCTAGATATAATTAAGGGGAAAATTGCAGGATTTTGTAATATTTCTTTAATATACAAAGGTAATTTAGAGCCTAAATGATATGCTAATATTGTAGATAAAGCAGTGTCTCAGGATGAAAGGTTGCACTGGTGCATCGAATGTGGAAGTGAATTCTTTTGTCAGTATCTGCCTTCAATTGTAACAAAAGATTGGAAAGTCAAAACTATTTTCACAGAGTTAACACAGTATTTTGTCCATGATAAACTAGAATCAAAACAAAAGGACATCAGTTGGAATGGCACGGTGGCGCAATAGTAGAGTTGCTGTCCGTATGGAGTTTGTACGAATGTTCTCCGTGTGACTGCTTGAGTTTTCTCCGGGTGCTCCAGTTTCCTCCCACACTTCAAAGATGTGCAGGTTTGTAGGTTAACTGGCTTTGATAAAAATCGTAAAATTGTCCCTCATGTCTAGGATAGTGTTAATGTACAGGGTGATCGCTGGTCGGCGAAGTGCCTGTTTCCACACTATATCTCTAAAATCTCAAGTTTAAGGTGAGGGCAAGATTTAATACAAACCTGTATTTCACTTAGATAGTGCTGGAAAGAGCTGCCAGAAGACGTAGTTGAGAATAAAGACAATCCAATACATATTCACTGCGTGGATGTTGAAACCTAGTGTATAAAAATCAAGAGCGGAAATGATATGGTGAATGCACAATGTCTTCCACTCAGGGTAGGGGAAAATGTGTCTTCTGGTTCTTGATTCCCCTACTCTGGGTAAAAGATGTCTGCATCTACTCTGTATTCCCCTCATGATCTTATATCCATACACCTTTTATAAGATCACCACCCATCCTTCTGAGCTCCAAGGATTTAAGTTTATAAATTGTCCATGGAACCGGTGCACTACAATGCGGAGAAATATAATCTGCACTCTGCACTATTGGACAGCACAGAGGCGCACGCTAGAGATGCTGCTTTACAGTGCCAGAGTCCTGGGTTCGATCCTTACTACGGGTGGTGCCTGTATGGAGTTTGTATGTTCTTCCTTTGACCGCGTGGGTTTTCTCTGGGTGCTCTGGTTTCCTCTCACACTCCAAAGATGTGCAGGTTTGTAGGTTTAATTGCTCAAACTGTAAATTATCCCTAGTAAGATATTGCCAGTGTATGGGATGATCGATGCTCGGCGCGGACTTAGTGGACCAAAGGGTCCATTTCCATGCTCTATCTCTAAAGTATCTTCTGTTTTGCTCTACCCTTTTGAGTTTTTCTATTTAAGTACAGTATTTCTGATTTGGTGGGATAGCATGCAAAACAAATCTCTTCACTGTGTCTCATTGCACATGAAAATAATAAACCTAAACCTAAATCAAAACCTTGCTTTTTCACAAAGAGTGAATTAGCATCAAAAAAGAAATATGAATGTCTATGCAGTATCCAAACCAACATTGTATTATATTTCTGTTATTCAGACAATCCCTTGCTGCAATTTAATGAAGACCCTCTTCGCTTAATTAACTTGAATTGTTTTATGTGGGATAATTACTTCAATGTACAATATCAAACATGACCAAACCCAATTAATGATATACAATTATGCTGCCACACGAATAATTATTTTGCAAAGACTTGATGTATTGTGAAATATGACAGTACTGATTTGAGAATCTTTCCTGTTCCGATTATTAAAATGCACACAGTCGGTTTTGTTTCATTCGCTTCACAAAAGACAGCTCTTTAAATGTTACTTTAGTTTAGGGATAGTTTCAAGATACAGCATGGAAACAGGCCCTTTGGCCCACCAAGTCCTGCTCACACTTGTTCTATGTTACCCCACTTTCTCACCCACTCCTCTTGCACACACTAGGACAAATTTCACATAAACCCGCACGTCTTTGGGATGTGGGAGAAAACCGGTGCTCCCGGAGAAAACCCATGTGGTCACAGGGAGAATGTACAAACTCTGTACGGACAGCACCCGTAGTCAGGATCGAACCTGGGTCTCTGGTGCTGTAAGGCAGCAACTCTACCGTTTTGAGAAGCTGGATTCTCTACAGACTACAATGAAATAAGAATAAGTGCTGTAATTTCAATCCATTATTAAACCAAATAACTTAGATTATGAAATGTATTAGCAAAGTGAATTATACTGAGACCACACACAAACTTGAAGAACAACACCTTATGAATTCCGCTTGAGTAGCTTTCAACCCAACAGTATGAATAGTATTCTCCACTTTTAGGTGACACTCACACCCTCTATTCTCCACCACACTCTGTCTTGTGGTAGGCACCTATTTCTGTGCAAACTCCACACAGACAGCACCCAAGATCACAATCGAACCCAGGTCTCTGGCACTGTGAGGCAGCTGTGCCACAGTGCATGTGAAGAATTACTTGAGGTTTTACATTAAGTCCAGTACCTTGAGTGGAGTACATTAAGCCCACTATTTTATTACTGTAATTTAAAGCAATCTGCCCCTGGGTCAATAGTTCAAGCTTCTGAATATTAGTTCAGTAACTTATTCATGATCAAGCATCACCCATACAGTGCAAAGAACTAGGGATGATGTTCTTATTCTGAACTTGTTTTATGGCTTTTCCTGATCCAAAATTTAATGAAAAGGATTAATCTTATTTGCCATTAGCAAACTGCTCCAACAGGAGGTGCTTCTGTCTGCATCAATATCATTAATGCATTGTCATAGGCTGACTATTAAGGAAATGTCTTTGAAGTACTTAAATTAATTTCGATATTTACCCAAGTTTCTGTGACATACCCATCAAACTCAGTTTGTACTTTAAAATTAGCTTTTAAATTAGAGTCCAAAGAACAGTGTGGTGCTCATAGTGGTGGAGTATTGTTCTGGTCTGGAACTAGTTTATTATTATCAAGGTACAGAGAAAGGCTTTTTTGTTGCGTGCTAACCAGTCTATACATGATTATAATTAAGCCGACCACACTGTACAGATACAGAATAAAGGGAATGATGTTTAGTGCAAGATAAAATGCAGTAAAGTCTGATTAAAGATAGTCCAAGGGTCTCCAATGATGTAGATGGCAGGTCAGGACTGCTCTCCAGTTGGTGATAGGATGGTCAGTTGCCTGATAATAGCTGGGAAAAACTGTCTCTGAATCTGGAGGTGTGCGTTTTCACACTTCTAGTACCTCTTGCCTTATGGGAGAGGGGAGAAGAGTGAGTGACTAGGTTGAGACTGGTCCTTCATTTTTGGATCTCATTGAAGCACACAATACCTATCAAATAATCGGACTCAAACACTTATCTGGGCTCCTGGGGTTATTCACTGAACTGTGAATCCTTGCTCTATAACTGAAGACAGTAATAGCTTTTAAAATTAAGTTGGAAATATACTTAAGAGTAGCTCTGCCTAAACAGGCTGATAATGGAGGCAATCAGTTGGCTTTTTTGAAAGACAAACAAGATAAGGTGAATAGATCTGTGGGGGATCAAGTGCATTGATGCAACAACTAAGAAGGCACATCAATGTCTCTACCTCCCGAGGAGGCTGAGGAAATTTGGCATATCACCAATGACTCTTACAAGCTTCTACAGATGTAACATAGAAGTATACTGTCGAGTTGCATTGCAACTTGGTTTGTGAGCAGCTCCCCCCAAGACTGCAATAAATTGTAGAGAGTTGTAGTCCATCACACAGTATACTCCATCACATAGATCAGACTCCCCCACACTTGACTCAATTTACACTCTGCAGTACCTCAGAAAAGCAGCCAACATAATCAAAGACTTGTCTCGTCCATCAAGTCTCCCCTCAACCTCCGAAGTTCTAGGGAAAACAATGCAAGTCTATCCAACCTCTCCGTGCAACTGAAACCCTCTAATCCAGGAAGCATTCTGATAAACCGCCTCTGTACACTCTCCAAAGCTTCCACATCCTTCCTGTAATGGGGCGATCAAAACTGCTTGCAATACTCCAAATGCGGCCTAAACAAAGTCCAACAGAGCTGCATCATGACTACCTGACTGATATATTTAATGTCCCTTGCAATAAAGGCTAGCATACCATACGCTGCTTTACCACCCTATCTATTTGTGTTGCCACTTTCAGTGAGTTATGAACTTGGACTCCAAGATCCCCCTGCACATCAATGCTGTTACTGTAAGGGTCTTGTCATTAACAGTATATTCTCCCAATGCATTCAACCTCAAAGTGCAACACCTCACACATGCTCAGGTTAAACTCCATCTGCCATTTCTCCACCCATTTCTGCAGCTGATCGATATCCCGCTGTATCTTCTGACAGCCCTCCTCACTGTCTGCAACTCCTTCCATTTTGGTGGCATCTCCAAACCTCCTGACCAATCCATCTACATTTACGTCTAGATCATATATATATATATTGTTAAATTGCTCCGTGGTTTAAAAAATGCAGTCAAATCACGAGAATTCTGTCAAGTGAAAAACTGAAAGCATTTATGAGCTAGCGATTTTTCTACCAGTGACATGACACTTCAGAAATGACAGGAGGTAAATATCTTCACCTCAAAGAGGAAAGGAGAAAAATCAATTTGCTGTCAGCTGAATTATTTCATAGAAAGCATGAGCAAGCAAGAAATCTTTCCACTAAAAAAAAGACACAAACTGCTGGAGTAACTCAGCGGGTCAGACAGCATCTCTGGAGAACATGGATTGGGTAAGGCACTTCTTCTTCGGGTCTGACCAGAAATGTTGCCTATCCATGTTCTCCAGAGATGCTGCCTGACCCGCTGAGTTACTCCAGCAGTTTGTGTCTTTTTATGCAAATCAGCCCGGTAAATCTGCAGTTCCTTGTATCTAACTCTTTTCACTTTGCTTGTCTGGCACTGATACCATTACCCCTTGCTCCCATCACTCACTGACCCACACTAACTCGCTACGCTTCATGTCCTTTCTGCTTTCCTGCAAAATAATTTCATGGAAGATCGACTCTCAAATGAAAGTTTACAATTATTTATTCTTCTCTTTTTAGTTTAGTTTAGAGATACAGTGCGGAAACAGGCCCTTCAGCCCACCATGTCCACGCCGACCAGCGACCCCCGTTCACTAGTGGCGGCAAGTCTACCACTGCGCCACTGGTGCGCCCCACTGCACTATACTGATGCATCAAAATGGGACCCTTTACATGCAGGATATTTAAACTGAACAGTCATATTCTGAAGTTCTTTAAAATAAAAGCAGATACCGAGTCCTTGGTTCACAATTATCAGAAAAATGATTTACTTGTAATTCATCATTAATGCCCTCCGACTATCTAAAAGTTTCACTCCTTGTTTGAAGGGTGATTACAATTGAAATAGCGTTCTTCACAGTTTGCACTGAATGCCTTTCATCACTTTTGGACATCCCAATGCATTTTAGATTCTATGAAATGATTGCAAAATATGGTTACTGCCACTATATAAAACTACTGCTCATAGAGCCTTCGAGTTATGTTGCTTCACAACATGGAAACAAGCCCTTTGGCCCATCTTGGCAATGCTCTAAATGTTGGCTTGGTGGATGAGACCCAATTGCTTGCATTTCTTTTCTTATATCTGTCCAAATGTCTTTTAATGTCACAATTGTATCCATTTCTATAGTTTCCTCTGGTAGTCTATTCCAGATACAGACTACTCCTCTGAGTGAAGAAGATGCCTCTGAGATTCCTCTTAAATCTCTCCCCTCTCACCTCTAAGCCTGTGCCCTTTATTTATAGAATTCTCTACTCTGGGAAAGACTGTGAGCATTCACTTTATCCATAACCCTCTTGATTCTGTACACCTCAATATGGTTACCCTTCAGCCTCCTACCCTCCAAATAAATAGGTCCTAGTCTGTCCAACCTTTCCCTATAGCACAAGCCTGCAGGTGCAGGTTACATTCTGGTAAATCACTTCTGCACCTTTTCCAACAATGTCATCCTTTTGGCAGCTGGGTGACCAGGACCACACATCGTACTCCAAGTGTGGGATTACCAACGACTTGTACAACAGCTGCCACATGATGTCCCAAATGTTGTACACAATACTGAAGAAGGGTCTTGACCTGATACGTCACCTGTTCATGTTCTCCAGAGTTGCCCCAGCACTTTGTGTTCATTTGTGTATTAACCAGCATCTGCAGCTCCATGTTTCTACACATTACCAGTTGTCAGGTAAGTAACCTTTAGATGACATGGTGTGCCTTTCCTGTATACTGATTTTGTGGCTTAATCTCATGCTAACTATTCAATTATGGCTGATCCATTTTTCCCCTCAACCTCATTCTCCCACGCCGGGCGCTCCTTTGTTCCCGGTGGAGCAGCTTCGTTTGACGCAGGCCTCTGCCGCGGGTCTCCGTCGCCTCCCGTGCAAATTTGGCCAACTCCGTTCCCCCCCCCCAGCCTTCAGACAGATGCAAACAGAAATTGGTGTGCAACTGACCAGCTGATCTGCCAAGTTTAACATTGGTACAGCTTCTATATTCTCAGATGATAAGATTTTGCAGAAACCTGACTAACAGTAAAACAAGTCTTGGTTACAAAATGGAGCCCAGAAAGACTTAATTAGGTAACAAACAGAATAAAGATGATTATCCACAAGTCCAACTGAGTTGACAGCAGGTCCAACCTTCTGTTACAATGATGGGTGCACACTATAACATAATCAATGACGTTCCTGAAACTTGGGTGTCGTCACTGCTGCTTTCCACGTCTCTACTTCTGGGCTTTGACTGTGGTTCCCTGTCACCACATTAACACAATCCACATCATTACTTAATAGTTATTAGCCCTCACTATTGTTTCCCCTACAACAGTTGGGGAGTTCACTGCCATAGAAGTACAGTACATTCAGCACTTTGAGACAACTGCAATGTTCTACAATAATTAGTACCACAGATTTACATGATAAATTGTACGATAAATGTACGAACCTGAATGAGAATAATGCTTTAGAAAATTAACTTGTCAGTCCTACAGGTAATGTAGAAAACTGTGATGCAATGGATTTTTTTGCGGTGAGATTTAGGTTTAGGTTTATTACTGTCACGTATACCAAGGTACAGTGAATAGTTTTGTTTTACATGCTTTCCAATCAGATATATATACACTATACATAAATACAATCAAGTCAAACTCAGGTACAATAGGTAGAGCAAAGGGGAGGATACAGAGTGCAGAATATAGTTCACAGCATTGTGGCTGTGAACTATATTCAGTTCCACAGACAAAGTCCAACACCGCAATGGGGTAGAGGTGAACCACAGTACCCTAGCTTAAGGAAAGACCATTCACAAGCCTGATAGCAGAGGAGAAGAAGCTGTTCCTGAGTCTGTTGGTGTGCACTTTTAAGCTTCTGTACCTTCTGCCAGACAGTTCCGGGAAGAAGAAGGAATGACCAAAGTGGAACAAGACTTTGATTTTAGGGAGGAACTGCAGATGCTGGTCTAAACCGTAGATACACACAACACGCTGGAGCTTTTTGTTTCTATCTATTGTGTCTTCTTAAATCAAAGCTCTTCAATCTGACTGAAGAAAGGTCTCGACCCGAAACATCACCCATTCCTTCTCTCCAGAGATGCTGCCTGTCCCGCTGAGTTACTTCAGCTTTTTGTGTCTATCTTTGATTATGTTGGTTGCTTTTCCAGGGCAGTGTGAAGCGTAGATGGAGTGGATGATGGGAAGTCTGGTCTGTGCGATACTGGGCTACATCTACAACTCTCTACAATTCCTTGCGATCTTGTTTGCAAACCAAGCTGCAATGCAACCCAACAGTATGCTTTATATTGTGCATCTGAAGAGGTTTGAGAGTCTTTGGAGACATGCTGAATGTCCTCAGTCTCCTAAGGAAGTAGAGGCGTAGGTCTACCTTCTCGGCTGCGGCATCAATGTGGTTGGTCCATGACAGATCTTTGGTAATATTAATGCCAAACTCCACACAGTCACTACCCAAGGTCAGGATTGAACCTGGGTCTTTGCCACTGTGAAGCAACAGAACCTGGTTGAATGTTGTGCAATGAATAGAGCCGCTGCCTCACAGTGTCAGAGTCCTGGGTTCGATCCTGACCATGGCTGCTGTCTATGTGTGAAATTGACATGTTCTCTCTGTGACCACATGGATTTCCTCCGGGTGCTCCCGTTTTCTCCAACATCCCAAACACGTGTGGGTTTGTAGGTTAATTGGCCCTCTGTAAGTTGCCCCTGGTGTGTAGAGAGTGAGTGTGAAAGTGAGAATCAGTGTGATCGGGTGATCTGCATAGGCTCGGTGTTTCCATGACGTATCTATAAATAAAAATAATTTAAACAAAAGCAAAGACTTCGTGACTGAGGAGTACTTATCATTGTAAGGAAGATTAGCAGTTCAATAAACATGTCTAATGCTTTAATTTCCATTCATTATAATATGTTATACCAGATTTATTCTAAGATATGTGCATTGCTTATTAAATGAATTAATGTTGCTAATAATCGTAATCAACTTTAGGACGGCATGATGGTACAGTGGTAGAGTTGCTGCCCTACAGCGCCAGAGACTCCAGTTCGATCCTGTCTGTATGGAATTTGTACGTTCTCGCTATAACCGTGTGCGATTACTCCGGGTGCTCCAGTTTTCTCCCACCAAAGACGTACAGGTTTCTAGAGTTTTTTTGTAGGAAGGAAGTGCAGATGCTGGGTTAAGCCAAGAATAGACACAAAATGCAGTAGTAACTCAGTGGGACAAGCAGCACCGCTGAATAGAAGGAATGGGTGATGTTTCGGGTTGAGACCCTCAGTGTGAAGAAGGGTCTCGACCCCAAACGTCACCTATTCTTTCTGTACAGAAATGCTGCCTGTCCCGCTGAGTTACTCCATAATTTTGTGTATCTCAGGTTTCTAGATGAATTGGTTTCGGTAAAAAATGTCCCTAGTGTGAGAGATAGTGCTAGTGTATGGGATAATCGCTGGTCGGCACGGACTCAGTGGGACAAAGGGCCTGTTTCCACGCTGTATCCTTAAATTCCAAAGCCTAAAGTAAACTCGAACATTAGTCTGCACTAATGGCAAAGTGTTATCCAGGGACATTGAGAAGAAGAGCAAATGATTTCACTAAAGACAAATGAGTTGATAATAAACCATCACACACTACCTAAACCTGTATTAAAACCACTCAGCACAAAGCAGAAAATGCTGACAGGCAGAATCTGTGGAAAAAGAAAGAATTAACCTTTCAGTCCAAAACCATTTATCAAAACTCAGTGGCACCTGGTTTCGTTTTGA
This sequence comes from Okamejei kenojei, assembly GCA_035221665.1. Lineage (NCBI taxonomy): Eukaryota > Metazoa > Chordata > Chondrichthyes > Rajiformes > Rajidae > Okamejei > Okamejei kenojei. Next base: position 27,895,084 of record CM069148.1, read on the forward strand.
ACAGATGCTGCTTTACCTGCTGAATATTTCCAGATATTTATCGTTTTATTTCTGTTTTCCAGCATCTGCAGTGTTTTTATAATTTCCTGTCAGCATGACCTTTTGGTCACATCAATCCTATATACAGTTTGTTTGTACACAGCTCCTAGTTCAGCTTGCACCCCCATTTAGAGTCATAGAGTCTTACAGCATGGAAACAGGCCCTTCGGCCCTATTTGTCATTGGTGACCAAGATGCCCCAGCTACACTCGCCCCATTTGCTCATATTTGGCCCAAATCCGTGTATCTGTCCAAGTGTCTTTTAACTGCTGCTATAATAACATCCACAACTCTCACCTCTGGCAGCTCGTTCTATATACTGTACCCACCATCCTCTGTGGAGAAAAAGTTGTTCCTCAGCTTCCAATGCATATTTATTTCTCTTATGTCCTCGTGTTCTTGACTCCCCCAATCTGGGTAAAAGTCTCAGCATTCATCTGATCAATTCCGCTCATGGTTTTATACACCTCTATAAGATCACCCCTCAAACTCCTGCACTCCAAGAATAACGTCCCAGCCTGCACAACCTCTCCCTATAGCTCACAGCCTCGAGTCCTGGCAACATCCTCATAAACCTTCTCTGCACCCTTTCCAGCTTGACAACATCTATCCTAGAACATGGTGCCCAGAACTGAACACAATACTCCAAATGTGGCCTCAGCAATGGATGATAGATATAGTTTTGAATGTCAGAGATGAAGTAGTATTTAAAAAATAAAACGTTTCTACCTTTTACCCAGTCATAAAGAAAGAAACAGATACTTCATATTAATAGCTTTGTGACTGGCACTTTAATTTCAGTCTCCCCACCACCACCCTCCAACAAGCAGGACATCAAACAATTACGATAATAAATATCAGGCTGGTGCCTTATCTTCAAGCTAGCCTAATTAAACTTTGCATGTAACATGTGGTATTCTCTTATATCAACGGTTAGTAAAAAGATGGATAAATTTGTTTGCTCTCCAGTAATTAAAGCAGATAACATAAAATGAACTTTACTTTAATGCAAGATTACAGAAAATCAAAACCTTCATTGTCTGACACTAAAATGGAGAGTTGAGCAGCAGTAAGTAGGTCATTTAGCATCTGAACCTACATCCTGCATTTTTATCATTTGGATCCAATATGTGTGAGGCTGAGCCAAATGCCAACTCTGAGTCCAAAATGAAACTGTTACTCAGGGGCAGCACAGTGGCTCCGAGGTAGAGTTGCTGTCTTAGAGCGCCAGACACCCAGTTTGTTCCTGACTACAGGTGCTGTCTCTATAGGGTTTGTACGTTTTCCCTGTGTCCACGTGGGTTTCGCCCCGGTGCTCTGGTTTCCTCCCATATTCCAAAGTTGTGCGCTTTTGTAGGTTAATTGTGAATTGTAAATTGTCTCTAGTGTGTAGGATAGTGCTAATACCACTCTACCATTGTGCCGCTTCTGAGTTTCATTAAGGGTTGACTGCTGGCCTGAGCTGCTTTGGCGGGTCAAAGGGCCAGTTTCCACGCTGTCTCTCTCCAGTCTAAAGTCTAAAGCCCACTCAGGAAAGATTCAACCATTCAAAGTCCCAACCCTGTAGTAAGTCACTAATGTAAACTAGCACCGGCTTAAAAAACTGGAGTGCTGGAATAACTCAGTGGGTTTGGCAGCATCTCTGGAGGACATAGATTGGTGATGCTTCAGGTCAGGAGCTTTCTTCAAAAGTCATTTATCCAAGTCCTCAGAGATGCTGCATTACCCGCAGAGGTAATCCAGTGCCTTGTGTTTTTATTTATATGTAAACCAACATCTGTAGTTCTCCATTTCCCCAGTACCTGCTTCTTCAGATGTGTCAGGTATGATAACATCAGGAGTTGCCATTGTACACCAGGCAGCATTCTTTATCTCAAACAAAACCACAACACAAATGATCTGGGCATTCACATCTTTGCTCTTCATGTTTAGATTTAGGTTGAGATTTATTATTGTCATGTGTATCGAGGTACAGAGAAATGGCAGCACAGTGGCACAGCGGGTGGGTTTCTGCCTTACGACGCCAAAGTCCCAGGTTCTATCCTGATTATGGGTGCTGCATGCATATTCTCTGTGACCATGTGGGTTTGCACATTCTCCGTGACCATGTGGGTTTTCTCTGAGTGCTCCGGTTTCCTCCCACACTCCAAAGTCGTGCATGTTTGCAATTTAATTGGCTTCTGTGAATTGTAAATTGTGTTTAGTGTATAGGACAGAAGAAGTGTGCAGGTGACCACTGGACAGCATGTACTCAGTGGGCCGAAGAGCCTGTTTTCCTGCTGTATCTCTAAAGTCTAAAAGCTTTGCGTTGCATGCTATCCAAACAGACCAGATACAGTGATACCATAAGTGAACACAATTAGGTCAAACTCGAGTACGATAGGTAGAGCAAAGGGGAAGATACAGAGTGCAGAAAATAGTTCTCAGCATTGTAGCACATCTGTTCCAGGGACAAAGTCCAATGTCTACAGTGGGGTAGAGGTGAATCGTTCAGTGGCTTAGCTTATGGATGGACTGTTCAGAAGCCTGATAACAGAGGGGAAGAAGCAATTGCTGAGTCTGGTGTCTTTTATTGAGTAGAATATCTGCCAATTTTGCCTACAGTCCAAAAGCGTGAAAAGAAATTCATGGCCGAAAGCATTTATGAGCCAGTTTAATCAAAAAGAGTTTTATTACGATTATTATTGCTTAAGCCATCTCCACCTGAGCAGTTCCACCATTTGTTTCACAGCTACGCCAAGGTAAACCAATGTCTTATACTCTTCATCACAGGCGAGTAGATTTCCTGAGTATTCCCATGAAACCAGCAGTACTGAAACAATCTTTCACCGTGATTTCTACTTATCTTTATATCAATCAATGCCATTTACAGCAAAAGCACAACAAGCTCCTTCTCGTCCTTTTGCATTCCCCACTTTGTAGAGAGTGTTTTCCAATTATCCATTTGATTATATTTAGTTTCAAGTCTTACAGTTCAAAAATAATAGTTGGTTAAACAATCTCATTCATTTTATCCCAGACATTGTTCTCTGCATTTTAGAAAATTGCATAATGTGCCAAATTATGCACAAATGTGTGTCAATCTGAAATATATACAATTATTCCTGCATGTTGAATCAAATACATCTTTTGCAAGACATTAACAGTTTCTAATATTGTTTCTTAGCTGCAAAAAAAGTTATATGCAAAGAAATTGTCACTTTGAACTTGATGAAATCTAGAAATAGTAACCTTTTATCCCTAATGTGTTCTGTAATGACTCTTAGATCATCTAGGTTGCTATTCAAGCTGCTAGCTTTTAGTTTTGTTTATTGTCACATGTACTGAGGTACAGCAAAAAGCTTTTGTGTAGTGTGCTGTTCAGTCAACGGAAGATTATACGTGATTACTAAGCCATTCACGGTGTACAGATACAGGATAAAGGGAATCATGTTGGTGCAAAATAAAGTCCAGTAAAATTCAATTAAAGATCGTCTGAGGGTCTCCAATGAGTAAAAGATAAACAGAAGATGTGAAATAAAAACAAAGCGCTGGATGAGGTCTGCGGGTCAGGCAGCATGTTGATGTAATGGACAGACAATGTTTCAGGTCGGGACCCTTGTTCAGATTGATGGCAGAAGAAGAGAATGGGGTCCCGCTCTCCTTATCGGTGGGAATTGGCTCCATTCCTTGTTGAAGTTGAAGCTGTTGGCTCGCTTAGGCTTCCACATTTGAATTGGGTTCAATCACTACTGACTTTCAATCCAATTAACTTCCCAGTAATATTCCCTTATCAATGGTAATTTTGTTCAGTTCTTCTTTCAATTCGTTCTCATTTAGTTTTCTGTGTCTTCGTCCAAGAAGACTGATGCAATATATTTGTTGGCCCATTTCCAATTTAACTTCTATCTCAGTCTGTGACTGGACCACATTAACACTTTCCTTTTTCCTACCTATTGACATTTCTACAAACTAATCTCACTGGATTACTCAAGTATTCCACCTTTCTTCAATTTTTGAAAAGAAGAAAGGTGGAATGCTCAACTTTACTGCTTGTTTTGGCAACATTACAAGGCTTTTGATGTTGTTCGAGTCAGCCGACTTTCTGAATGCCGGTCCCAGAAGTGGATCTGCAATCATACGTTACAATCGCTCCACTCTTTTAAAGCCTTATTTCGATAGCAGATCTTGCATTAAACGTTATTCCCTTTATCCTTCGGCCCTTCGACCCACCAAGCCCACGCCAACCACCGATCACCCATTCACGCCAGTTCTACGTTATCCACTTTTGCATTCACTCCATACACACTGGGGGCAATTTACAGAGGTCCAATTCACCAACAAACCCACACGTCTTTGGAAGACGAGAGGAAAACGGAACGCCCTGGAGGAAACACACGCATTCACAAGGAGAACGTGCAAACTCCACACAGACAACACCAGATATCAGAATTGATATTGTGTCTCTGGTGATGTGAGGCAGCAACTCTACTAGATGCACCAGAATTAGGGGCACACCCACGGATGGGCACATGGGGATGTGAGGGATGAGGAAAAAGGATGGGGTGGGTTGTTACCTAATATTGGAGAACTCAATGGTCCAGTACTTACTTACCTGGGGACAAATGCTGAGAGCAGATCTCTTGGCCTCAAATTAGACGGGAGTGTCGAGGCAGCAACTGTGTTCATGTGCCCCTGAAATGCCCTCGAAGCCCTTTGACAGAAAGCCAAGATAACTCAGAAACTTATTCCCATACTGGAAATGTCCAACACTAGAGGGCACAGCTGTAAGGGGAGAGGGGGAAAGTTTCATGGAGATGTGTGACGCAAGTTTTTTTACACAGAGAGTGGTGGTTGGGGGCAGGAAAGTAATGCAAGAGGTGGTGGTGGAGGCAGATACGATAGTGGCATTTAAGAGGCTTTTAGAAAGGCCCATGGATATGCAGGGAAAGGAAGAATATGGATCATATACAGGCAGATGAGATCAAATTAACTTGGCATCAAGTTTGGCACGGACATTATGGGCCGAAGCGTCCACTCCAGTGCTGTACAGTTCTATGTTCTATGTTCTATAATAATGGTGCTTTGCCTTTGATCATCACTTTCACAGATGCTGACTGTCCATAACTATCAGGCTATTAAAACCTTGTTTCCCCCAGGGTTGAAAGAGGCCATAGTTTTAAGGTAAAATGGGCAAAGTTTAAAGATGTGCGGAACAGGTTTAGTTTAATTGAGTTTAGAGATACAGTGTGGAAACAGGACCTACAGCCCACCGAATCCGCACCGACCAACGATCACCTGTACATTAGTTCTATTCTACACACTACGGACAATTTACAGAAGTCAAGTAACCTACAAACCTAAACGCCTTTGGAATGTGGGAGGAAACCAGAGCACCTGGAGAAAACCAACGTGGTCACAGGGAGAACATGCAAACACTGCTCTTTTACACTGAGGGTGTGGGAACCTGGAATGTGCTGCCAGGGGTAGTGGGGTGGAGGCATTGGGTGTAAGAGTCAGAAAGTCAAGATGTTGCTCTATAAGACTTCTGAGGTCACATTTGGAGTATTGCATGCAGTTCTGGTTGTCCCATTGAAGGCCCTTCTGCCCACTGAATCCACGCCGAACATCGATCACCTGTTCACACTAGTTCCATGTTACCCCACTATTTCATTCAGTCCTTACAGAGTAGCGACAATATTTACAGTGGAAAATTAGGCATAAACTCAAACATAGGCATGGGCATTAATTACAACCTTTACTGAACAGGTATTGTACTTAGTATTCTTGATTAATACGGGTGTCAGGGGTTATGGAAAGAAGAAAGGAGAATGGGTTTGAATGGCAGAGTAGATTTGATGGGCCAACTGGCCTAATTCTGTTCCTATCTATATTACTAAAAGTAAGATCTTGACCGCTTTTGACTCACTGCAATGTGATTTCCAAGAGAACGCCGCCACTTACGGCCGTCATTTTTGGCCACCTCACTCAGAGCCCCTCTCCGCCGGACTGGACCAGAGGATTTTTCCCATCGATGAAAAATCACAGAGCTATTAATGTTTTAAAATGTTTTGCCATTCTCTCTGCTGCCCCTGCTGGTGAGAGGGGGGAGGGACTATAAAACCCAGAAGTGGTGTGCCTCACTCAGTCTGTGCAAGATGGGGGAAGCGAGAGGGTCACATCTCTCTGAGCTCTGAATAACACTGAACACATGTCTACTCAACTGTGAGTGCCCTTAATGTGGTTTGAAAATGAAAATATGGTTGGTTTGAGTAAAAAGGCACTGCAAAGGGTTATTTGGGGGTTTAGGGTTGAAGTTAAAAGGCACTGCAGATGGTTGCTTGGGGGTTTTGGGTTGAAGTGAAAAGGCACTGCAAATGGTTGCTTGGGGGTTTTGGGTTGAAGTAAAAGGCACAGCAAATGGTTGAAACAAACAAACTACAGAGCGGAGGTGCAGAACCTGGCGGACTGGTGCTCACGGGACAACTTGTCACTAAACACCTCCAAGACCAAGGAGCTGATTATTGACTTCAGGAGGTCGCAGAATGGGGAAAACGCCCCAATCTCCATCTACGGGGACAGTGTGGAGAGAGTGTCCAGCTTTAAGTTTCTGGGCACTCACATCTCAGAGGACCTCACATGGTCCACCAACACCACTGCGCTGGTCAAAAAGGCACAGCAACGACTGTTCTTCCTAAGAACATTGAAACGGACTGGTCTGCCCCAACAGCTGCTGACGACCTTCTACCGCTGCACGACAGAGAGCATACTAACGTATGGCATCTCTGTGTGGTATCTCAGTTGCACGGAGGCAGAGAGGAGAGCCTGTTCAGCGAGTCGGCCTCAGAGCGCAAAAGATTATTGGGACACCGCTACCAACATTGGAGGGCATCTACCACACACAGTGCCTTAGGAAGGCCGTCAGCATCCATAAAGACTCCTCTCACCATTGTAATGGACTGTTCGAACTACTCCCTTCCGGCAGACGCTGCAAGGCCTTCTGCGCCCGCACCTCCAGACTCAGGAACAGCTTCATTCCCAGAGCTATAGCGGCTCTGACCGGCCCTGCTAAGTGCCCCCCACCCCCATGGACTGTCTCCCTCGGATGGTCACGTCGCACAGACACATCTGCACTTTAGTCTGTTTTGATTTTTACTGTTCTAATGTTCTTTTCACAAACCTTGTTCTCGGGGTATCTAAGCCTAAATGTTATTAGTCATTTAAGTTATGACATCGGATGGAGTTGCAAACCAAATCTCGTTGCACTTATGTGTAATGACAATAAAATATATTATTAAATGGTTAGTGGGCTAAACTTGACAACTTCCTGTTTGCACTATCTTGATTTTAGATCAAACGCTACCACTTACGGCTGTGATTTTTGGCCATCTTACTCAATCCCCCTCAGCTCAGCAGGTGCACAGGATTCTTCCCATCAATGAAAAATAAAAGTGTTATTAGTGTTTAAAAAATGTTGAGAATCTCTCTCCTGTCAATCACGCCATGAAGGCCACACCTTTTCCGGTGGGAGGGGGAGAGATTATAAAACACGGAAGTGTGGGTGTGGCTCTGTCTCTGCATGATGGAGGAGGGAGAGGTCCCGGCTCTGTCTGAGCTGTGAATCAACTGAACACACTGAATGTCTACTGGACTGTGAGTGTGGTGTTTTGTGTGGTTTTACCCTGCTTGAAATAGTATGAAACTGCATTTGAATGTGGTGGCCTTGCACCCTGCATGAAATAGTATGAAATTGCATTTGAATGTGGTGTTGTTGCACCCTGCATGAAATGGTATGAAACTGCATTTGAATTTGGTGGCCTTGCACCTTCCTTGAAATGGTATTAAACTGCACTTGAATTTGGTGGCCTTGTACCCTGCTTGAAGTGGTATGAAACTGCACTTGAATTTGGTGGTCTTGCACCCTGCTTGAAATGGTAGGAAAATGGATTTGAAGTTGGTAGCCTTGCACTCTGCTTGAAATGGAATTTCAAGGAATAGCCACAAGTCAACTGCCAGCCCACCAGCCGTGAGTGAGCTGCCAGCACATCAGGCTTGAGGGACTGGGCTGCCACCCCAAGAATCCATTTGGAGACCAGTAGTCCCTGCAACCAACAACACCCATACCAGCGCTCCAGAAAGCCACCCCCCACTGGCCACCAATATTGGAATTGGTGGAGAGGTGGGATATTGCATTGGGGGACCAGCCCTCCCGTGTGAACATGGGACCCAACGGGTCCCACTTGGTCTAGTAAGTCATGAATTTATGAACAATTTTCAATGTGAGGAAATTAGGTATCCTTAGGTATTAGCTTTAAAATAACCATGTCCCTCCACACAACTAATAAATAGTACCTTTGGATAAATATAAACTTCAAAAATGAATTGCTTTGGGCATTGTAGCTGTCACTTGTATTTATGGCCCATTCTTAAATGCCCTTCAGAAATTGTTGGTTAGATGACGTTCTGAACTGCCAGAGACCTTAGCGAAAGTATATGGACAGTGATGTGGAAAAGGGAATTCCACGATTTGGAAATGGTGCTGTATGGAAATGGAAGTGTAGCAACATCTTTCTAAGTCAGAATTGCAAATTATACAAAGCAATTTAGCCAGACTTTGATTCATTGCCAGGGTTAAACTGGTTGCCCTTGTCTGAGATGTATTAGGATGAACTGTAGTTTAGTTTAGTTTCGTCTTGTTTCTTTCCTTTATCCTGTATCTGTACACTGTGAATAACTTGATTGTAATCATTTACAGTCTTTCTGCTGACTGGATAGCATGCAACAAAAATGCATTTAACTTTACCTCAGTGCACATGACAATAATAAACTAAACTAATATAAGAGTAGAAACAAGAAACTGTAGATGTCAGTCTAAAAAAATTGATTGATACTAGTTTACAAAAAACAACAGTGCTGGAGTAATGCAACAGGTCAGGCAACATCTCTTGGGTTTGGGGTCATGAACCTTCTCAGACAGATGTTGCAGAACAGGAGAGTAACATAACCAATAAATTCATTCAATCAACCCCAATACTAATGTCAAATAAACCTGAATCACATACTCATAATTCCCTCATTTTTAGCACGTGGTCATTACTATTTAAACAGTTTAGTTCAGTTTAGCTTAGTTTGGAATGAGGTACAGTGAAAAGCTGGTGTACTTCACATTTTGAGTTAGTTTTCCCCAATCATCTTTTGGCACAGCCCTTCTCCAACTTGAAACCCTTAATCCATGAAAAAAGAAAGGTTCACTTCCAAATTTCCCTCAGTTCATCAATACTGACAGCACAAAATACAAGCCCAGGAAATGTTGACCACAGTGTATGGAAGATTAATTTCATGCATCATTACAAAGGTCCAAAGCCTCTCTCTCCCCACTAAGTTGTCCATTATTTTATTTTCGTTAAACACATCTGAAGACTTTCACCTGCCTCTTTAATATAGAACCATCATTATTGTCTGTAGAAGGATCCCGACTCGAAACATCACCTATCCATGTCCTCCAGAGACGCTGCCTGACCCGCTGGGTCCTCCAGCAGCACGTGGTCTATGGAAAATGTCAGCATCTGCAGTTCCTTGCATTCCATTGCACTATTCTACTGCAGAACATTCTCAACGTGTAGAAACAATGACCAGCAGATACCGGTTTACAAAAAAAAGGGACAAAATGCTGGAGTAACACAGCGGGTTTCTGCACCTCTTTGTGTCTCCTCATTGTATGTCTACTTTAAAGAAGTTCTCATTCGGTCTGAAGAAGGTTCCCAACTCGCAACATCATCTAAACATATCCACAGATGTTGCTAGACCTGTTAGATTTGGTTTAGTTTAGAGATGCAGCACGGACACACAACCTTCGGCCCACTGAATCCATGCAGGTACAAACTCCGTACAGACAGCACCCATAGTCCGGATCGAACCCGGGTCTCTGGAGCTGTAAGGCAGCAACTTTACCTTTGCATCACTGTGTTGCCCTGAGTGCTGGAGTTACTCCAGCATTTTGTGTTCTAAGCAGGATCCCAGCATCTGCCGTTGCTTGTACTGTCATTATTACCTGGGGGAGTCAGATGATAGCTGAGTGTAGGAATATCTTGGAGTGTATGTTGAAGTAGCAGAGTAGATGCATCTTCTAACTGCTATTAACAAAGTGTAACAATTCTGTCTGCCAGAGTTATAATTGTACAAGATATAAATGTAACCAACAATATAAGGACAAACATTTATTTCATCAATGAACCTTAGGTCCTGGCAAATCAGGTGTTGTCTCTCGACTGGTCAATAACTTTTACATCTATTCTCTGGGACTCCAAAATCAATTGTGGTTAAAATGGGCAGAGCAATGGCAATGGAGCAATTAAGGTGAGATGATGCAGTTTTGTAGTTCAAATGAGAGCAGAATCTTATGAAGTATAGAGGAACGGAAGGATGTTGGGATATAGGTCCAAGGATTACTAGAAGTGGCACACAGGTAGCTATGGTGGTGAAGAAGGAATACATTTACCTGCATTCATTGGCATAGAATATAGGAGCTGGGAGACTATGATACGGCTTAGTGTGTGCACTTCTAATCACAACACCATTGGGGTATTTAATTCAGAGGAGAGGGTGCAGAAGACTCGGCCTGGGCTGTTATGACCGGAGATTGGATGGGCTGGGTTTGTTTTCCTTATGGAGGTGGAAGTTGAGGGGAAACCTCAGAGAGGTGTACAACATTATGAAGGGGCATAGACAAAGTAAGAGTCATAGAGTCATACAGCACAGAAACTGGCCCTTCAGCTCAACTCATCTATTCTGACCAACTAAGCTATCCAACTATCTACCTGTAAGCTAGTCCCATTTGCCTTTGGTCCAAATATCTATCAATCTTTCCTATTCATGTACCTGTCCAAGTGTACTTGGAAAACTTCCAAGTGTATTTGGGAATAAGAAACTTTCCCTCATAGGAAGTGTCATATCCTAGAGGACAAATGTTTTGAGAAGTTTTTGAGGCGATCTGAGGAAGAATTATTTTCCCCACAGGGTATTTGTATCCCTACAACACACACCCTGAGATGTTGGAGTTCAGACAACCATCCAATAAATATCTTACAATATTAATACGTATCTGGGCGGGCGGCAGGGTGGCACAGCAGTAAAGTTGCTGCCTTACAGTGGCAGAGACCTTGGTTGATCCCGACTATAGGTGCTGCATGAACGGAGTTTATATACGTTCTCCCTGTGATCGCATGAGCTTTCTCCAGGTGCTCCTTCCATATTCCAAAGACATGCAGGTTTGTAGGTTAATTAGTTTCAGTAAAATTCCAAATTGGCTCTGGTGTGTAAGACAGTGCTGGTTTACAGGGTGATCACTGGTTGGCACAGACCCTTTGGGCCAAAGGGCCTGTTTCCGCACTGTATATCTAAGGTCTATGCTTGCATTCGCTAGATACAGAAGATTTATTATATAAACCCATATTTATAATAAGAGATATCAACTAAAAAAAATGGGCTCGCCAAGATATTTCTTCTTAGGTGATTCAAAATAAGAGTGTTGCACAAACGCATTTTGCATTTATAAACATTCATATTGCAAAGACTGTGAGGACCTATCACTTTTATTGCTTTTCTTGATTTTAGTAGCATGTCCCCTGCTGACACCAGTTATGACAGCTGATTTGGTGGCTGAATGAGGTTACTGTAGTAGTTCTGCTGTGTACAATCGGTATGGCAGCATGGTAATCTACCATTCTATTGATGCATGCATTCACACAAATGCAGGCTTTTGATTGTAACAGTTCGACAACAAAGATAATATGGGGTCAATGTCAGCTACTGTAAATGCACTTTTATTGTGCTTCTGCCCATTTCAACTGCTGATTTTACTAATGCTTTGCTGGAAGTAGCCATTTTTTAAATGTTGATTCAGATAACATTTAATCTGCTGTGACAAGAGCAGCACAGTGAAGCAGCTGGTGGAGCCGCTGTCTCACAGAGCCCGAGACCTCGGTTCGACCCTGACCTCTGCTGCTGTCTCTGGAGTTTGCACGTTCTCCCTGTGGGTTTCCTCCAGGTGCTCTGGTTTCCTCCCACATACCAAAGACTTGCGGGTGTGTAGGTTAATTGACCCACTCTAAATTGCCCCTAGTTTTTAGGGAGTGGATGAGAAAGTGGATGGGATAACAATAGAACTAGTGTGAATGGGTGAGTGATACAAGCATGGACTCGGTGGCCGAAGGCCCTCTATCCCTGCCCGATCTTTAAAATAATGGGTCCTGACCTGAAACATTGCTTGTCCATTCCCAACACAGTTGCTGCCTGACCTACTGAGTTCCTCCAGCACTTTGTGTTTCACTCAAGATTCCAGCATCTGCAGTTCCTCGTGTATACAATCTAATACTTGTGCATATAACTTTTCCCACCAAAACAATAGACTTAACATAAATATTTTAACATAAAATCTCTCTCAGGTAAATTGAATATGAATTGAGGAGAGTGGCTGAAGTTTACCCCCAGCTACATCCCCAGGCTGTTTTAAATCAGTAGAAACAAGGAACTGCAGATACTGCTTCATACACAAAAGGATACAAAGTGTTGGAGTAACTCAGGTCAGGCAGCATCTCTGAGTTGATAGATAGGTGACGCTGCCTGACCCGCTGGTCAGTAGGGTCCTCTTCAGACCCGACCCAATGCGAAATGTCACCTATCCATATTCTCCAGCGATGCTGCCTGACCCACAGAGTTACTCCAACACAGTGTCCTTTCCCGTTTTCAATCAGTTCCCTTTGCGACCCGTTTAAAGAAGGCGCGGTGGTTTGGGAGTGCTAACATTTGAACTCGGCCTGGAATAAATAATGTTGCTGTTTCCACCGGGGACTCGGCTGTAAACTCGCAAATAATGCGATCATACAGCTGCAGCATTAACTAAGCTCTCTGGAGGTGAGAGAGACTGACTGAGATTAATGTCTTAACCAGATGCACAGCTCAGCGTTCAAACCTTGGGGATTCAAACTATTAAACACCGCCTGAAACTCTGCAGAATAATTTCAATGTGTGAAAATAAATTATTGCAAAAATCTCATGTCACTTTAATATTTGAATGTGAATGCATCTATTTTTGTCCGTCGCTAATTTTAGTGGGAAATCAGGACTGAATATGAAATGGTCTTCCCTACCTTATGTTCACATCTACATTTTGACTGGAAGAAAAATGGAGAAAGAAAATCGTACCAAATGCTTGCATTTTAGCTTTTATACTCGAGAGTTGATTTGGAGGATCCTTGAAATATAACAAAAGGGAAGGGGATGGGAAGCAGATTCTGTAATTCTGCCACATTCAGCAACCATAGTATGGCGGCACAGTGGCACTGCTGGTTGAGCTGCTGCGTCACAGCGCCAGAGACCCGGGTTCGATCCCGATTACGGGCGCTCAATGTGTGGAGTTCGCACGTTGTCCCTGTGACCGCATGGGTCTTCTCCGGGTGCTCCAGTTTCCTCCAACATCTCAAAGACGTGCGGGTTTGTAGGTTAACTGGCCTCTGTAATGTGTCGGGAGTGGATGCAAAAGTGAGATGACATAGAACTAGTGTGAACGGTTGATCGATGGTCAGCATGGATGCAGTAGGCTGAAGGGCCTGTTTCCATGTTGTATCTCTAAACCAAAATAAACCTGTCCTCGTTCTGCAGCATCACTTTAGATAATTCACCCTCTGGTCCAGGGTCAAATCTACAACTCTCGCCACTAGTGAGCTCTGAAATAAGCTTACAATTTGATTTATCACTAACCGTGTGGAATAATAATAACCAAAAACATGCACAGCAAAGGCACAAATTGAAAGCAAGTGCTGCATAGTACATTTACTGCTTGACTGGTGTGATGGAATTTGGGAGAAATTTATGACAATATGCATTGGATTAGATTAGTGTTGGACTAGTGTAATTGGGTGGTTAATGGGCAATAGCGACTTGATGGGCCAAAGGGCCCGTTTCCATGATGTACGTCTCTATATGTAATGACTGCGGGGATGATGTCGAGGAGAATAAGATGGTTGATTATACTAAACTGAAGCAGAAGAGGAATGGTCACTGTTTATCTGAAATCCAGTTATGGTGTTAATATGGAGCACCATGCTTTTGGCCTGGTCATTGTGGGCCGAAGGCCCCGTCAATGCCACTGTTCATCGTTCCATTTTCAATCAATCTTGGAATATTGAATCCGTCATAAATATTGAATAACATGAAACCATCATAATGGTGATATCAACATAAACCCGCAACAAATCCATATTGCATACAAATATCATCAAAGGCTCACACCACCCTGGCCACACTCCCACAACCATTTATTGTACTTAACACGATCCTTTTGTTACAAATTCACAGCTTACAAAATACTGTGTTAATCAAAACTGCTGTTCATGCAGGTGGCCAACATCAACCCATCAGATTACAACATCGTCAGCCGCATCCATGACATGTTTGAGCTCCTGCAGTGACCAGTGTTCATGGAAGGCCTGCAAAGTCCCCATGGACACTGCGTGCTCCCTCTCCAGGGTCATGCAGGCACGGACATGGTTTCGGAAGAGGGGCAAGCAGTTAACGCGGGTAGAACCCTCGACTGCCTGATAGCTAGATCCACGAATGCCTGACTACTACCATCAAGAAGAAAGTACAGGAGCCTGGAAACAGAGACCATGTCCCTCCATTCCCTGCATACCCGTACACCTATTTAAAAGCCTCTTAAATGCCACAATCATATCTGCCTCCAACACTACCCCCAGCGACCTATTCCAGGCACCCACCACTCACTGTGTAAAACACTTGAACAGAGCATCGCCTTTAAACTTTCCACTTCTCACCGCAAAGCCTAGGCCCTGGAGTCTTTGACATTTCTGACAAAGAGGTTCTGCTGTCTATCCATGCCACAAACTGACTTGCCCCTTGCTGAATGACGATGGCCTAAAATATTCATTGAGCAGGAATGTATTTATTCTGTAAAACACCTAATGCTGACATGCTGTTGCCAACGGATAGAGGTGCTGAAAGAAAAAGAAAATCTAAAATATATATTTATAGTATCCAGGATCAATATGCTACACATTTCCAAAAGCAGAAACTGAATATATAATAATCTTTGAATAGTCAATTATACATTACATTGATAGAAATTCTTCACTTCTTTAAAGTGCAAAAATTGTTCACCTTGAGACATTTCTAAAAAGCCATCTGTAAAGATGTACAAAATTACATTGTTCTAGTCGCCTGTTGTAACTTTGATGAAAGATCAGTGGATCCATTATAAATATAAGCTTTAACCAATTCTCCCCGAGTTTGGTATTGAGCTGCAATAAACTCCCTCAGCGATTCCTGATAACATTGGTTGATTAATTGATTGATTGACTGATTGATAAATGCCTTGTGGAAACAGGCCCTTCTGCCCACCAAGCCCAGGCCAACCATCGATCACTTTTACACACTTGTTCGATGTTATCCCACTTTCTCACTGCCCACTGCTACAGGGCAATTTACACAAGCCAATTAACCTACAAATCTGCACATCTTTGGGATATGGGGGGGAAGCCAGAGCACCAGGAAACCACGTAGGCACTGGGAGAACGTGCAAACTCCATACAAACAGTACCCTAGGTCAGGATTGTACCTTTGTCTCTGGCCCTGTGAGGCAGTGGCTCTACCACCGAGCCACTCATTACATTGGAATGATATCCAGTAGAAAGTGTATCTGAAGGCTGGTTTGTACAATAGGTTGGTTTTCGCTTCAGACTTAACCATTAATTCATCCTGCATTCTGGACGAGAAAATGAAACTTTGTTCCATGTAAAAGCCCTGTCCCACTGTACGAGTTCAATCAAGAGTTCTCCCGAGTTTGCCCTGATTTGAACTTGGAAATTTACGGTAATGGCCGCTCGAAGGTACTCGGGGCTCTCATGGACATTTTTCAACATGTGGAAAAATCTTCACGAGTCTTCCCAAGCTTACTGCGTTTCCCCGAGTACCTGCCGTTAGCGTTACAAGCCGCTAAGAGACGTCCCTGAGCTCCGACGTACCCGCCACGTACATTCTACGTGCTTCCACGAGTTTGATTTTTTTTAAACTCGGGAGAGCTCTTGAATAAACTTGTACAGTGGGACAGGGCTTTGAGTTAGGGAGTCTCAAGACAGACAGCTGAAAATAGTCTATAATTTGGCACTAATTCACAAGAGAATGTCAGCCTTACTGCGTGAGCTTACCAAGATGATTGGTGTGGGCAATGGAAATATCACACTTGAGCAGTAAGGAATGACCTTCTGAGAATGGGATTGATAAATCCAAAATGTAGGTGGAATTTAATTAGCATCCACCCTGTGTCTGCTGAATTCTGTCTGCTTCCAGGTTTTAATGCATCTGTCATTTTTTATTTTCTGGTCTTTGTTCTGATATGCATGTAAAATCTTATCTTGTCATTTCTAGCTCTTGATCTCACATCTAGGCTTTCTCTTTTGTGGAGGTTTTAATATATACCGAGCGCAAGAATCTGTCACTTGTGCTGCCTGTGAACAGACTTTTTTTTCTTGGTCTTTTAATGATCTTTTTCTGTGTAACATGAGATCTGTGTTTGTCTGGTTTGATATCTCTGTCTGACTGTCGTGATATGCCTTAAGTTTGTTGTGCACATTAAGTTTGGTTTAGTTTAGAGATACAACATTGAAACAGGCTCTTCAGCCCACCGAGTCCGCACTGACCATCGATCACCCGTTCGCACTAGTTCTATGTTATTCCACCTTCTCAACTACTCCCTACACACAAGGGGCAATTTACAGAAGCCAATTACAAACCCACACGTCTTTGGGACATGGGAGGAAACCGATGCATCCGGACGAAACAAGCGATCACTTGTACACTAGTTCCATCCTAAACAGTAGGGACAATTTACACAAGTCAATGAAACTACAAACCCGCACGTCTTTGCAATGTGGGAGGAAACGGGAGCACCAGTTGGAAACCCTTACAGTCACAGGGAGAACATGCAAACGCCACACAGACTGGATCAAACCCGGGTCTCCACCAGCTGTACCACCCTTTGTACCACATGTGATTCATGCACAAGTCATACAGATTTCTCTGAATAACAACATTTACTACTTCAATTAGAAAATAGTTTCTAACCACGTCAGTCCTATTCCTTCTTGAGATTAACTGTATTCATCCCCATTATTCTCCACGTACCATCTTTTTTGCACCACCTCCCCATTGTTCTCGACGGCCCCCCACCCTATTGGGTCCCCCCCATTGTTCTCGATGGTCCACCTCACCCACGACGCTCTTGACATCCACTTCGCTCTCGGGTCCCTCCTTTCTCTTGCCGGCGCGGGTCCCATCAAGACCGGTGGCTCGGGGCCAAGCTCGGAGTCCGCCATGGGCGCACCGTGATGGGCGGGTCCTCCGTCGTCGTTTCGCAGGTGGCGATCCTCAGTCTCTTACCACAGTGAATGGGTCCATCACCGTCGGGCCTGCTTTTCCTAAGACTAAGATTGATCCTTGTGGAATTCAAGTAGTTATCGGCTGAGAATTAGAAAATAATATTGGTATTCTCACTGATTTGAGCATATTAACTAATGGTCAGCCTTAATGCTATTATTTTACCCTCCATCCCACAATCGCTTTCTAGGTTTACTGAAATCAATGAAATAGGAAAGAAAAGACAGAGTGCTGGAGTAACTCAGCAGGTACCCCCTGGAATTTCATGAAGCAGAACTATGAAGGAATAGGTAGCTACAGAAATGCAATTGGAGACACAGGGAGGTGCAGATGCTGTGATCTTATGTAGAACAAAGAAAAACACACAGAGTGCTGGAATAACTCTGCGGGTCAGGCAGCATCTCTGGAGGACAAGGCTAGGCGAAGTTTCATGTTGAGACCCTTCTTCAGACTGATTGTGAGAAAACTGGGAGGGGCAAGACAAAGCCAGACACATAATCGATTTATACTGTTGTGGGAGGGGAAGTGGGTTGTTAGGCAGATGGTTGGACAAAGGCCAGAGATGCAGAGCAAGAATGTGGATCGGTGACATTTCATATCCCGATCCTTCTTCACAATCAGTCTGAAGAAGAGTCCTGACCTGAAAACAATGTCTAAAGAAGGGTTCCGGCCAGAAATGTTGGGATTCAGTATGTCAACAAATACTCTCTTGAACCTCTACAGGTATATAGTAGAGAACATTTTAACTGGTTGCATCACAGCCTGGTTCAGCAACTCGAAAGCCCAGAGATTACAGCGAGTGGCGAACACTGCCCGGTCTATCACAGGGACTGACCTCCCCACCATCGAAGGGATCTACAGGAGTCGCTGCGTCAAAAGGCAGCCAAAATCATCACAGACTCACACCTCCCTGGCCACGCTCGCATTTTGCTCTTACCATCGGGAAGAAGGTACAGGAATATTAAAACCATGACCACCAAGTTCACGAACAGCATCTTCCCTACAATCATCTTGAACACCACATTACACTAACCTCAGCAATTATGAAATGTTATGGACTATCTTGGATGCACCAAGAACGTTTTTTTTTTCAGTGGTATTACAGTTATTAATTTGTACATTTATTATATACAGTCCGAAGAAGGGTACCGACCCAAAACATCACCTGTCCATGTTCTCCAAAGATGCTGCCTGACCCATTGAGTTACTCCAGCACTTTGTGCCTTTCCTTGGAAACCCAGCAACTGTAGTTCCTTGTTTCTACATTGCATATTATCTGTGTATACACATTTATGGACCTGATAAGCTGTAATGTGTAAGAATTTCATTTTTCCAATCACAGTACATATGATTGTTAAGCACTATTGACTCTTAATGTTGTTACAATCGGAACTTTTCTAGCGAAAAAAGAATTTTAGACTGAATTTTTTAACATTTACTTATGATCCACAATGTGTAGTGAAGATGACATACAGAACAACCGGTTAAGAGATCAGCCATTTCTCCTGATTTGTTTGATTTTCTGCAAAACTCAGTCATGTTAATACATCTTAAAATACTTCATAGGAAAACTTGATCAAACAAAATTTGACAAGACACAAGCAGATATTAGGATTTAATGATAAAGAATAAAAGAGGTTAGCAGGGGGAGTACTAGCTCTTGTAGAATACATGCTTACCTATGTATAGGAAGGAACTTCAGATGCTGTTTACACCAACGATAGACACAAAATGCTGGAGTAACTCAGCGGGACAGGCAGCATCTCAGGAGAGAAGGCATGGGTGATGTTTCAGGTCGAGACTTCTTCAGACTGAGAGTCAGGCAAGAGAGAGACACAGAGATGTGGAAGGGTAAGGTGTAAACATGAGACATCAAAGGGGATGAATATCAAGGAAAATAGAATAGATCATTGTTAGGTAGGGGAAGCTGTTAACGAAGTATACAAAGATAAAATGTATTCAGGAGGACAGTCTGACTGGTTGGAGAACTAGGATGGGGGAGGGATGGAGAGAGAGGGAAATAAAGGGTTACTTGAAGTTAGAGAAGTCAGAGAAGTTACATATTGCATGCTCCCAGACAGTGCAGATTTAGTTCAATGGACACAACATTTCCTTTCATTGCTCTGTATTAAATAAAATATTTTAATTATCAAAAATCAGCAAACGGTATCATAAATTGTTACTATACAGGTCACTAAAGGTGGCAGTACAAGGAGATAGGGCAGTAAAGAAGGCATGTGATATGTTTGCCTTCATTGCTAAGGGCATTGTATATACAGTGCATTCAGAAAGTATTCAGACCCCTTCATGTTTTCCACATTTTGTTACGTTACAGCCTTATTTTAAAATTGATTAAATTCATTTTGTTCATCATCAACCCACACGCAATACCCCAGAATGAAGAAGTGAAAACAGGTGTTTAGAAATTTTTGCAGAGTAATTAAAAAGAAATAATTGACATATCACATTTACATAAGTATTCAGACCCTTTACTCAGTACTTTGTTGAGGCACCTTTGGCAGCAATTACAGCCTCAAGTCTTCTTGGGTATGACGCTACATGCTTGGCACACCTGTATTTGGGTAATTATTCCCTGCAGATCCACTCAAGCTCTGTCAGGTTGGATGGGGAGCGTGGATGCACAGCTATTTTCAGGTCCCTCCAGAGATGTTCGATCGGGTTCAAGTCCAGGCTCTGGATGGGCCACTCAAGGACATTCACAGACTTGTCACGAAGCCACTCCTGCGTTGTCTTGACTGTGTGCTTAGGGCCGTTGTCCTGTTGGAAGGTGAACCTCCGACCCAGTCTGAGGTCTCGAATGCTCTGGAGCAGGTTTTCATCAAGGATCTCTCTGTACTTGGCTCCGTTCATCTTTCCCTTGATCCAGTCTCCCAGTTCTTACCACTGAAAAACATCCCCACAGCATGATGCTGCCACCACCATGCTTCACCGTGGTTAAGGTATTGGCCAGGTGATGAGTGGTGCCTGGTTTCCTCCAGACATGACACTTGGCATTCAGGCCAAATTCAATCTTGGTTTCATCAGACCAGAGAATCTTGTTTCTCGTGCCTTTTGGCAAACTCTATGCGGGCTGTTTTGTCCCTTTTACTGAGGAGTGGCTTCCGTCTGGCCACTCTACCGTAAAGGCCTGATTTCCACATCTCCACAGAGGAATTCTAGAGCTCTATCAGAGTGACCATCGGGTTCTTGGTCACCTCCCTGACCAAGGCCTTTCTCCCCCGATTGCTCAGTTTGGCCGGGCAGCCAGCTCTATGAAGAGTCCTGGTGATTCCAAAGTCTTCGATTTAAGAATGACGGAAGCCATTGTGCTCTTCGGGACCTGCAACGCTGCAGAAATTGTTTTATACTCGTCCCCAGATCTGTGTCTCAACACTATCCTCTCTCGGCGGTCTACAGACAATACCTTTGTCTTCATGACTTGGTTTTTGCTCTGACATGCACTGTCAACTGTGGGACCTTATATAGACAGGTGTGTACCTTTCCAAATCATGTCCAATCAATTTAATTTACCACTGGTGGACTCCAATCAAGTTGTAGAAACATCTTAAGGATAATCAATGGAAACAGGATGAACCTAAGCTCAATTTTGAGTGTCATAGCAAAGGGGCTGAATACCTCTTTCTGTAAATGTGATATTTCAGTTATTTCTTTTTAATTACTTTGCAAAATTTCTTTTTTTTAAAAATATTTTTTTTAAATATTAGTACATTACATTTTGATGGTACCATTTTACATGTTCCCAGAATTATTAAAACATTATTTGTACAACTTCCTTTTTTTTTAGAAATAAATGAGAAAGAAAGTAGTGAAGAGTAAAGTATAGTCTAGTGAGTGTGGTGTAAAGAAAGAAATAAGTGAGAAAGTGAAGCAGAAAGGAGATTCTCCCACGCCACATCGATGTTTTTTTATATTCTTAATCATTTTTCGCCCAAACACCGAATTTTTAATTTTACGATACTGTTGCACCACATGAATCCACAAGGTCAATAAATGGAGACCAACTCATTAAGAATTGGTCTTTTTTTTCTATTAGGAGGAGTCTCATTTCTTCAGAATGGGCAGTTTCCAACAAATTACCAATCCACATTTTGAGTGTTGGTATAGTAGCCTTTTTCCAAAATTTTAGTATGAGTTTTTTCGCTGTTTTTAAACCATAATTAAAAAAATGAGATGTGGGATATATTTAATTTGTTTCCATCTCCTATTACTCCGAAGATAATCATTTCCATGCTAGGTTCCATTTTTAATCTTAAACTAGTGAATATATCAAATATATCACACCAAAATCTTTGAAGTTTTGTGCAAGAAACGAAAGAATGTGTGAAATTGGCATTTTGAGAAAGACATTTATCATAGATGGGAGAAATATTTGAATAAAATTTATTCAACCTAACTTTTGAATAATATAATCTGTGTAATATTTTAAATTGAATTAAATTATGTCTAGATTTAATCGTACATTTATGTATATATATAAAATACCTCTCCCATGTTTCTTTAGAAATTTTTGTCATTAATTATTTTTCCCAGTCTTCTCTAATTGCCTCTGTTGGTGACAATTCTCTATTAAGAATACTGTTATATAAATATGATATTAATTTTTGTGAGTCTGCCTTAATATTCATTGCTTCTTCCAGTGGGTCTATCATTATGTTCTGTAGTCTTGGTATATATTTTTTTATAAAGTCACATATCTGTAAAATATTTAAAGTATTGGTTTTGCAATAATTTCTAAACACCTGTTTTCGCTTCTTCATTCTGGGGCATTGTGTATAGATTGGTGATTTAAAAAAAAAAAAATCAATTTTAAAATAAGGCTGTAACGTAACAAAATGTGGAAAAAGTGAAAGGGTCTGAATACTTTCTGAATGCACTGTAAGAGACTGGATGTCTTAATGCAGCTATATAGGACTTTCATTAGGCCACATTTGGAATATTATGTGTAGTTCTGGTCGCTCCATTACAGGAAAGATGTGGAGGTTTTGAGAGGGTGTAGAAGACATTTACCAGAATTCTGCCTGGATTAGAGGGTTTCAGTTACAGGGAGAAATTGGATAGACTTGAGTTGTTTTCTCTGGAACGTCGGAGGTTCGAGGATGATTTGACAGAAGTATATAAAATTATGAGAGGCACAGATAGGATGGACATTCAGAAACTTTTTTCCCCAGAATTGTCCAACACTAGAGGGCATAGCTATAAGGTGAGAGGGGGAAGATATAATAGAGATATGCGGGGCAAGTTTTTTACACAGAGGCTTGGAATGCTTTGCCAAGGGTGGTGGTGGGGGCAGCTACGACAGAGGCATTTTTGTAACTTTTGGATTGGCACATGGATTTGCAGGGAATGGAGGGAAATGGATCATGTGCAGGCAGTTGAAATCAATTGAGCTATGCATCATGTTCAGTACAAACATTGTGGAGCAAAGGGCCTGTCCTGTACTGTACTGTTCAATGCTCTATGTTTAGGAGGTCATTCATTGATTACACCCATGTTGACCTTCCACCAGAGAACTCCTTAGAACCACCCACCAGTCCCTTTTCCAAGTTGCGTACACCATTAAAATTCACTCTTGTGCTTATTTCATTTCCACACTCTTTGAACCTGTCGCTGTGTTACAGAGTCCAGTGTTTTCACTACACACTGCTCTCCGGTTCTGGAACTGCTGACCATTAAAGCTAGACCTTTCTACCTCTCGGGAGAACAGCTGTTTACATCCCCCCACAGGCTGATAAATCAGTAGCCCTGGACGAACTGTATAGGACTGTAAATCAGCTGGAAAACTCCCACCCTGAGTCTGGGAGTTCTGGGAGACGTCAACAGAACCAACATGAAGAAGGTTCTCCCAAAATATTACCAACACATCATTTTTCCCACCAGGGGAGAGCAAACCCTCGACAATTGTTACACCCCATTCAGAGACTGCTACAAGCCCATCCCCCGCTTTTGCAAAGGCAGATCACTGGTTCATTCTACTGCTGCCTGTATACAGGCAGAAACTAAAACAGGAAAAACCGGTTTCCAGGGACATTTACAAATGGAACATTGTGGCTGATGAGGTCTTACAGGACTGCTTTGACAAAACTGACTGGCAGATGTTTGAGGATGCAGCAGAAGGCAGCATCAACGAATACACCGTCTATGTCTTAGGCTACATAAGTAAGTGCATCGATGATGTTGTTCCAAAAGCCACCATCTGCACTTATCCAAATCAGAAACTCTGGGTCAGAGGGGAAATTTGTGCCAAACTCAAAGAACTTCAACTCAGGGGACCCCAACGCCTACAAAGCAGCCAGATATGACCTCCAGAAGTCCATCAGGAAAGCCAAGAGAGTCTACAGAGACAAAGTGGAATCTAATTACTACAGCTCTGACCCCAGACACATGTGGAGTGGATTACGTTGCATCACGGATTACAATTGGAAAAACAGGAGTACTGTCCAGCCTACCGCTTCGCTCCCGGACGAGCTTAACACCTTCTATGCCCGGTTCGATGCAGTCAACACAGCGCCCACCATGAGTCCACAGGTGTGCAGGGGGATTACCTCACTGACCCTACAAATAGCAGACGTGAAGCAGTCCTTCAAAAAGGTCAATGACCGCAAAGCTCCAGGGCCGGATGTTATTCCAGGGCGGACTCTCAGGGCGTGCGCTGATCAACTGGCAGAGGTGTTCACCAACATCTTCAACCTTTCCCTGAGTCAGTCAGTGGTTCCCATTCACTTCAATGCATCCATTATTGTTCCTGTTCCAAAGAAACCATTAATCTCCTGTTTAAATGACTACCGTCCTGTCACACTGACATCAGTCATCAAGAAGTGCTTCGAGCGGCTAATCCAAACTCACATCTGCTCCTCTCTCCCTGACACCTTGGACCCGCTTCAGTTTGCGTATAGCCCAAACAGGGCCACGGGCGATGCCATCGCCATGGCAACTCACACTGCGCTCACCCACCTGGACAAAGGGAATACATATGTGAGAATGCTCTTCATTGACTACAGCTCGGCATTCAACACTATCATTCCCTCAAAACTCGTCCCCAAGCTCCAAGATCTTGGACTGGAGGCGTCCATCTGCGGCTGGATATTCTACTTCCTGACGGGCAGGCCCCAGGTGGTGAGAATCGGCTGCCACACCTCTTCCTCACTGATCCTCAACACAGGCGGACCACAGGGCTGTGTGCTCATTCCTCTCCTGTACTCCCTGTTCATGCACGACTGTACTGCTAAGCACAGCTCCAACATCATTTTAAAGTTTGCTGACGACACAACCATCCTGGGCCTCATCACAGACAATAATGAGACGGCCTATAGAGAGGAGGTAAAGGCACTAAACAGCTGGTGCCAGGAAAATAACCTCTCTCTCAATGTCAGCAAAACTAAAGAAATTATCGTGGACTACAGGAGACAGCAGGGGAGTGGACACCTCCCCATCCACATCGGTAATTCTGAGGTTGAAAGGGTCAGCAGCTTCAAGTTCCTCGGTGTGCACATCACTGAGGACCTCTCTTGGACACTGCACACGGACACAGTAACTAAGAAAGCCCACCAGCGGCTCTTTTTCCTGAGAAGACTGAGGAAGTTTGGCATGAACGCCAGCATCCTCACAAACCTCTACAGTTGCACCATCGAGAGTCTACTGACAGGCTGCATCACAATCTGGTACGGGAACTGTTCTGTCCACAGCCGCAAATCACTACAGAGAGTGGTGAAGGCAGCACAGCACATCACTGGCAACTGTCTCCCGGCCATTCAGGACATTTTCCACAAGCGGTGCCTGCGGAAGGCACACAGCATCATCAAGGACCACAGCCACCCAGCACACAGACTGTTCTCCTTCTTACGATCAGGCAGATGATACAGGAGCATGGCTGCACGTACCACCAGACTTAAGAATGTTTATCATCATGCCATCAGGCTTCTGAACTCATAAACACATCATATATGTTGATTATTTTATTTATTATTGTCTTTTATATAGCAATGTCACTTTTATCTTATCTTTTTTAATCTTAATTTTATCCTTGTAATATCATTGTAATATAATTGAGGTGACCCGTTGTCTTGTCAAACACATTTCATTGTACCGTTGACCCTGTGTTAACCTACATATCTATCTATATTACTAAAAGTCTGATCTTGACCACTTCCTGTGGTTCTGTATATTGATTTTAGAAAAAACGCTGCCACTTACGGCTATGATTTTTGGCCATCTTACTCCGCTGCGCAGGACAAAAGTTATTAGTGTTTTAAAAATGTTGAGAGTCTCTCTCCTGTCAATCACGCCATGAAGGCCACGCCCCTTCTAGGGACTATAAAACCCAGAAGTGAGGGTGTGGCTCAGTCTCTGCAAGATGGAGGAGGGAGAGGTCACTGTCTTTAGTGGCCTTGCACCCTGCTTGAAATGGTATGAAACTGCACTTGAATCTGGTGGCCTTGCACCCTGCTTGAAACGGAATTTCAAGGAATAGCCGTGAGTCAACTGCCAGACCACCAGCCGTGAGTGAGTGAGCTGCCAGCACAACAGGCTTGAGTGACTGAGCTGCCAGCACAAGAATCCATTCAGCCCATAATGTCCCTACTAGCCCTCTGGAAACCAGTCCCTTCAGACTACAACACCCATACTAGTGCTCCAGAAAGCTCCACCCCCCACTGGCCACCAATATTGTAATTGGTGGAGAGGTGGAATATTGTGTTGGAGGACCAGCCCTCCCGTGTGATGCTGGAACCCAATGGGTCCCTCTTAGTCTAGTGACAAATAAAACTGAATTGAATTGAACTGATCTATTATACAAGCCAAGTTCAGAGTGCTGGAGGAATTTAGTGAGCCTGGCAGCATCCGTTGAGAGAAATGGGCAGGTGACGTTTCGAGCCCAGACTCTTCTTCAGACCTGATCAGTCAGAAGAAGTGTCCCGGCCCGAAATGTAGTATGTACACTCCCTCCACAGACTGCTGACCCATTGAGTTCCTCCAGCACTTTGTGTTTTCCTCAAGATTCCCGCATCTTGATTAGTAAGGGTTTCAAAGGGTAAGGAGAGAAGGCATGAGAATGGGGTTGAGAGGGAACAATAGATCAGCGATGATCGAATGGTGGAGTAGACTCGATGGGTTGAATGGTCTAATTCTGCTCCTATGTTTTATGGTCTCCTGTCTTATGACTTCAGTAGCTCCTTGTGTCTCTGTTATACCAGCTTTAGACGTTAGATATACAGCATGGAAACAGGCCCTTCGACCCACTGTGTCCACGCCGACCAGCGAGCACTGGTGCTATCTTACACACTTGGGACAAAAGCCAAGTAACCTACAAACCTGTATATCTTTGGAGAGTGGGAGAAAACCAAAGCACCCAAAGGAAACACACATGGTCACGGGGAGAACGTACAAACGCCATACAGACAGCACCCATAGTCGGGATAGAACCTGGATCTCTGGCGCTGTAGGGCAGCAACTCTGCTGCTGTGCCACTGTGCTGCTCTCTGTTTTTGTCGCTGTCATATGAAAGCCGCGGTGTGCTCTGTTATTGCTTTGCGCTTTTGACTGCTTTATTGGTCATTTGGGCTTGTCTAATGGTTTTTTGCTTCAGAAGAGCATCTCCATGCTTTGAGACAACGCTTCCGTTATCTACACTGACACGTCAGATGCCTTACCAATTGAGAAAGCCGTGTATTCAGCGTGCTCATCCATGAGTGTCTAAGCAATAGTATTTTGTGACTCCTGCGTACACTCCGATGAACTGCACCAAATGAAAGAGACGTTTTGTGGAAATGAGGTCAGTGATCGCAATGCGCAGAAGGTGGTTGATCTAAATTTCACAACAGTCTCACAAAAATTAATCCTGTAGCCTTGGCAATAAATAGTGAATGTACAACTGCAAATCCTACATCTGTTTCAGCAATCTGGAGCTGGAACTGCCAGGTGGTTACAAAAGAGTTGTGGTTCCAACTCAATTAATTACATTCAAAAAGATGCAAGAACATCAAATACTGTATTAAATCAAGAGGCAACTCCATAGGTAGTTTTGATGGCTCTATTATTAATTTGCTTCCACTGCAACACATTTTTATTGAAAACTTTGCTGAAGGCACATGTTGCAAATCACTGGTTTGTTATGCTATGATTCTGGTCCAATTAATATGTTTGGGAAAATTGTTTTCATAAATTCATAAGTTATAGGAGCAGAATTAGGTCATTTGGCCCATCAAGTCTACTCTGCCATTCAATCATGGCTGATCTATCTTCCCTTCGCAACCCCATTCTCCTGCCTTCTCCCTATAACCCCTGACAACCATACAAATCAAGAATCTCTCAATCTCCGCCGTAAAAATATCCATTGATGGCCTCCACAGCCGTCTGTGGCAATGAATTCCACAGATTCACCCCCTCTGACTAAATAAATTCCTCCCCATCTCCTTTGTAAAGGTATGTCCTTTTATTCTGAAGCTATGGCCTGTGGTCCTAGACTCTCCCACTAGTGGAAACATCCTCTCCACATCCACTCTATTGAGCACTTTCACTATTCGGTAAGTTTCAATGAGGTTCACCCTCGTCCTTTTAAATTCCAGCGAGTACAGGCCCAGTGCCGTCAAATGCTCATCATATGTTAACCCAATCACTAAGAAATTATTAGCAAGGAGAAAACGGTTTGTCCTATTAAAGTGGGGCTGATACAGTGGCGCATCGGTAGCGATGCTACCTCACACGCCGGAGGCCCGGGTTCGATCCTAACTAACAAAAATAATGTGACCAGACAAAACAGATTGAGAAAATAAAATTGTTTGAAATATCTGTTAGGGTTTTTTTTTAATGGTTGTAAGAAGTAGATTAAATAACATGGAATGTAGATTTAGTGAATTATTTAGACCATTATTAGGTAACTGAACCAGTCTATCACCAACTAGAGAGCGGTGATACAGAAGATGCAGAAGCTTGACAGTGTGCACCACCAGACTCAGGAGCAGCTTCTTCCTCTCTGTTATCAGGCTATTGAATGCTCCTTCCATAAGTTAGGGTACAGTCCAATTCACCTCTACTCTATTGCAGACATTGGACTTTGTCTATGGAACTAGTGCACTACAATGCTGAGAACTATATTCTACACTCTGTATCTTCTCCTTTGCTCTACCTATTGCACTTGAGTTTGACTATTTTGTATTTATGTATAGTATTGTCAGATCGGATTAATTATCTATCCAAGAAGGTTTTTGGCTGCAACCATCCCCCCCCCATCGACGAACTGTACACTGCAAGGGCCAGGAAGAGAGCGGGTAAGATCATCTCTGACCCCTCTCACCCTGGCCACAAACTCTTTGAAGTACTTCCCTCTGGAAGTCAACACTGGACTGTCAAAGCCGCCACAGCCAGACATAAAAACAACTTTTTTTCCACGAGCAGTAGCTCGACTCAACAGCCAAAGGTCTGCAGCCTGCTTTTGCTCTGGTATTTTATTTAATTCTTCACATGTTTAAATTATAATGTTTTATTTTTAATTGTCAACTGTATATCGTGTTGTTACTTGCAAGCAAAGCACCAAGGCAAATTCCTTGTATGTATACATGTTTGCCTAATAAAATGTATTCAATTAATTTCAATTCAATTCAATAACATGAAAACAAAGTGTTTAACTGTACCTTGGTACATATGGCAATAATAAACCTGAACCTAACTCTAAACCTAGGAACATTTTGAAGTGCTTTCTATCCAAGAGGAGCTGGATGCAAAACTGTAATAACATAGTCCTGGTGTATGGGTCCGGCACTGACTCGCCGGGCCAAAGGGCCTGTTTCCATGCTGATAATGCTCTTAAACGCCACTATTGTATCTGCCTCCACCGCCACCCATGGCAGTGCGTTCAAGGCACCCACCACTCTTTATCCAAAAGACAGCACATCTCTTACATTTGTCTCTGTTCACCTTAATGTCTTTGACATTTCCACCCTGGTAAAGCAGTTATGCCCGAGTTATGAATGTATGAAAGGGAATGAAGAAGAACTGTTACATATCTGTTTCAGTGATTCTAAATGATTGGACATATAGGAATGAAATATATACTACTAGAGCAACAAATATATTGATTAAAGTAGCACAGTCGGGAGTGAAAACCTGTTTACTCTGTTACTCTAATCCAATAGCTCACGGACTGAGAATGAATGAAAGAAAAAAAAGCTAAATAGAGATTGACTAAAAAAAATCAATGGAGTGCAAAGTATTTCTCCACTGCAGGTGTAACTTTAATTTGAAAGTGTAATGCAGCCTGAATCTGCATATGTGATCAGCCATGATCACATTGAATGGTGATGCTGGCACAAAGGGTCGAATGGCCTACTCCTGCACCTATTGTCTATTGTCTATAATAATTATCTTGGGTGGCACAGTGGCATAATGCTGGAGATGCTGCGTGACAGTGCCGGAGACCCTGATTAAGGGAGGTGTCTGTACGGAGTTTGCACGTTGTCCCTGTGCGTTTTCTCCAGGTGCTCCAATTTCCCCCCCACACTGAAGACATGCAGGTTTGTAGGTTAATTGGCTTGCGTAGGTTGTAAAATTGTTCCTAGTTCAGTGTACTGGGTGATTGCTGGTCGGTGTGGACTCGGTGGGCTGAAGGGCCTGTTTCCGCACTGTATCTCTGAAGACTAAAGTCCAAAGTCTAGAGATTTTCATATAATGTTTTTTTGGAAAATCATATTTAAAAGAAGCAGCTGTTTGCTTGTTTGAACTGAAGAATTGTATTCTAAATGTACATCCCTTTATTCTGCGGCTGTGTCCTCTGGTCCTAGACTCTCCACATCCATTCTATCTAGGCCTTTCATTAGTCGGTAGGTTTCAATAAGGTCTCCTGCATTCCGCTAAACTAGCCAAATACTACCTTTATTTCAAGAACAGTCATCTTCTGCTCAAATCTGGAATCAGTTCTATTATCCCTCTTTGTGCCAAGGCTGCAGAAGGGCTAATAAGTCATAGAGTCATACAGCATGGAAACAGGCCCTTCAGCCCTACTTGTCCATGCAAGTCAATATGCCCCATCTTAGCTTTTCCCATTTGCCTATTTGGCCCATATCCCTCTATACCTTTCCTATCCATGGTCTTTTAAATGTTGTTATTGTTTCTGCCTCAACAACCTCCTCCGCCAGCTCATTCCATATACCCACCACCCTCTGAGTGAAACTGTTGCCCCTCAAGTTCCTTTTAAATATTTCCCATCTCATCTTGAACCTATGCCCTCCAGTTCTTGATTTCCCTATTCTGGGTAAATCTGGATAAAATGCTCTGTACATTCACCCTATGTATCCCCCTGATGATTTTATAAACATCTATAAGATTAGCCCTCAGCCTCCTGTGCTCCAAGGAATACATTTCTGGCCTGCCCAACCTCTCCCTATAGTTCAGGTTTTGCCAATATACTTGTATATCTTCTCTGCACCTTTTCCAACTTAGTGGCACCTTTCCTAAAACCAAATTGGGTGACCAAAACTGAATGCAATACTCCAAGTATGGCTTCACCAATCTCTTGTACAATAGTTACATAACATTCCAACTTCTGTGCTTTGCCACAATTGCACCCATTTGATTGATTGAAAGATATAGCATGGAAGCAGTCCCTTCGGCCCATCGACACTAGACCATGCCGACCGTTCACACTAGTTCTAAGTTGTCCCACTTTCTCATCCACTCCCTACATGCTAGGGGCAATTTACAGAGGGCCAATTAACCCACCAACCAGCACGTCTTTTGAAATGTGGGAGGAAACCAGAGCACCGGAGGAAACCCACACGGTCACAGGGAGAACGTGCAAACTTCTCAAAGACAGCATTCGAAGTGAAGAACGAACCCGGGTCTCTGGCGCTGTGAGGCAGTGACTCTACCACGCATTTGAGGATCTCATCACATCGTCTCAGGAATGCAGGCACCCAAGATTAATCATCTGTATATGTTTCAGGCAACTGAACCATCCTATCACCAACTAGAGAGTGGTCCTGACCTACCACCTACCTCTTTGAAGACCCTCAGACTATTTTTAATCGGACTTTACTGGTCTTGAATTACACATTATTCCGTGTATCCTACATCTGTACACTATGGAAGGCGATTGTAATCATGTATAGTCTTTCCGCTGACTGGAGAGCACGCAACAAAAAAGCTTTTCACTGAACCTCGGTACATGTGACAATGAACTAAACTAAAGCAAACCTGCTAGAGGCCGCAGTTAATTGTAGGCAGCAGGTCTTTCTACCTTGGTACTGCTAAAATTCCACTGTACTACTTGAACAATTTTAATCAGCTTAAACTCTCTTGATTGATCAGCCTTTCGTAAGTGAGATGTATGAGCAGCGGTCAGCTGAAACCATGCAGATGTGACACGCTCGCTTGCAATAGTTAATCAATGGAAAACACAGCAAATGCCAGCTGCATGTAATGGTCAATTAAAACAAAAAGCCACGAGCATTAGAATCATTACTTGTCTGCTCCATTCTGCTACGAATTGACAAGTTTAGAAAATGGAATCACCTCCTTGCAATCAATACACCTACTGTCATGAGGGGAATCTACAGGCGCACCACCTGATGGTCCGGCGCCTCCTTTAATCTAGACAAAGTTACGGAGCGCATTTGAAGCCCCGTCGAAAATGTGGCACCTAGGCCGGGTGAGGCTGCCAATCTCAACCTCATCGTGATCTCCGCGGCCGATCGGCGTGTCTAATTTGCCCCCTGCCACCACGGCTCTGGACCCCCAACCAGGCCGGAGCTGGCAGATCTGTTTCCATAGCCGACTTCCGAGGTCGATTGTGTGGGCCGGTATTTCGGCCTCTCGGCAGCCGTTCCGGTACCGTTGGACTTCTCTCGGAGGCACTGACCAAATTGGACTAGCTTTGACGGGGCATCTTGGTCAGCATGGACAAGCTGGGCTGCTTCCGTGCTGCATGGCTCCATGACTCCATGACACAAACTGAATTAGGATTGGACCCGGGTCTCTGGCTCTCTATGGCAGCAACTCTACTGCTGTGCCACCGTGCACAAGTATTCTAGTGCACATTGGAGAGTAACAAGGGCAACAGAGTTTGAATCACTTTGGTGTCTGTTTTCCACAACACTCCTTCCAAGGACCCTGCTGTCTCCATACTGATACAAACAGAATGAAAAATATATAATTTGCACTTGTACATGAAACCTTGATGTGTAAATTAATGCAATGTCCTCGTAAAACTAAACGATCGAATTGTCATGGAAACAGACAAAGAGTTCAGCTCTGAACATATTACTAACTGCTGCGATAATCAAAGTCACTGATGTCAAACTTTTCCTCCTTGTGGTTGACTAGCTAGAGATGAATTAACATTAATGAATAATTCACAATAGAATTGTCGGGCAGCAACCCACTTGTTTTAATTATTCTCTACAATGGGCGGCACAACAACCCATCAGTAGAGTTATCGTCATTCAGCGGCAGAGACCCGGGTTCGACCCTGACTAAGGATGCGCTCTGTATGGAGTTTGTACGTTCTCCCTGTGGCCATGTGAATTTTCCCCGAATGCTCCGGTTTCGTCCCAAACTCTAAAGATGTACGTTTGTAGGTTAATTAGTTCTGGTAAAATTGTAAATTGTCCCAGGTGTGTAGCATAGTGCTAGTGTACGGGATGATTGCTGGTTGGAGCAGACTTGGTGGGCCAAAGGACCTATTTCTAAGCTGTATTTCTATAGTCTAAAGAAACAGGTCTATTTTCCAACACTAGGGTTTATGTATTTTTAATCGATATTCATCTACGTAGACTATTGATAAAATGTAAAGGTGTAGGTTATCTTGTACTGCAATTGGCTATTGTCTGAAGTCTAAAGTTTATCCTCAACAGTACCCAACTATAGGGCCAACCAGATCAAATTGACTTCAATTTGCTTTGACCTGGGCCAACAGGAGGCAATAGTCCACCACCATCCTACATGTGTTAGGATCCAACACCTTCTTCAACCAATTTTTCTAAATCCAAAATAATAAATAATTTCCTGGAATCACTTCTATACAAATTACAGAACCAATTGTTTAGATGTTCAGGATGCACTTTCACAATGTTCTGCATATATTGCATGCATTTCTGGTCGCCACATTATAAGAAGGATGTGAAGGATTTTGCAAAGGGT
This sequence comes from Okamejei kenojei, assembly GCA_035221665.1. Taxonomy (NCBI): domain Eukaryota; kingdom Metazoa; phylum Chordata; class Chondrichthyes; order Rajiformes; family Rajidae; genus Okamejei; species Okamejei kenojei. The sequence continues at coordinate 27,928,696 of CM069148.1, forward strand.
GCAGAGGATGTTTGCCAGAACAATACCTGGATTAGTGGGTATTAGCTATAAGGAGAGGTTGGGCTCCAACTGTCTTTTCAGGTGAAGCAGAGGTTTAGGCACCTCCTCCAACTTCATCTACTGTGTCCGGTGCTCTTGGTGTGGGGTCCTTTAGATCCTCCAGACCAAGCGCACTGGGCAATCGTTTCACTGAATCGTTCGCCTTGGCCTACATGATCTCCCGGTTGCCAAATATTTTAATTCCCCTTCCAATTCTCACACTGACCTTTCTGTCCTGGGCCTCCTCCACAGTCAGAATAAGGCCACATGCCAAATTGAAGGAACAACACCTCATATTTTACTTGGGCATCTTACAACCACAACCTTTAGATTTCTCTAAATTCCAGTAATCCCTGCATTCCCTCTCTCCCCCTCCTCTCCACCACCCTAATCATCCTGCTAGTTCCACTGTTCCCTTCATTATCACCTCTTCCCCAGCCAACAATGGGCCATTATGTGCTCCACTCTTCCTTGGTCATCTGTGCCAATCCTGCTTTGTTCAGCTTTTTCCTACCTCCAGTCACCCCCACCCCCCCTCCCCCCCCCCCCCCCCCCCCCCCCCCCCTTCTACTTTCAGTCTGAATAAGTGTCCCGACCCTAAACATAACCTATTCCTTTGTTCTCCACACTGACCAATTCTCACACTGACCTTTCTGTCCTGGGCCTCCTCCACAGTCAGAATAATGGCCCTGTCTCACGGTGTGAGTTGACCCACAAGGTACCCCGAGTGAAAGACCCGTGGTTGTGTACGAGACTTCAAGTTTATGTTCAAGTGTTTAACCGAGTTCCCACGGGTATGTCATTTCAAGTTCCAAGTTCCTCCTCCGAGTTATCAAGTTCCTCTCCGTTACTCTTGAGCCAACCATGAATTAAGGTATGTTTTAATAAAGCAACAATGTTAAATGACATCTCCATCCTGTGGCTTTGAGTTATTTCAGCGCAGCCGCATCTATTGATATGACCTACAAAGGAAAAATGCGCACCGTCCAGCAACCAATAACGTGGTAAGTGCATTTCTTGGTGCTTTATGTTTTTAAATACTGTATTTTCAGGTGTGGGGGGAGAGCTCAGTTCATAGTAATTGGGGAGTCTGGCGTTGTGAAGGAGGGGATTGGGGTCAGTAACCCACTTGCCACGCTCCAGTCTGAGTGCAGGTAGATGGGACTAGGTGACAGTAAACGGCACGGAGTAAAAGGGCAGTGATGGCCTGTTTCCGTGCTGTCATTGCTATATGGTTTTATTGTGGCCAGGGAGTGAATTAGCTTGGGTGGCTGCCGCAGCGCTCCGGGCACGGACAGCAGAACTGACCGCCACTTCCGAGGAAGGAAGCAGCTCGGGTGACGGACATTGAGCGGCTGCCGGGACCCGACAGCAGACACACGCACACACACACACACACACACACACACACACACACACACACACACACACACACACACACACACACACACACACACACACACACACACACACACACACACACACACACACACACACACACACACATATATATGCGAGAGATTTAGATTTGAAATGCAGGGGGATGATATTTCGCGGAGTTACCCAGCAGTAGGCAACCCACACACACACATACACACGTCCATGTGCGGTATATATACTTTGCGTGGTTCCTGGGTTGCCTACTGCTGTGTGTATGTATATAGAAACATAGAATTTAGGTGCAGGAGCAGGCCATTCGGCCCTTCGAGCCTGCACCGCCATTCAATATGATCATGGCTGATCATCCAACTCAGTATCCTGTACCTGCCTTCTCTCCATACCCCCTGATCCCTTCAGCCACAAGGACCACATCCAACTCCCTCTTAAATATGGCCAATGAACTGGCCTCAACTACCTTCTGTGGCAGAGAATTCCACAGATTTACCACTCTCTGTGTGAAAAACGATTTTCTCATCTCGGTCCTAAAAGGCTTCCCCCTTATCCTTAAACTGTGATCCCTTGTCCTGGACTTCCCCAACATCGGGAACAATCTTCCTGCATCTAGCCTGTCCAACCCCTTAAGAATGTTGTAAGTCTCTATGAGATCACCCCTCAATCTTCTAAATTCCAGCGAGTCCAAGCCAAGTCTATCCAGTCAGGAATCAGTAACCTTCTCTGTACTCCCTCTATGGCAAGAATGTCTTTCCTCAGATTAGGAGACCAAAACTGTACGCAATACTCCAGGTGTGGCCTCACCAAGACCCTGCAGTAGAACCTTTGCTATGAATGCCAACATACCATTCGCTTTCTTCACTGCTGCTGCCCTGCACCTGCATGCCTACACGGTCACCATTCAAATAATAGTCTACCTTTTTTGCCACCAAAGGTGGATAACCTCACATTTATACAGCACATGGACGTGTGTGTGTGTGTGTATATATGTATATGTATATGTATATATATCTATATATCTATATGTAGGCAACCCAGGAACCACTCAAAGTATATATACATATGGTCTGGGGAAGACAGAGAGGGGAACAATGAGGACACGGAAGTTTAGTGGGGAATCTCATTGGTTATTATGTGGGAAGGAAGTCCAGATGCTGGTTTAAAGATAGACGAAATGCTGGAGTAACTCAGCGGGACAGGCAGCATCTCTGGGTAGTGGTCTAAGGAAGGGTCTCGACCCGAGACATCATCATTCCTTCTCTCCGGAGATGCTGCCTGTCCCGCTGAGTTACTCCAGAATTGTGTGTGTGCGAGAGTTACTCCAGCATTGTTCGTGTGAGTGTGAGTTACTCCAGCATTGTGTGTGTGTGTGTGTGTGTGTGTGAGTTACTCCAGCATTGTGTGTGTGTGTGAGTTACCCCAGCATTGTGTGTGTGTGTGCAGTTAGTTACCCCAGCATTGTGTGTGTGTGAATCATGAATTGCCAAGACACAAGGCACTGTAAATACAAATAATGTCATACACAAGAAAGGGCAGATGCTAGTTGAAAAAAGTGAACACATGGGGCTGGAGAAATTTGGAAATGTCATCCCGTCACCCATTCCTTCTCTCCAGAGATGCTGCCTGCCCGCTGAGTTAAAAGAGTTCCCACGGTAGACTCACGAATCACTTAAGGTAAACGCACGGGCCACCACGTTATAAACGAGTTTAAAATGTTTCAATTTTTAACTTGAACTGTAAATTTGACTCGTGGAAAAAATCAAACATGTTTGATTTTTTTTCACGAGTTACCAAGTTTCACGGGTACCTGCTGTTAGCACCACGAGTCCCTAAGTTGCTCGCAAGAGTTCCGACGTTCCCTCTACGTTTAGTGTACGTGATTACCGCGAGTGACAACTCTGGGTCACTCGTGGGTCAACTCGCACCGTGAGACAAGGGTTTAAGGCCACGTGCAAATTGAAGGAACAACACCTCATATTTTACTTGGGCATCTTACAACCACAACCTTTAGATTTCTCTAAATTCCAGTAATCCCTGCATTCCCTCTCTCCCCTCCTCTCTCCCACCCTAATCATCCTACTAGTTCCACTGTTCCCTTCATTATCACCTCTTCCCCAGCCAGCAATGGGCCATTATGGGCTCCACTCTTCCTTGGTCATCTGTGCCAACCCTGCTTTGTTCAGCTTTTTCCTACTTCCAGTCCCCCCCTCCCCCCGTTCTACTTTCAGTCTGAATAAGTGTCCCGACCCTAAACATAACCTATTCCTTTGTTCTCCACACTGACCAATTCTCACACTGACCTTTCTGTCCTGGGCCTCCTCCACAGTCAGAATAATGGCCCTGTCTCACGGAACACCTTCTTCAACCAATTTTTCTAAATCCAAAATAATAAATAATTTCCTGGAATCACTTCTATACAAATTACAGAACCAATTGTTTAGATGTTCAGGATGCACTTTCACAATGTTCTGCATATATTGCATGCATTTCTGGTCACCACATTATAAGAAGGATGTGAAGGATTTTGCAAAGGGTGCAGAGGATGTTTGCCAGAACAATACCTGGATTAGTGGGTATTAGCTATAAGGAGAGGTTGGGCTCCAACTGTCTTTTCAGGTGAAGCAGAGGTTTAGGCACCTCCTCCAACTTCATCTACTGTGTCCGGTGCTCTTGGTGTGGAGTCCTTTAGATCCTCAAGACCAAGCGCAAACTGGGCAATCGTTTCGCTGAATCGTTCGCCTTGGCCTACATGATCTCCCGGTTGCCAAACATTTTAATTCCCCTTCCAATTCTCACACTGACCTTTCTGTCCTGGGCCTCCTCCACAGTCAGAATAAGGCCACATGCAAATTGAAGGAACAACACCTCATATTTTACTTGGGCATCTTACAACCACAACCTTTAGATTTCTCTAAATTCCAGTAATCCCTGCATTCCCTCTCTCCCCTCCTCTCCCCCACCCCAATCATCCTGCTAGTTCCACTGTTCCCTTCATTATCACCTCTTCCCCAGCCAACAATGGGCCATTATGTGCTCCACTCTTCCTTGGTCATCTGTGCCAATCCTGCTTTGTTCAGCTTTTTCCTACCTCCAGTCACCCCCACCCCCCCTCCCCCCTCCCCTTCTACTTTACGTCTGAATAAGTGTCCCGACCCTAAACATAACCTATTCCTTTGTTCTCCAAAGTTGTTGCCTGATTTATTACAGCACTTTGTGTCTTTGGACTGACTTGGGTTGTTTTCTCTGGAATGCTGGAGGTTGAGGGGAGACTTGTTAGAAATATATAAAATTATGAGGGGCATAGATAAACTTTTTTTCCATGGTAGCAATATCAAATACGAGAGAACACAGCTTTAAGGTTAGAAGTTTATAAAAATGATGAGAAGCATTGATAAGGTAGACGGTTAGACTCTTTTTCCGATGATAGAAAACTTCAAATACTAGAGGGCATAGCATTATGAATGAATGAATGAATGCCTTTTTATTGTCACTATACACATGTACAATGAGATTAAAAGCTGCTCCTACTCAGTGTAAAAAACAAAAAGGGGGAGGGGGGAATAAGGTGCACAGTTTCTGCGACGCTATGTACATATCTATAAAAGACAATGGATAAATAGAGTTACAGTTACAGTACAAATTACAGTAGGTGGATAGATGAAGGTCCGGGGGTTAGGCTGTGAAGTCAGTGCATGTGTGAGTTCAGGGAGATAATGGATTTTGGAAAGAAAGGTGAGAGGGGAAGGTTTAGGGAGGTGCTGGGCAACGTTTTTACACATAGGGTGGTCAGTGCCTGGAACACGTTGCCAGAGGTGGTGGAGGAGGCAGATACGATTGTGGCATTTAAGATACTTTTGAACAGGCACATGGGTCTGCAGGGAATGGAGGGATATAGATTATGTGCAGGCAGATAAGAGTTGGTCTTGACATTATGTTCAGCACAGACATAGTGGGTTGAGGGGGCCTGTTCCTGAGATGTACTGTTCTTTGTCCTACCAGTTAGAGTAATGTATGAGGATGCATGGTCACGATGTTCAGAAAATATGTGACTTAAGACTTTAAGGGCCTGTCCCACTTTTTTCGACAACTCCCGGCATCATTGACTGATGTATAAGGTCACTGAGGAATTTGTGGCGTGATGCGGCGTGACGTAGCGTGATGATGTATTGACGCGCTGTGTTTTTTCACATTTTATTTGTCGCCGGTGGATTTTGAAATGTTCAAAACATTTTTGGTGACACTGATATGATGCCAGCAGTCGCCGAAAAAATCGGCAAGTGGGACAGGTCCTTTAGACTTTAGAGATACAGTGTGGAAACTGTTTCTTCAGCCCACCAAGTCCGTGCCGACCAGCGATCGCCCTACACACTAGCATTATCTGAAATTCTAGAGACAATTTTACAATTTTATCAAATCCAATTCACCTACAAACATGTATGTCTTTGGAGCGTTGAAGGAAACTGGAGCACCTGGAGCAAACCCACGCGGTCACAGGGAGAACGTATTAACTCTGTACAGACAGCACCCGTAGTCAGGATTGAACCCTGGTCTCTGGCGTATGGCAGCAACTTTACCGCTGCCTCACTATGCTGGAATTAATTTAAAATACAGTTCAACACACAACCAATACCCACTCATAACAACAGTGAGGACACTTCTGTAGCTCAGTAGGAACATACAATTCCAGCAGCTACCAGGAATATTTCCTTACAGTTAACAAGTCCCAATGAGAAGAAGCAATCACACTTATTTACCCAAAGGAAGAGAACTGGGTTCATGCCCTTCTATATATCAGAAATTTACAGATGTTCTCCTCATTTACCAGATGTCAGGTTTCATTTGAAATCAGATTGTACAGTGCCCCACTAGATTATTTGCTCAAATTCTGGAACAGGATTGAAATCTTCAAACTGATACCTCAAAGGTGCAAGTGCAATGCACCATAAGGAGGAGACACTCCAAAAAAGTCTGAAGAAGGGTCTTGAACTGAAATGTTGCTCATTCGATTCTCCAGAGAAGCTGCCTGACCTGCTGAGTTTGTTAATCCTGGCCAAATTGGAGATGCCAGGACATTAAAATGGAGTAACTGTGCTGCTAGGCCATTTTGGTCAAATTAAATGTGCCTTTTGCGGAACTGGGGCAAGCTGCTGAATGGTGACAGTTTGCCTGGAGCCTAGATAAGAGCTGCAGGGAAAGAATGGAACATCTGCAGATTCTTACAATAATGTGTAAATTGCATGGAACTGATTGGGTCACTGCAAACCAGATATACATAGTATAAATAGTGTTACATGATGGTCATCCTGTTAATTGATGATTGGTCAAACTGTTGAGACTTGGAGGAACTGTCTGAATCTTAGGGTACATGTTGTTATGTTTGCTTCCTTCTAGAAGCTCCTTTCGAAAACAATGTATTAGTTACTGTGTTATTGGGTTAGGGAAATGTCTATCATGTACTGTGTTAATCGATATTTATTATTGGACTGTATAAAGACCACCCCCATGTGGTTCGGCCCCTCAAGGTTCAGGGACCTATAAAAGGTAACTCCCACGAGGTCCGATGTCGATCTTCTGGAAGAACGCTTGGGACTACATGACCTTTTAGAGTGTCTCTGCTTGCACGAGGCTAGAAGGTACAGTGAAAAGCTTTTCGCAGTGTGCTCTCCAATGAAAAAAAAAACTATACATGATTACAATCAAGCGGTCCACCGTGTACAGGTACAGGCTGCTGTTGATTTAAAGATTTAAGAGAGTGGAGCGATTGTAATGAATGATAGCATTCATTACCCGCAAGCAAAGGGTCGCCTGGGTTAGGCTCCATTTGTAACTCCTTCCCCATATGTAAGTCAAAAGAGTCAAGAACGAAGATGTTTAATTGTCATATCTAGGAGACAACAAACTATGAAATTCTTATTGCAGCAGCATAACAGGTCTGTAAACACAATACGCACAGATAATGTAATAAATAAAAAATTGACAAAGCCATAACTACAAAATAAATGAAAAACACCCAAAGTGCTTAGCGCAACTGAAGACAGTCCTTAGATTTTATTGTTGAGGTTAGTGATGTGATGTGAAGTTTGAAGAAGGGTCTCGACCCAAAATGTCACCCATTTCTTCGATGTAGAGATACTGCTTGTTCCACTGAGTTACTCCAGCATTTTGTGGGTATCTGTAGTGTTCAACTGTTGGTTGTTGGGATGAAGCTATTCTTGAACCTGGTGGTGATGGTTTTCATGTTCCTTCTTCGTGATGGTAGGAGTGAAATGAGAGTGTGGCCCGGATGGTGTGGGTCTTCGATGATACTATCTGGCTTTTTGAAGCAGTGCTTCCCATTGATTCCTTTGAGATAGGGGAGGTCAATACAGGTGATGGACCGGGCAGAGTCCACCACTCTCTGTGGTCTCCATCGTTTCTGGACGTTTGAGTTGCCTAACCAGAACGTGATGCTACAATGAAATTCTTACTTGCAGCAGATTAACGGCCCCATAAACAATACACATAGATAATATATAAACACTAAATTAGCAAATTCAATTAATTAATAACCTTTGGACAGTACAGTTGCACAGCAGTACATTTGCTGCCTCACACGCCAGCTGTCTGCAGGTGCTCTCTGTACGGAGTTTGTACGTTCTCCTTGTGACGGCATGGGTTTTCTCCGGGTCCTCTATTTTCCTCCTGCGTTCTAAAGACGTACAGGTTTGCAGGTTAATTGGTTTCTGTAAATTGTCCCTTGAGTGGAGGATAGAACTAGTGTTTGTTGGTCGGCATGGACCCGAAGGGCCAGAGGGCCTGTTTCCACGCTGTATCTCTAAACTAAATTGAAGTAAAACCTAGTAGCAATATCTTTTATATTGTACTCACGTCCAATCATATTTTATGCAATTTGTGGCTGATATTAAGTTGTAAAATTATCATATCAAATAAATTAAATTTCTGTGCATTCATTTTACTTTACTTCATTGTTCTATTTACTTCAGTGTTGTTGGATAAGAAGGAAAGGTTTAAAATATTGCACTTTTTATTTTGATATTTTTTCAGCCATGGCAGAGAAAGAGATTTAATGCTCATAAATGGAAATGGGGTACTAGAAAATTCCCCGTTTCATGAGCAACAGAGTTTTAATAAAATACGTAATTTAGTGTGGGAAATAGATTTATTTTTGGATTGATTAAAAGATACAGCATGAAAACAGGCCCATCAATCAGATCTTCACACTAATTTAGTTCAGTTTAAAGATGCAGTATAGAAACAGGCCCTTCGGCCTACCGAGTCCATGCCAACCATCGATCACCCGCTCACATTTAGTTTTATAGAGGCCGATTAACATACAAATCTGCAGATCTTTGGGATGTTGGAGGAAACCAGCGCACCTGGAGAAAAACCACGTGGTCACAAAGAGAACATACCATCTCCGTACAGACAGTACCTGAGGTCAGGATCGGACCGGGGTCTCTGGCGTTGTGAGGCCGTAGTTCTCTACCAGGCACGCCACTATGCCACCCTTGTTTTTTCTCCCACTATATCCTGGGACTACACTTTGTATAATTCACCACGGTGAGGGCATTTGGGAAAACATTAGAGAGCTATCACATGTGCAACCTTTAGAACATGGACAGATTGTCTCGTTATTCAGCTCCTGTAACTTTACCAATCCATATTAATGGCATGGAACAAAAACAAGAAAGCAGCAGTTTATGCCATCTGTGTGTTACTTTTATCCATTCAAGGAAGTTTATTTAGCACAAACCAAATGGCTTTCCTGGCTCCTCTTGTTCTTGCTGTGAATTGTGTCATGTTTCAGATGCCTCTTCCCACTTCCTATCACTGCACAGTGATAGACTAAAGATCAAATACTAAAGATCACCTTTGCTATAGATCATCTGAAAGGATAACATTGCAACATTTTTTGTTATACTTCAAAAGCAATTTAGGATGTTGTCAGATCCCAAGAGAATCAATATAGTTCATTAGTTGTAGGAGCAGAATTCGGCCATTCGGCCCATCAAGTCTACTCTACCATTCAATCATGGCTGAGCTATCTTTTCCTGTCAACCCCACTCTTCTTCCTTCTCCCCATGACCCCTGTCGCCCGTACTAATCAAGAATCTATCTACACCTTAAAAATATCCATTGATTTGGCCGCCACAACCTTCTGTGGTAATAAATTCCACAGATTTACCACCCTCTGACTAAAGAAATTCCTCCTCATCTCCTTTCTAAAGGTATGTCCTTTTATTCTGAGGGACTATGTCTTCTGATCTTAGACTTTTCCACTAATGGAAACATCTTCTCCAGATCCACTTTATCCGGACCTTTCACTATTCGAGTTGTAACTAACATAGTTGCACCCTATTGAGTTGAGTTTAGTTTATTGTCACGTGTACTGGGGTACAGTGAAAAGCTTTTGTTGCGTGCTAACCAGGCAGTGGAAAGACAATTTATGATTACAATTGTCCCATCCACAGTGTACAGCTGCATAATAAAGGGAATAACATGAATAATGTTTAGTGCAAGGTAATGTCCAGTAAAGGCCGATCGTAGATGGTCCGAGGGTCTCCAAAGAGGTAGATAGTAGTCAAGTCAAGACAATTCTTTGTGTGCATAAAGAAGGAGCTTGGAATTGATTCGGAACCGCACAGGGAGCCAGTGGAGAGAGGCCAGAATCGGGGTGATATGGTCCCTTATTCGAGTACCCGTCAGGAGTCTCGCTGCGGTGTTTTGGACCAGTTGCAGGCGGGACAGGGATGATTGGCTGATGCCAGTGTAAAGGGAGTTGCAGTAATCTAGATGGGAGGAGATAAATGAGTGAATGAAGTAGCTGAGGTCTACTCTCTAGTTGTTGGTAGGATGGTTTAGTTTTTTCATCCAAAAGCCTCTTAAATGCCACTATTGTATCTGCCTCCACCACTACCTCTGGCATTCCAGGCCCCTGCCACCCTCTGTGTAAAATAATTTGCCCCACACATCTCCATTAAACTTTCTCCCTCTCATTTTATACCAAACCCTCTAGTGTTGGATATTTCTACCTTGAAAATTGTAGATTTGTATCTGTATAGACCACGCTGACTGTCATTCACCCGTTCAAACCTAGTTCTATGCTATCCCACTTTCTCATCCACTCCTTGCGCACTAGGAGCAATTTACAGAGGCCAATTAACCTCCAAACCAGCACGTCTTTGGGATGTGGGAGGAAACCAGGGGCACCCGGAGTAAACCCACATGGTCACAGGGAGAACGTACAAACTCCACACAGACAACACCCAGACTTGAGATCGACACCAGGACTCCAACGCTGTGAGGCAATGGTTCTGCCAGGTTTGGGACAGTACAGCCTTCATCTCGGGAGATGCTGCCTGACCCGCTGTATTTATCTTCTGCAATAATAAATGAAAAGGGCGCAAGAGGGAAAGATTGTCTGGCTTCTCATCGTCCTCCTGTGTCTCATTTTGTTTACCTTGGAAACATTTTGTGTCAATCAGATAACCCATATATGTTTGAATTGATTCCATTGTTCCTCGTTTTCTGCAATTGCTGAATGCACTTGGAAGGGATATCCTTTGGCTTGGCAGTGATCCTATGTGATTCCAGCAGATCTGCACAAGCTATTAGCCAACTACAAAGACTACCGTATAAAAATGGAAAGTGTTCAACAGATCATGCAGAGTGACGCAGCAGTAGAGTTGCTGCCTCACATCGCCAGGTTTGATCCTGACTATGGGTGCTGTCTGTACGGAGTTTGTACATTCTCCCTGTGACTGCGTGGGTTTCTACCGGGTGTTCGGTTTCCCCCCATATTCCCAAAGACATGCAGGTTTGTAGTTTAATTGGTTTCTGTAAATTGTCCCTAGAGTGTAGGATAGAACTAGTGATTGTTGGTCGGCATGAACTGTTTCCACGCTGTTTCCCCAGAGGGCCTGTTTCCTCGCTGTATCTCTAAACTAAATTGAAGTAAAACCTAATAGCAATATCTTTTATATTGTACCCGCGTCCAATCATATTTTAAACAATTTGTGACGGATATTTAGTTGTAAAATTGTCATATCAAATCAAGTCAATTTCTGTGCATTCATTTTACTTTACTTAATTGTTCAATTTACTTCAGTGTTGTTGGATAAGAAGGAAAGGATTAAAATATTGCACTTTTTATTTTGTTGTTTTTTCATCCCATGGCAGAGAAAGAGATTTAATGCTCATAAATGGAAATGGGATACTAAGAAATTCCCAGTTTCATGAGCAACAGAGTTAAATAAAAATACATTATTTGGTGTGGGAAATTTATGGATTAATTTATTTTTGGATTGATTAAAAGATACAGCATGAAAACAGGCCCTTCTGCCCATCATCAATACCGACCATCAACACCTGTTCACACTAATTTAGTTTAGTTCAAAGATGCAGTATGGAAAAAGGTCCGTCGGTCCACTGGGTCCAGGCCAACCATCGATCACCTGCTCACATTTAGTTTTATGCTATCCCATTTTCGCAATTTTTGAGTTGCTGCCTCACATTGCCAGAGATCCAGGTTCGATCCTGACTTTGGATGCTGTCTGTATGGAGTTTGTACATTCTCTCTGTGACCGGGTGTTCGGTTTCCTCCCATATCCCAAAGACATGCAGGTTAATTGGCCTCTGTAAATTGTCCCTATTGTGTGGGATAGAACAAGAGTATGGGTGATTTTTCATTGGCATGGACTCGATTGGCCGAAGGGCCTGTTTCCACGCTGTGTCCCTCAACTAAACTAAGTAGCATTTCCATCACCTGCAGGTTCAGATTTTTTTTATTTGCAGGGAATTATTTACTTTTTTTAGTTAACAGATACAGCAAGGAAACAGGCCCTTCGTCCCACTAACTCCATGCCAACTATCGATCACCTATTAACACAAGTTCTATGTTATCCCACTTTCTCATACACTCGGGCCAATTTTTACAAAGGGCCAATTCACCGACAAACCTGCACGTCTTTGGGACGTGGGAGACAATCGTTGCACCCGGAGGAAACCCACGCTGTCACAGGGAGAACCTGCAAACTCTGCACAGACTATCCCCGGGGGACAAGATCAAACCCGGGTCTCTGGCACTGTGTGGCTGTGGCTCTACCAGCTGCGCCACTGCGACACCTTGTTCATCGTGAAATCAATACTTGCAGAGAAGAGGAAAAAGGTGGTGGCATTTACCAAAGTGTCGGATGAGGAAGCGGTGAGGTGACATTTTAAGCAGTGTTTTTCACATTCTGACTTGCAGCGGTGACTTGCCTGAAAGTAGGACATCAATAGCAAAACTAGAAATGCGAATCATGAAATAGAGAGGGATTTCACTCAGCACTGGGATTTATCTGGAGATTATAGTCTGGGGTGGTAGCAGGCCTTATGCTACATTGGTATCGTGATAAAAGGAGATTTTCTCCATCAGACTTGGGTTTATTTTTAGGCTAGGAGCTACATATCTGAGGGTTCAGGCAGCTTGTTCAAGAAGGGACAGTGCAAGAAAGCTGAGAAACATGAGATGAGAAATAAATGAATAAAATGGAGTCACAGACATACAGCATGGAAATCGGCCTTTAACCCAACTTGCCCATGCGGACCAAGATACCCCATCTATTGGACTTTATCTTGCACTAAACGTTATTCCCTTTATCATGCATCTGTAAACTGTGGATGGCTCAATTATAATTATGTACTGTCTTCTCTGACTGGTTAGCACGCAACAAAAGTTTTTCGCTGTACCTCAGACTGCACACGTGACAATAAACTAAATTCAATTCAACTCGACTCAAATATTTCCTGTCCATTTATCTGTCCAAATGTCTTTTAAATATTGTTGTAGTCCCTGCAAAGTGACAATGTCAAGAGCAGCAACAAGAAAGCTCCCAAGCGCGTGGGAATGGTTCAATGGTTTGATGGTTTCTTTATTGTCACATGTGCAGATGTACAGTGAGAACTTGTTCTACATGTTATCCATAAAATCATCCCACACAATACGTACAATAGATCCTCGTCTGCAACAGCCCAGAGTTGCCACATTTTGCCCCTATAAAGCTCATGGAACAGCACAGGAACAGGTCCTTCAGCCCACAATGGCCATGTTGAACATGGTGCTAAGCTACACTAATCTCTTCTGCCTGCATGTGATCTATATCCCTCCATTTCCTGCATATCCATATGTCTATCTACAAGCCTCCCAACACCACCGTCATATCTGCCCCCACCCTTGGCAGCGAGTTCCAGGCACCTACCACCCTCTGCTTAACAATACTTTCCCCCAAACATCTGCTTTATATTTTTCACCCTCTCACCTTAAAGAGAAAGGTTAAGACGTTTCCAACAAAGAATTCTGATTTGTCAAGGGTGTCGGATAAGGAGGGAAGTGTAGTGAAATGTGAAGCCAGAGGAGAGGCATATGGGTGGATGGGGGCAGGGAGAGGGGATAGGGAGCAGATAAAAGGGACAGAAGGGATTCTATTTACCAGCATTCTCCCCAACTACAAACAGTCTGAAGAAGGGTTTCAACTCAAAACAATATCTGCACATTCCCTCCATAGATGCTGCATGACCAATGGAGTTCCTCCAGCACTTTGTGTCTTGGGCAAGAGCCCAGCATCTGCAGTTCCTCGTGTCTCCAAATTAATCTAGGCAGCCTGGTCAACAGTTAACATCACTAAAGTACATAAGATTTTCATTGTCTTCTTGCTGTTGTCAGGTTTTTTGTGCAATTGGCTACTGTGCTTCCTTCGAAAACCAATGATGACAATACTTCAGGATGTCTTTAGGCAAGTAAAGTGCAATACTAATGCAGATCTTTATCGCTTTATTGATATCACCTATATTATTAACATTTTCTCCTTTAATGGAAATGGCAAAGATTCGCCAACCAAAATGTTAACTGATTCTCTGCCCACTATTACGAGTATTTCTATCATTTTCAGTTATTATTTCCTTCTTTAATTCCCTGCACAATGTTCATCTAATCACCCACTCTCAGTTCCAGTAACAATACCAAATTTACATGCCTTAGCATTGCATAAATGGAAAATATAAATTCTTCTCAGTCCTTTAAATACTAACAAACATATCTGTAGGTTTCTAGTTCTACTCTCCTCCACCTTCCCGTTACATTTCCGTGTTTTCTTATTTTTTAAATTTTACACCCGAAGTTTGTTTTATTTACTAAAATGCTGCCTGGATGAGAGGGTTTCAACCACAGGGAGAGGTTGAACACACTTGGATTGTTTTCTCTGGAATGTAGGAGCTGAGGGGAGACTTCATGGTAGTATATAAAATTATGAGAGGCATAGATAGGGTATACAATCTGAACCTTTCTCCTAGGATGGAAATGTCCAACACTAGAGAGCATAGTTGTAAGGTGAGAGGGGGAAAGTTTAATGGAGAGATGCAGGGCAAGTTTTTTTACACAAGAGTGGTGGGGCCTGGAATGCATGGCCAGGTGTGGTGGTGGAGGCAGATACGATATTGATGTTTAAGAGGCCTTTAGATAGGTACATGGAAATAAATGGGAATAGAGAGATATGGATCATATACAGCAGATAAGATCAGTTTCACTTGCTATCATGTTCGGCACAAACATTGTAGACTGAAGGGCCTGTTGCTGTGCTGTACTGTTTAATGTTTTATGTTCTAAGTGTAAACACGTTGAATGAAGAATCAAGGATCATCCAGTCATGATTACCCAACGCCAGAGGAAATCGGGTCGTTGGCCGTAATGACAGTGATTAACTCCAAAAGACGTGAAATACTTTGAGAAAATTAATTGATTCACAGAGGCATTGTGTACCTAATGCATTTCATTTTCCATTAAATACCCTTTTACGCAAAAGCTAGCCATGGTTCAGAGCAGTTACAATGCTTCAGAGTATTCAATCAATAATCACGAGTATTTCTGGTTAACTCCTTACCCATTTAATATATTGATTTTAGGCTTATGTAGATTTATTATGTATAAAATGGTGTCACCATGACTCATTTTTGTGTTCTTTTCCAACACATGATTTTCAGTCAGATGAATAAGCTTATGAAGCAAACAAACAGTGCCAACAAATGATGTGGTTTTTAACCTTTGATACATTATTTGATTCTACCTGTTGCTCATAAACTTTACCTAGTGGAGTTCTAACCTTTCAGATTCCGGTTTCCAAACTATCTGCCAATTATATGTTATAAAGGTAACTCGTATTATAGTTAATCCAATTCATTTGACCCATTCCCCAGTCAATAGGCTTGATATGCAGCTCAAACCCATTTGCTGCGATAGTTTGCACCACCAGTACATTTAAAGATAGAAGTTGGGATGTTATGTTACAGCTGTACAAGGCACTGGTGAGGCCACAGTTGAAGTATGGTGTTCAGTTTGATCATCCTACTCCAGGAGGAACGTTAGACACAAAGTGCTGGAGTAACTCAGCGGATCAGACAGCATCTCTGGAGGGAAAGGATAGATGACGTTTCGGATCTTGACCCTTCTTCAGAAGATGGATGACTAATAGCCATCTAGATTAATATTTTTCCCTTTAATGGAAATGGCAAATATTCTTCTTTGCCCCTTCATCAGAAGGATCCTGATCCGAAACATCACCTCTCCTTTTCTTCCAGAGATGCTGCCTAACCTGCTGAGTTACTCCAGCACTTTGTGTCAATCATCAGAATAAACCAGCATCTATTGTTCTTTGTTTCCACAAAGGAAGGATGTAAATAAACTGGAAAGAGTGCAGAGAAGATTTACAAGGAGGTTGCCAAGACTCGAGGGCTTGAGATATAGGGAGAGGTTGGGCAGGCTAGGACTCTATTCCTTGGAGCACAGAAGTATGAGGGGTGATCTTTTAGAGGTGTAAAGCATCATGGGGGAATAGATAGGGTAGATGCACAGAATCTTTTACCTAGAGTAAGGGAATCAAGAATCAGAATACATAGGTTTAAGGTGAGAGGGGAAAAATTTAATAGGAAATTGAGGAGCAACTTTTTCCACAGAGAGGGTGGTAGGTATATGGAACGAGCTGCCAGATGAGGTAGTTAAGGCAAAAACTATAACAATATTTAAAAGTTATTTGGACAGGTACACGCAAAGGAAAGAATTAGAGGGATATGGGCCAAATGTGAGCAGGTGGGACATACTGGTTGGCGTGGGCAAGATGAGCCAAAGGGGCTGTTTCCGTGCTGTATGACTCTATGACTGTAGAACTGATCACTCGTCCTGCCTCTGAATAGGTCATTTTAGTAAAATAGTTAATTAGCTATGTCTCTGCCTTGCTCCATGGTTAAAAAGTTAGGAATGTTCCACCTGGGATAATATCGATGTATATACATCTTATCAGGATGCCAATTTAAGGTGTTGGTCAGGCAGAGGATGAAGTGGAGTTGAGGTCCATGACATGTCTGGACAAGTAAGGCCCAGAGCTACAGAGAGATAGAGCGAGGCCCAGAGGATGCCAGCATATGGCAGCCAAGGTGGAATGCCATGCACTGAAGGAGAACAGGTACAATTGGTGGTGGATAGAGTGCAGATATCTCACATTCTGGTCGGGTCCAAATCGTGAAGCCTTGAAACAGAGCCGGAATCCACGTGACACAGATGGCGGCATGGGCAAGTTTAATTTTCCGCATTCCCTGATTCATTCTCCTGAACATAGATGTAAAGAAGCTTCTCACAGGCAATCTTATCATAGAGTGAAACATCATAGGTTTTACTTGAAACTTTAGACCTAGAGATACAATGCAGTCTGTGGCAGCCAGCGATCACCCCATACACTATCACTATCCTGCACACTAGGGACAATATATAATTTTACCAAAGCCAATTAACCTACAAGCCTTTTTTTCATCTTTGGAATGTGGGAGGAAACTAGAGCACCCGGAAAAAACCCACATGGTCACAGGGAGAACATACAAACTCCATACAGACAGCACACATAGTCAGGATTGAACGCGGGTCTCTGGCGTTGTAAGGCAACAACTCTACTGCTGCACCACTGTGCCGCCCTTATCCCACTGTACCGCTACATGTAGCAAAATAAAATTATATTGCAACAGTTTACTGACCAAGCAATTAATAGAAGAACAAACAAAATTTGTTCATGAACAACCTTCTGGTTTCCCTGCAATATGCTCTTCAGTACACCTGCAGAACAGTGAGCTGAAGCAGCCATTTTAAATGGGGCATGGGAAATGAGTCAGTACCTTCTCCACTTAAGGTCCTAGAAAATATGTATGTACAGTATATGCAATTATGCTAAAATATTTATGTTTATCTGCAAGCCAATAACTGCTTCTGTCATCAGTTAAATAATCAAATGAGGCATTAAACGATGAGAAATGGGTACATTTTTCAATTGGGACACAAAGTACTGGAGTAACTCAGTGGGTCAGGCAGCCTCTCTGGAGAACATGGACAGGGTACTTTTTGGGTCAGGACCCTTCTCCAGGCTGACCTTCATTTGTTTATACATGTTCTGATTGTTCTTGTTATAAAGCTGTGAACATAAGAAACACTACCAATGTGTTATCAATCCCACTCTGGATAGACAAAAAATCTGTGTTAGGCATCAGCTCTGGAGAAAAGGAATAGGTGACGTTTTGGTTTGGAACTGTCACCTATTCTTTTTCTCCAGAGATGCTCCTTGACCTGCTGAGTTACTCTAGCATTTTGGGTCTATTTTGGTGGCAGTTTCTTCCCACACATCAATCCCCCTCACCTGTACACACCTACCACTTAAGATAAACACAAAGTGCTGGAGTAACTCAACGGGTCAGGCAACATCTCCGGAGAAAAAGGATAGGTGACGTTTCGGGTCAGGACCCTTCTTCAGACTCATCCACCTATCACTTGCCAGGCTTTCACCCACTGCCACCTCTTTTCCAGATAATTTCTCCCTCCCACCGCCTACTACTATCAGTTTTAAGGACGGATTCATCACCTATCCATGTTCTCCAACGATGCTGCCTGATCCACTGAGTTACTCTAGTACTTTGTGTCTTTTCTTTGCAAGCCAGCATCAGTTACTCCAGCACTTTATGTATTTGCAGTTCCCTGTGGCTGGTTTATTTACTTTAATTTGTGTCTGGCCTGGGATGTTGTGCTGCTTGTTGTGCCTTGGTCTGTTCCTAGCATCAGCTGACACCAGGCTTTGGAAGAGTCCCGACCCGAAAGGTCGATTATCCACATTCTCCAGAGCTGCTGCCTGACCCAGCACTTTGTGTCCTTCTGTGTAAACCAGCATCTATTGTATCTATAGCAGACTTTGGCTCTTTGTTTCACTGCGTTTGGCCTTGTTTGACATTGTGCATACATTTTTGAGGGGCAAAGTTTAAAAGAGATGCGCAGGGCGGGTTTCTTACACAGTAAGTGTTTAATGCCTGGAACACACTGCCAGGGATGGTGGCAGACGCAGAAACAATAGTAATGTTTGAGACTTTTGGATAGGCACATGGATATGCAATGAATTGAGGGATATGGATCAAGTGCAGGCAGAGGAGATTAGTTTAATTTCGCATTGTGTTCGATATAGACATTGTGGGCTGAAGGGACTGTTTTTGTGCTGTTCTGTTCTATGTTCTACGTTCATTGCCGATCAACTCGGCACCACATTGGCGCAGCGGTAGAGTTGCTGACTTACAGCCCTTGCAGCACCGGAGACCCAGGTTCGATCCCGACCACTGGTGCTGTCTGTACAGAGTTTGTACTTTCTCCCCGTGACCTGCGTGGGTTTTCTCCCACACTCCAAAGACGTACAGGTATGTAGGTAAATTGGGTTGGTAATTGTAAATACTGTCCTTAGGGTGTGTAGGATAGTGTTATTATGCGGGGACCGCTGGTTGGCGCAGATCCAGTGGGCCAAAGGGCCTATTTCCGCGCTGTATCTCTAAACTAAACTAAACTAAAACTAAATAAGATCTCACTTAGTATGATGGATGGGTCTGTGTCAACCTGACAGGTTTCACTAGGAGCAATACATATATCTGCGTCCAAACTAATTGTGCCACCTTAGAAGAGACATGAATCTATGCCACAGTACAGATTCTGCTCTATATTTCTGACTCTTTTCCATTTTTTTTATTATCAAGGAAACTATCTGACCTTAAATTGCCAAGTTTTGCTTCCAGCTAAAGGTTGGCATAGTTCGCTATAAATGTGGCACCACAGACCATGGATTCACCGATGTCTATAATGGAAGTTGACGCAAGGAACTGCAGATGCTGGAATCTTGAGCAAAACACCAAGAGCTGGAGAAATTCGGCAAGTCAGTCAACATCTGTGGAGGGAATGAACAGGTGACGTTTTGGTTGAAAGTAAGACCATTGACATTTTTTCTTTAAATCTTGATTTGCTGTGTACAAATTTGCTTATACAAATGCAAACTTTAGACTTTAGACATACAGCGCAGTAACAGGCCCTTACAGGCCCTTCAGCCCACTGCGTCCGCGCCGACCAGTTATCACCCGGTACACTAGCACTATCCTACACACTAGGGACAATTTACACACTAGGGATAATCTACACACTAGGCCCAAAGCCGATTAACCTACAAACCTGTATGTCTTTGGAGTGTGTGAGGAAACCGGAGCACCCAGAGAAAACCCACGCGGTCACAGGGAGAACGTACAAACTCCATCCAGACAGCATCCATAGTCAGGATTGAACCCGAGTCTCTGCCGCTGTAGGGCATGGATGCGCCATTGTGCTGCCCTGCATGAATTTCCATTGTTGAGTTTTAACAGTGTGTAAAATAAATCCAGATTTGTCCTAATTATTCATTTGGGATTTTATTTCATTTCCATTCAATCAAGGGGAAACTTTAACTTTTCTATGTGGGGGAGGGGGGCAGGGTAAGGGGGAAACGAACTCCCAGTCGCTTCCTGGCGGGGACGCGACTATTTCTCCGAGTCGCATCCTTGCCCCCCACCTCGCGGCCTACCTCCTGGATCTGAGCGACCTTTCCTGCCGGGGACTGGGAACCGGACCAGAGCTGCAACAGCGGCGGCGCTGGAGTCACCGCGGAGCTGGCGATGCCTACCTGGGTCGCTGTTGGAGCTCCGGAGCTTTGGGCCGCTGCTCCAACATCATGGAGCTCTGGTTTGGAGAGCTCCCAACGCGGGCGGCACTGAACTCCATGGAGTCCTGGGGCCCTTTGCCGAGGGCCTCCAGCGTTGTGTCTCCACCCGGCGCGGCCTGCGGACTTTGGGAGCCGCGGACTCTGGTAGGAGGTGGCCGACTCGAGGTCCAGGCCGCTGAGGACGTCCCCCAACCCCGACGTCGGACTTACATCACCCCGCCGAGCGGGCCTGAACATCGGGCCGCCCGTAGCGGCGACTGCGGAGGGCTCGGGGAGGCCCCGACCACGGGTGAGCAGTGGGGAACATCAGGGGAAGAGACTGACTTTGGATTTCTACTCCATGTTGTGTTCTTTATTTTTTACTGTATGGCTGTATGGTGGTTTCAAGCCACGGTTGCCCAGCCAGATGCAACTAAATTTAAAGTGACACTTTCTTCCCCATAACCCTCTCTGGCTTAACCCCTCCCTTCACCACCTCCAGTTTAAATTCCAGTAGGAATATTTTGGAGGACCAAGTAACCAAGAACCAAGTTGGATAATCCAAACCCTATTCAGATATGTTCTCAGAAGCAATTCCTCATCCTCAGCATGGCAGTTATATTTTATTTTAAGCTTTACTCAGAACTCTCTATTTTGTAACTTTGATAGAACATGTAAGGAAATCTCATCTTATTTGGTATCCACAGCTTTTGAAAAAGTCACATTTTTATAATCCATTTATTTATTTGAAAATTACAATGCGGCCTCATCCAAATGACAATTTCCTTTCTCATTTGAAAGCTTCTGTGATTCCATAAGTTATACTGAAAGCAGTGGATTTGTACAGGACAGCACAAAAGACAATAATAGCATGTATTGGCTTCTCCTTGCAAGTATAGAATCTTAGCCACTATCACAGGGCGGTGTCCCTGACCCCAGAGAAGATCCCGGTGAGCCGGGACTTATATTGGACAAATATGGACTGATATATTTCATTTATGTGGCATCGTACTTTATATGTCATTTAATCTCCCAGGCCCATACCACAGTTCAATAACATTGGAGCTCTTTCTGTGCATCTGTCGAGATCTCTTTAAACTCTTGGTTAATAACTATCCATTGATTTTACATTTAAAATTAGCATTTGACATTACACCAATTGTCATTTACAAAGTTCTACATTTCTACAACTCCTGATACAAGAGACGGAAGACGTTGGAATCCTGGGCAAAAAGCAAAGCGCTGGACGATCACAGCAGGTCAGGCAGCATCTGTGGAGGGAATGGACAAGGTGGCATGTAGAACCTTTCCCATTTCCATGGATATCACTTCCTCAGCAACTTCTTGGTAGGCTCTTCATACCTCGTCTACTACATTTGGCGTTTCCTTTACATCGGCGAGATTTGTACATTTGCAAACACTAAACTACAACTAGCGGGTTCGTCAGTCTCTGCAGGGAGGGAAAAGACGGGTTGGGACCCTTCTTCAGACCGCAACGTCAACTATCCCTTTGCCTCCACGGATGCTATCTGACTGGCTGAATAGCTCCAGAAGTTTGGTTTCTACCACTCTTCTGGTGGGAGTTGTTTATTTTTTGGTTCTGATTTTCAAACAGTGTTCTGGTAGCTCTAGTTCGATCGACCCTAATAATTCTCTCTCATACCCTGAAAACTTAAATTAGACCATTCTTTAATCATCTGATGGTGAGGCTATGAGAAAATCACTCAGGAACTCTAATAAACTCCGAAGAAGGGCCCTAATCCAAAACATCACCAATCTATGCTCTCCAGAAATACTTCCTGACCTGCTGAGTTACTCCTGCACTTTGTGTTCTTTTTTGTAAGCCAGCATCCAGTTCCTTGTTTCTGCATTTTGACTGCTCCACTGCAAAATGTTGTTTAGTTTAGAGATACAGCATGAAAACAGGCCCTTAACCCCATCAAGTCCATGCCAACCACCAATCCCCCACTCACTAGTTCTATCCAACACACTGTGGACAATTTACAGAAGCCAATTTACCTACAAACCAGCACGTCTTTTGAGCATGCAAGGATTCTTGATACAGGTGTCAGAGATTATGGGGAGAAGGCAGGAGAATGGGTTAGGAAGGAGAGATAGATCAGCCATGATTGAATGGCGGAGTAGACTTGATGGTCCAAATGGCCTAATTCTACCAGTATCCCTTATGACCTTATGGCCTTATGAAACTGGAGCACCCAGAGAAAACACACATGGTCACAGGGACAACATGCAAACGTACAGACAGCACCTGTAGTCAAGATTGAACTCAGGTCTCTGCAATACCTCTACCTCTTTGCTCTACCTCTGTGCCACAGTGCCCCCTCAAGGTATGCCTAATTTGAAGAAGTTCTCCTCTCACTGATGAAAGTTCTGCAAGACCCTATTATTTTTTTGGTCTGCAGAAGTTTCCTGGCACGAAATGTGACGATGCTGCCTGACCTTCTGAGTTGCTCCTGCACTTCGCGTCTTTTTTGTTATAAACTCATGTGGTTTCAGATAATGAATAAAGACGGTTTATTTTTTGTTAATTCAACCCATGTGCCTGTACATTAAACATGGACAAGTAGGACATTGTTTATTCAAATATCACTGCAAATCCAATAAGGCAGTGTCTGATAGCAACAGCAAATATATAAATTTAATTTAAGTGTCAAGGTCAATGCAGAATTTCACTGGCGTATGTATTCAGCAGCAGATGATGTAACCTGCTCAATCTTCACTGCTGCTTCTGCATTGTAGTTTGGAGGTGTATAAGATCATACATCATATGATCTTATGATCATAAGTGTTAGGAATAGAATTAGGCCATTCGGCCCATCATGTCTACACCATTCAATCATGGCTGATCTATCTCTCCCTCCTAACCCCATTCTCCTTCCTTAACTCCCCATAATCTCTGACACCCGTAGTAATCTATCTATCTCTGCCTTAAATATATCCACTGACTTGACCTCCACAGACATCTGTGGCAAAGAATTCCACAGATTCACCACCCTCTGACTAAAGAAATTCCTCCATCTCCTTCCGAAAAGAACGTCCTTTAATTCTGAGGCAATGACCTCTAGCCCTAGACTCTCCCACTTGTGGAAAAATCCTCTCCACATCCACTCTATCCAAGCCTTCAAGTTGGAGAGCATAAGTATTGGCCAAGACTGGCCACATGATCTCCATTTCGTGGTACCAATAACAGTCAACATGGCTGCCAAATTCTGGAGACACAGGAGGCACAGGCACTGGAATATTGAGCAGAAAGCAAAGTGCTGGGGGAACTCAGCAGGTCAGGCACCATCTCAGTTTTTTTTTAGAGATGCAGTGTGGGAATAGGCCCATTTGGTTCACCGAGTCCATGCCAACTAATGATCACCAGTACACTAGTCCTATCCTACACACGAGGGACAATTTACCAAAGCCAATTAATCTACAAAACTGCACGTCTTTGGAATTTTAATTTAGTTGACTTTACAGATACTGCTGGAAATTAACCCTTCGGCCTACCGAGTTTGAGCCGACCAGCGATCACCCCATGCACTGGCACTGTCCTACACACTTGGGACCATTTACAATTTTTACTGAAGCCAATTAACCTAACAACCCGCATGTCTTTGGATTGCTGGAGGAAAATGCAGCATCTAGGCAAAACCCACGCGGTCACGGGGAGAACGTGCAAACTCCCTACAGACAGCACACGTAGTCAGGATCAAACCTGGCGCTGTAAGGCTGCAACTCTACCGCTGCACCACTGTGCCTCCTTATATTTGTGGAGGGAAATGTATAGACTACATTTCTTCAGCGTGAAGAAGGTTCCTGACCCAAAATGTCGTATATTCATTTTCCTTACACAACCTTCCCAATTCAAGAGGCCCAGGGAACCGTTGGTGATAGAGGGTGGAGTACCTGGAGCTGTGAGTATAAACCACATCGCGGGGCTTGCTTTCACAGAGGCCCAGGGAGCCGTTGGTGATAGAGGGTGGAGTACCTGGAGCTGTGAGTATAAACCACATCGCGGGGCTTGCTTTCATAGAGGCCCAGGGAGCCGTTGGTGAGAGAAGGAATCTGGTGAAGCCTCCGATTGGTGGAAGAGGACCCGAGGAAGCAGCTGATTGGGTGCAGCCCCGGGTTTAAATTTTTACATTTCTGCCTTCAGATTTAAGGATTCTGGGAGTTAACGATTCAGTATTTATTAGTAAAGTTTAAAGGATAAGTTTTTGTGTTTTTTAATATTTAATACAGAGCAATGTGGGAGTAGGATATGTCAGTAGAGATTGGCCCCGTGGTTTGTTCAGCCTGCAACATGTGGGAGATCAGGGATATGGTCGGTGTCCCTGGTGACTACGTTTGCAGGAAGTGTGTCCAGCTGCAGCTCCTGGCAGACCGCATTGAACGATTGGAACTGCGGTTGGATTCATACTGGAGCATCCACGATGCGGAGAAAGTCGTGGATAGCACGTACAGTGAGTTGGTCACACCGCAGGCAAAAGGTAAGAGGACAGAAAGGGATCAGGTGGCCAATAGCCAGCAAAGCAGTAGGCAGGAGTCCCCTGCGGTCATCTCCCTCCTAAACAGGTATACCATTTTGGATACTGTTGAGGGAGATGGCTCATCAGGGGAATGAAGCAGCAGCCAGGTTCATGGCACCATGGGTGGCTCTGCGGCACATGAGGGGGGAAAAAAGAGGGGAAGGGCAATAGTAATAGGGGATTCAATTGTCAGGGGAATAGATAGGCGTTTCTGCGGCCGCAAACGAGACTCCAGGATGGTATGTTGCCTCGCTGGTGCAAGGGTCAAGGATGTCACTGAACGGCTGCAGAACATTCTGGAGGGGGAGGGTGAACAGCCAGCTGTCGTGGTGCACATTGGCACCAACGATATAGGTAAAAAAAGGGATGAGGTCCTACAAGGTGAATTTAGGGAGCTAGGAGATAAACTTAAAAGTAGGACCTCAAAGGTAATAATCTCTGGATTACTACCAGTACCACAGGCCAGTCAGAGTAGAAATAGGAGGATATTGCAGATGAATACGTGGCTTGAAAAATGGTGCAAGGGGGAGGGATTCAAATTTTTAGGGCACTGGGACCAGTTCTGGGGGAGGTGGGACCAGTACAAACAGGACGGTCTGCACCTGGGCTGGAATGAAACCAATGTCCTTGGGGGAGTGTTTGCTAGTGATGTTGGGGAGGATTTAAACTATTGTGGCATGGGGATGGGTACTAGAGCAGAGAGGCAGGTGGGTGTAAAATGAGGGTAGAAGCAATAGGTAGCAAGGTGAAAAGTAAAAGTGGCAGGCAGACAAAACCAGGGCAAAAATCAAAAAGGGCCACTTTTCAGCAAAATTGTATAAGGGGTAAGAGCGTTGTAAAGACAAGCCTGAAGGCTTTGTGTCTCAATGCAAGGAGTATTCGTAATAAGGTGGACGAGTTGAACGTGCAGATAACTATTAATGATTATGATATAGTTGGAATCACGGAGACATGGCTCCAAGGTGACGTAGGCTGGGAGCTGAACATCCAGGGTTCAGGAGGGATAGAGAGAAAGGAAAAGGAGGTGGGGTAGCATTGCTGGTTAGAGAGGAGATTAACGCAATGGAAAGGAAGGACATTAGCTTGGAGGATGTGGAATCGGTATGGGTAGAGCTGCAAAACTCTGGTGGGTGTTATGTACAGGCCACCTAACAGTAGCAGTGAAGTTGGGGATAGTATCAAACAGGAAATTAGAAATGAGTGCGACAAAGGCAAAACAGTTATAATGGGTGACTTCAATCTACATATAGATTGGGTGAATCAATTTGGCAGGGGTGCTGAGGAAGAGGATTTTTTGGAATGTATGCGGGATAGTTATCTATATCAACATATAGAGGAACCAATGAGAGAGCAGGCTATTTTAGACTGGGTTTTGAGTAATGAGGAAGGGGTAGTTAGCAGCCTTGTTGTACATGCCCCCTTGGGCAAGAGTGACCATAATATGGTTGAGTTCTTCATTAGGATGGAGAGTGACATTGTTAATTCAGAAACAATGGTTCTGAACTTAAAGAAAGGTAACTTTGAGGGTATGAGACGTGAATTGGCCAAGATTAAATGGCAATTAATTTTAAAAGGGTTAACGGTGGATATACAATGGAAGACATTTAAAGACTGCATGGATGAACTACAAAAATTGTTCATCCCTGTTTGGCAACAGAATAAATCGGGGAAGGTAGTGCATCCGTGGATAACAAGGGAAATCGGGGATAGTATCAAAGCAAAGGATGATGCGTAGCCAGAAAAAGCAGCATACCAGAGGACTGGGAGAAATTCAGAGACCAGCAGAAGAGGACAAAGGGCTTAATTAGGAAAGGAAAAATAGATTATGAAAGAAAACTGGCAGGGAACATAAAAACTGACTGCAAAAGTTTTTATAGATATGTGAAGAGAAAGAGATTAGTTAAAACAAATGTTGGTCCCTTGCAGGCAGAAACAGGTGAGTTGATCATGAGGAACAAGGATATGGCGGAACAATTGAATAACTACTTTGGTTCTGTCTTCACTAAGGAAGACATAAATAATCTGCTGGAAATAGCAGGGGACCGCTGGTCAAAGGAGGAATTGAGTGAAATCCAGGTTAGTCGGGAAATGGTGTTAGGTAAATTGAATAGATTAAAGGCCGATAAATCCCCAGGGCCAGATAGGCTGCATCCCAGAGTACTTAAGGAAGTAGCTCAGGAAATAGTGGATGCATTAGTGATAATCTTTCAAAACTCTTTAGATTCTGGAGTAGTTCCTGAGGATTGGCGGATAGCAAACGTAACCCCCCTTTTTAAGAAGGGAGGGAGAATGAAAACGAGGAATTTCAGACCAGTTAGACTAACATCGGTAGTGGGGAAACTGCTAGAGTCAGTTATTAAAGATGGGATATCAGCACATTTGGAAAGTGGTGAAATCATTGGATAAAGTCAGCATGGATTTACAAAAGGTAAATCATGTCTGACGAATCTTGTGGAATTTTTCGAGAATATAACTAGTAGCGTGGATAAGGGAGAACCAGTGGATGTGATATATCTGTACTTCCAGAAGGCTTTCGACAAGGTCCCACATAAGAGATTAGTATACAAACTTAAAGCATGCAGCATTAGGGGTTCAGTATTGATGTGGATAGAGAGCTGGCTGGCAAACAGGAAGCAAAGAGTAGGAGTAAACGGGTCCTTTTCACAATGGCAGGCAGTGACTAGTGAGGTACCGCAGGGCTCAGTGCTGGGACCCCAGCTATTTACAATCTATATTAATGATCTGGATGAGGGAATTGAAGGCAACATCTCCAAGTTTGCGGATGACACTAAGCTGGGGGGCAGTGTTAGCTGTGAGGAGGATGCTAAGAGACTGCAAGGTGACTTGGTTAGGCTGGGTGAGTGGGCAAATGTTTGGCAGATGCAGTATAATGTGGATAAATGTGAGGTTATCCACTTTGGTGGCAAAAACAGGAAAGCAGACTATAATTTAAATGGTGGCCGATTAGGAAAAGGGGTGATGCAGCGAGACCGGGGTGTCATGGTACACCAGTCATTGAAAGTAGGCATGCAGGTGCAACAGGCAGTGAAAAAAGCGAATGGTATGTTAGCTTTTATAGCAAAAGGATTAGAGTATAGGAGCAGGGAGGTTCTGCTTCAGTTGTACAGAGTCTTGGTGAGACCACACCTGGAGTATTGCGTACAGTTGTGGTCTCCAAATCTGAGGAAGGACATTATTGCCATAAAGGGAGTGCAGAGAAGGTTCACCAGACTGATTCCTGGGATGTCAGGACTGTCTTATGAAGAAAGACTGGATAGACTCGGTTTATACTCTCTAGAATTTAGGAGATTGAGAGGGGATCTTATAGAAACTTACAAAATTCTTAAGGGGTTGGACAGGCTAGATGCAGGAAGATTGTTCCCGATGTTGGGGAAGTCCAGGACAAGGGGTCACAGCTTAAGGATAAGGGGGAAATACTTTAAGACAGAGATGAGAAAGACTTTTTTCACATAGAGAGTGGTGAGTCTCTGGAACTCTGCCACAGAGGGTAGTTGAGGCCAGTTCATTGGCTATATTTAAGTTAGATGTGGCCCTTGTGGCTAAGGGGATCAGAGGGTGTGGAGAGAAGGCAGGTACGGGATACTGAGTTGGATGATCAGCCATGATCATATTGAATGTGGGTGCAGGCTCGAAGGGCCGAATGGCCTACTCCTGCACCTATTTTCTATGTTTCTATGTTTCTGTTTCCCGATCTGCTAAGTTACTCCAGCATTTTGTGTTTTGGCTGTAAATCTTTTTTGGGAGGAGGGAGAGGGAACTGTACTGAGGAAACAGCAGCTGAATGATGGGTCAGATTTATCCATCAGCCAGGGGAATAACAACTGGAAGATAAACCACATCATTGTTCTGAACAAAACCTCCTGATTTGTAATGTCAAAAGTAAACTAAACTAAACTAAATCCAACCCAACTAAACTATCTCTTGAAAACTATCTAATCATTATCAATAAGCCAAACTCTCTTTCCTAGTACTACAATGCCCTCATTTGATGTTATTTAATCCACTGTCACGAAGGCAATTCAAGCACTCAGTGCCTTTGAATTGAATAGATGTCATTTAACGTGTCAGGGATTTTGCTGACATTATCTTTAGGAGACGGGTGGCCAAGTATGACTGGCACAAAGTGATGGGCAGGGAATACACAAAAGGGTGGAGAAAAAAAAGCTCTTTTCTAACATAACATAACTTCTGCCAGACTTTTCCTCCACAACATTGCTGGTTCAGTTTAGTTTAGGTTATCGATACAGCAAGGTAGCAGGCCCTTCGGCCCACCGAGTCTGCACCGACCAGAGACCACCCTGCTCTATACTACAGACTAGGGACATTTTACAGATGCCAATTCACATACAAACCTGCACATCTTTGGAATGTGGGACGAAACCGGAGCACCCGAATGAAAACCCATGCAGTTACAGGGAGAACGTACAAACTCCATACTGACAGCACCCGTGGTCAGAATGAATTCCGGATCTCTGGCGTTGTAAGGCAGTAAGTCTACCACTGCACCACCGTGCTGCCCCTGATGCTCTCCAGGGATAGTGCAGGAAATCAAATAGGTGGAAGTCTGTCTCTAAACAGGACAGCCTTGAAAGTTCCTGGTTTCCTTATTATGCATGTGTGCAAGATCGGCCCTGAGATGGTGTTGCAACCAGGTGAGTCAGACATAGTCCCTGGCGTCTGCCCCATTCCACTGTAGATATCTTGGTTTCTGTAGATTCCTGGCGATGCACCGCATCAAGCATCCTATGCATCACAGCTTGGTTTGGCAACTACACTGCCCAAGACAGCAAGGAATTGCAGATAGTCGTGGACACAGCCCAGTCTGTCACTGACTCTAACTATACTTCGCGCTGCCTCAGGAAAACAGCCAACATGATCAAGGACAATGCAGCTCCGGTCATTCCCTCTTCTCCCTTTCTCCCGTCGGAAGAAGATACAAACGTTTGAAAGCACGTACCACCAGATTCAAGCAGAGCTTCTTCCCCGCTGTTATTTGACTCGCGATCAGAGCAGATGAAAGGCCTGGACAGGGTGGATGTGGAGAGGATGATTCCTCTCCAGTGGGAGAGGATAGGACCAGCGGGCAAAGTCTCAGGATAAAATGATGTTCCTTTAGAAAGGAGATGAGGAGGAATTTATTTAGCCAGAGGGCGGTGAATCTGTAGAATTTATTGTCACCAATGGTCGGTGGAGGCCAAGTCATTGGGTATTTTATAAAGCGAAGAATGACAGGTTTTTGATTAGTAAAGACTCATCATGTCTAGGGGAAATTCAGCATGTCTCCAATGACTCTTGACAATTTCAAAAGATGCACCACAGAAAACATCCTATCTGGATCAGGCAATCCAAGCGTGATTTCCCAATCTTCCAATCTACTTTGCTGCGTCCTTTGCACTTTTCTTTTCACCTCTGCTTTCTTTGTAGCTGTGCCACTGTATTCCACACTCTGATAGCACACAAAACTGCGTTTTTCACTACATCCCATTGGTTATGATAAACCAATACAGTTACCAATATCCTTGCTATGCTCCTGTATTCAACATACAGTTAAAGCTTGTGTTTTAGGGGAAAGAATAGTGAGGGCTAATAACTAGTAAGTAGGGATATTGATTGTGCTAATGTGGTGACTAATGAGGAGATGAAGGTAAAATATGAGGGTAGAGCAGTGGATGTTGTTTACATGGGTTTTAGGAAGGCATTTGGTAAAGTCCCCCATGGTAGGCTGATCCAGAAGATTAAGATGCACGGGATTAACAGTGACTTAATTAGTACAGTTATTACAGAACTTGACTAATACAGGTGTCAGAGGTTATGGGGTGAAAGGCAGGAGAATGGGGTTAGGAGGGAAAGATAGATCAGGCATGATTGAATGGCGGAGTAGACATGATGGGTCGAATGGCCTAATTCTACTCCTATTCCTTATGACAGGGAACCACAGACAAAACATAAAAGTAGATACATGGAATACAGCAGTGATGACACCCAACTTTGAGGAACGTAACTTTTTTTGTTATAGTGTGCACTCATCGTTGTAACACAAAATTGGATCTATTGTCAACGAAGTTAGACTTGTGGATAGTCATTTTATGCTGTTTGTTCATCTAATTAAGTCTTTCTGTAAGCTCAATCAGTAATCAAGACCTTGTTTTATTATTAATCAAGTTTATGTGTATTCTTGTCATCTGAGAACTGTACCGTACCAAAGTCGCGCTCAGTAGATAAGCTTTGGACTGCTCTCCTGTTGCGCACCAATTTTAATGAATCAACCCTTCACTTTGAACACCAAGTTTGCGTGTCCTTTCCATTTGGCTCCAACACCTAGTCATTGTCTTTTTGAACTAGCTTTATGATCATACTAAAAGCTCTTCACATTTTTCTTCGCAGAGGTGAACCATTTCAGGATTACAATACCCCCAACATAAGGCTGATGTGATACCTGCTCCTTCCTTCATTTTAGTCAACAGGTACATGTCCTTAACTCCCTGAAACTAGCAACACAAATAGACAGAGTGGTAAAGAATGCATATGGTCTGCTTGCTTTCATAGGTTGGGGCATTGAGTATAAGAGTCAGGAAGCCATGATGCAGATTTATAGGACTTTGTTAGGCTGCATTTTGAGTATTGTGTGAAGTTCTGGTCACCCCATTACAGGGAGGATGATGAGGCTTTGGAAAGGGTGCAGAGGAGGTTTACCAGAATGATGCCTGGATGAGGGGGTATTAGCTCCAGGGAGAGGTTGGACAGACTTGGATTGTTTTCTCAGGACTGCCAGAGATTGAACGGCATCATGTTCAGCACAGACCTTTAAGGCCAAAGTGTCTGTTCTTGTGCTGCACTGTTCTATGTTCTATGTCGGACAAAATACCCAAATGATAAGGTTCAAAAGTTCATAAGTTATAGGAGTAGAATTCCGCACTTCGGCCCATCAAGACTACTCCCCCATTCAATCATGGCTGATCTATCGTTCCCTGTCAACCCCATTCTCCTGCCTTCACCCCACAACCCCCGTACTAATCAAGAATCTGTCAATCTCTAACTTAAAAAATATCCATTGACTTGGCCTTCTGTGCAATGAATTCCACGGATTCACTATCCTCTGACTAACAAAATTCCTCCTTATAGGACTACCTTTTGAACAGAAAACAGAAGAAACAATGTGAAAGGCTTTTAGAGCCTGAATGATCAGAAGAATCAGATTCATATTCCTGAATATACTGGCAGAATTAAATGGGAAACCCATCCAACCATTCAAAGGACGAAAACAAGTTCAGATTTTGTAGTACGTCAGTACAGTGTAAGGCTTCTGAAAGTTTTAAATAAAGAAAGGCACAATCTGCTCAGTGTCATCTTGTGCATCAGACAATGCACTTTTCAGAGAGACACTGTGTGTTGGAATACACTGTTAAATCGCAGAGGTTGGTCAAGTCCAAAAATATAAACGGCAGATGGGGATCACTGCAGGGGAAGTATGACACCTCTTTGTCATCTTGTTCAATGACCTTTAGGCAAGTGCAAGATATTCTCTTAACATCATTGCTGAAGGAAGAGGGAGAAAAGACAGGCATGTTAAATCAAATACCACGGGACAGCTGATAGAATAAGACAAAAGTATAGGTTTAAGGCGAGATGGGTGAAGATTTAATGGGAACCTGAGGGGTAACTTCTTCACCCAAAGTGTGGTGGGTGTATGGAACATGGCAGTTGAGGCAGGTACTATCGCAACATTTAAGAAACATTTAGACGGGTACGTGGATCGGGTAGATTTAGAGGGATATGGGCCAAACGCATGCAGGTGGGATATGGGCCAAACGCATGCAGGTGGGATATGGGCCAAACGCATGCAGGTGGGACTAGTGTAGACGGGGCATGGGCACGTTCGGCCGAAGGGCCTGTTTCCACACTGTATGTCCCTATGATTCTATAACTATAGTCCACCAATGCCTCAGAGGGCGGTGGAGGCGGGTTCTCTGGATGCTTTCAAGAGAGAGCTAGATAGGGCTCTTAAAAATAGCGGAGTCTGGGGATATGGGGAGAAGGCAGGAATGGGTACTGACTGGGGATGATCAGCCATGATCACATTGAATGGCGGCGCTGGCTCGAAGGGCCGGATGGCCTACTCCTGCACCTATTGTCTATTGTCTATTGTCAATGAACCTTCTGAAATTAATTAAAATAAGACCTTTAATTTTAAAGGGGTATTGGATCGTGAGAGAAATGGTGCACTCCGATTTTAAATAAATAATACAAAAGATAATTAAATTAGTGAATTATTGAAAGATACAGCATGAAAACAGGCCCTTTGGCCCACCAAATCCACCATTGATCACCCATTCACACTGGTTCTATGCTATCCCAATTTCACAAAAACATCAACCAAATAGATGTAGTTAAGGGTGGCACAGTGATGCAACTGGTAAAGAAGCTGCCTCGATGCGCCAGGGATCCAGGTTCGATCCTGACCACAGGTGCTATCTGTGCGGAGTTAGCACGTTCTCCCTGTGACCGCATGGGTTCCTCTGGGTGCTTCAGTTTCCTCCCACGTCCCAAAGACGTGCAGGTTTGTAGGTTAATTGGCCTCTGTAAATTGCCGCTGGTGTGTAGGGAGTGGATGAGAACGTGGGATAGCATATAACTTGTGTGAACAGGTGATCGATGGCTGGTGGGAACTTGATGGGCCAAAGGACCTGTTTCCATATTATATCTGTCAACCAAGTATGGTCCCAACTGCTCTCAACATGAACAAGTTTCAATTTTCTTGCACAAAGGAGGACTTTGTAGAAAGATAATCTTTTGATGCAAGCTCTGAAGGCGTTTTATTATTATATTGCTATTTCTAGGAGCTTACAATGAACAAATAGGATGCCTTGCTTTCTGCACGGTAACATGGAAACTCATCAAAGACCTGGTTCTGACTGCAAACTGTTTAGATTTGTGGAGTCTTACAGCAGAGAAACAGGCTCCTTCAGCCCACCAACAGCCCACCATTTAAATCACTCATTCACACAACCAATTGTATTCTCCTCACAGAGAGACACAAGAAAGTGCAAGTGCTGGAATCTTGAGCAAAACACAAAGTGCTGGAGGAACTCAATGGGTTAGGCAACATCTGTGGAGGTAACGGCCAGGTCACATTTCGGGTCAGCACCCTCCTTCAGACTGATGGAGCAAGGGGAAGAAAGCTGTAAAAGATGGATGGGAGAGTGGCAAGTAATAGGCAGATAGGGGTGAGGAAGGTGATTGCAGATGGATGGAGTAGGTGTCAAAGGCTGGAGGTGAAAAGGAGACAAAAGGGTATCAGATTCTAAGATGGCGCCTACCTGCGGCGACATTTGGGGAACGGCACAAGGAAAAATAGTGAAATACAGTATTTTTGAACTCACCTGCATCAGAGAATCAACGGTGTATGTAGCGAGCTGCTAACGCATTTAAATACATTAGCGCTACTGCGAACTCCTGATGTTAGCGACGGTAAGGGAATCCCCGATCAGAGGGGAAGCCCCAAACTCGTGGAGGCGCGCAGATACAGTAAGAACCTTTTTTTTTTTTTTTTTTTTTTTTAATTTTTTTTATTGTAGAAACAATATATACCGAGTACACTCTTATACGACATTGAGAGTTGTGTAATATACAAAATTATATCATATTGATTATCGATTAATACTATTTATGTTAATTGTAATATTATCCATTATACATTCGTGGTTATTTATTTTATATAATTGGGAGTATATGTAGTATAATCCTAAAATAAGCAATACACTTAGATTTCTCAAATCATAGATATTCTGATAATTACCAAATAGAAATCCCCGCTAATATAACTACGTAATACCCAATCTTAAACAAAGTTTTATGATATTCATATGTTATCAAAATATTAATTAATGTTTGTATTATTGTTAACTTTATATTTCATAATTATTGTATAATTGAAAATACATAGTTTTATATAATTACAAGTTTAAGACATCTATAATCTTTTCATACGAACAGAAATAAGTGTGTACGTATTAAAAATTTATATAATATGTTTCTATATTTTTTTTCCTTAATTAAAGATAGGAAGATAGAGAAAGAGAATAGAAAATAGAAAAGAAAATGTGAAAAGTTTGATGGAGATTGAAGTATTACTAAATAATCCATTCTTGGAGATACATTCATGATTTGTTATATGTATTTCTTCATCCATTCAGATATTCAGGCCTCAGTCAAGTCCCTGCGCCGAACCATTGTGACCCTGTAGATATTTAATATAGGGAGACCATATCTCCTTGAAGAGATCTAACCTGTCCATAAGGACAAGTCTCAATCTCTCCAAGTGAAGTGTCTCCGTCATTTCAGTATTCCACATTTTAATTGTTGGGGATACAGGGCCTTTCCAAAATTTTAATATTAATTTTTTCCCAATTATTAAAGAATAGTCGATAAAAGTTATTTGATTCCTTGTAATTATTTGTTCCGTTTCCGGTATTCCAAGTATGATTAACTTTGGGTCATGAATCATAGTAATATTAATAACTTTCGAGATTATCTTAAATATTTCATTCCAATATTCTAGAATCTTCGTACAACTAGTAAATGAATGTGACAAAGTTGCTTCTAAGATTTGACATTTATCACATATAGGTGATAGTTTTGGAAATATATTATGTAATTTAGATTTAGAATAATGTAATCTATGTAAAATTTTAAACTGTATAAGAGCATGTTTTAGCATTTAAAGAACAGTAATGTATACGTTGTAAGCTTTCTTCCCATATTTCTGGACTTATTATTTGACTTAATTCATTTTCCCAGCGCTGTCTATGTATTTCCGATGATGGAATATCACTTTCCAACAAAATATTGTAAATGTATGATATCATTTTTTCTGTATTTGGATGTTTATTCAAGCATTCATCTAAAATTTCACTCTTTCTATTTCTGAGTTCTTGTGTATTTGCAGAGATATAGTTTCTGATTTGTAAATATATGAAATATTCATTATTATGAAGCCCGTAGGTTTGTTGTAATTCTTGAAATGAAAGAAAAGAATTTTCCTTATAATGATCCCCTATATTTAAAATTCCTTTATTTTTCCATTGTATAAAAGCTTTATCCATCATTGACGGTTTAAACGTAAAGTAAAAAGCTTAGTAGAGTGCATAAAGAGTAGAAAAACTACAAATAAAATATTTGTAGTTTGTGAAAGCCAAACTATATTGCTATTAATCTAAAGGCTTCCGGCATTGATGTTATTAATTTAGCCAGCTCCTAATTTTAAGGAATTATTATTCCATGATAATATTTTAACGGGAATATAATATTAAAGAAATGAAAGGAGTAATATTAATCATCATAAAAGTATATATATCTAAAATTAGTTTAAAAAAATCTAATTATAAAGCCACAGATAAAGAGTTTTTTTTTTTTTAAATACAAAAAATAGAAATCATTATTAAAAAAGGAAAAAAAATACATTAAGGGGAGGGTATCTCCAAATGTAACAAGACATAAAATATTAATTATTAGTAGTATTAATTAGCAATAGTGAACAGTCTTGGTTAATAACAGTCATAGTAATAATAAAACCGCGTTATAATTTTAGTATGTGTGTTATTTGTTTGTGTTAGTTATATAATTATGAGTAATTGTCAATGTTCGGTGAGCTTCTTCCAATCCGGGGAAACATTTCGTTCCATACGACATTGTCCGTTCCTTCTGATTTCTTCTAATTCCATATTGTCGTATAAAGTCTCATAGAATGTTAAGAGACCGTACTAGGTCTTTAAAATTAGTAAAAGACAGTATATTTGCTTGTAGATGGTTTTCAAGTGTCAAACTGCTTTGCAAATTCCATTGCTTCTGTTGGAGTCTTGAAAAAGTGTTCCACGCTGTTTATAAGTAACTCTTAGGATGGCTGGGTAATTCAGACCGTATCTCAAGTTTTCTACACCCCTCATAAGGTTTTTGGCTTCGTTAAAACGCTTTTCGTTTTCTGGCAACCTCTGGGGGATAGTCTCGATAGATACTGATTCTTTGTCCTTGAAACATCAGATTCTTTGTTCTCGAGGCTCTCCGCATAATATCCTCGAGAGTGAAATCATATTGTAACTTTACAATGATTTGTCTTGGGGGGGCGTTTGCACTGGTCTGTCTTCTGCCGACTCGATGTGCACGAGCTAAAACAGGCATATCATCCATAGATAAAACAGCTTGCAGTAATTTAGCAGTGAATTCTCGAGTGTCTTCGTGTTTCTCTAGACCTTCAGGAATCCCTGCAATCCTCAAGTTCTGCCTTCTTTGATAGCCTTCTAGCTGCGTGCATTTATCTGTTACTTTGGATAACAACTCCAGTAGACGTTCTTGCTCTGTTATCAGCTTTGCTGTAGACACAGTACTAGCCTCCGCTATCTTTTCAAGGTTTTTTAATGCCATCAACTTGTTGTTCGACCACATTTGCAATAGGGTCAATCTTATTTTTAAAGTCTTTTTTAACATTTTCAAGTTTAGTCTCCATCTTGCGTTCCATATTATTAATCATATCAATGATTTCATTCTTCAATATTTCTGATTCTTTCTTGAACTTATTATCAATTTGTGTCTTTGTATCTTTTTGAAATTCACTCCATTGATTTTTCATCAAGTCCATCTGATTATTAATTTGAGAGATTTCTTCCTTTATATCTCCCTTTATTTCTTTCATTTCTTTCTTTATATCTTTCATTTCTGCCTTGAACTCACGTTTTAAATCAGCCATCTGGTGAGAAATAAAAAGTTCTCAAGTCCTCACCTCCTGTGTCTGCTTTCCTGGAGACGTCTTCCAGGGAACTGGCCCTACTCGAGTCCGAGGCTTCTCCCAGGCCTTCTCCCGCTTTCGCCCGGGTTTTTCGACCCTTCGTTTTATCGGTAGGGCTCCGTGCCGTCATGATTTGTCGCAGGGCTGATGACGTCAGCCGGTACCGTCGATGTTGAAGCGGCAGACAGTAAAAGCAGGCGATCGGTAAGTTCTTTTAAATCCGTTTAAATCCCCGTTTTTTCAAAATTTTTGCGGAGCTGGCTGGCGCTATGCTTTAAGGCTCCATAGCGCCACCGGAAGTTCTCGATTACAGTAAGAACCTTACCTGCAAACACCGGGGAGGCCTTCATGGAGGACGGAATCAAGGCAGGATCTCCCAGCAGCAACAGAGCTGGAGGTGCCGACTGTAAGGGAATCCCCGATCTCAGGGGATTCCCCGACCTCACAGAGACCCGTAAGTACTCTACCTTTAAACACCGAGGAGGGCACCATTGAGTACGGAAACGTGGCCGCCAAGCCGGGCTACAGGTCAGACTGAAGCGGAGGGGACTTCGGCCCTCTCTCCCTACTATCCTACTGGCCAACGTACTGTCACTTGAAAACAAAGCGGAGGACTTAAGGGCAAGGCTGCTTTATCAAAGGGAGCTGAGGGAATGCTCTGTGTTCTGTTTCACAGAGACATGGCTCACCCCCAGCTCCCCAGACTCAGCGGTCCAGCCTGAAGGGTTCTCCATCCACCTTATGGACTGTACACTGGCATCTGGGAAAGGGAGAGGGGGGGGGGGCGTCTGCCTCATGGTCAACTCTGCGTGGTGCTCAGATGTGGCAGTCCTATCCAACTCCTGCTCTCCACACCTCGAACATGTGGCGGTGAAGTGCCGTCCCTTCTACCTTCCGAGGGAATTCACCTCCATCATCCTGACCGCGGTCTACATCCCACTCCAAGCAGATGTCCGTCTGGCACTGGAGGAGCTGCACACCATGGTCAAAAAACACCAGATGTCTTACCCCCGAGGCGTTTATCACCATAGCTGGGGACTATCACAAAGTAAACCTCAAGAAATCACTCCCTAACTTCCATCAACATGTCTCTTGCTGCACAGAGGACCAAACACCCTCGACCACTGCTACACCACCATCAAGGATGCCTGTCGCTCTATCCCTCGCCCTCTCTTCGGTAAATCCGACCTACCGCGGTGCTGCTTCTTCCTGCCTACAGGCAGCAATTAAAGAGCGGCAGAGGAACAACTCCAGGACTGTTTGGAGTCTGTAGACTGGGCAATGTTCAGGGACTCGGCAACGGACCTGAATGAATGCGCCACAGTCATTACAGACTTCATAAAGAAATGTGCAGAGGACTGCATCCCAACAAAAACCTACCATGTGTTTCCCAATCAGAAGCCTTGGGTGAACTATGAGATCTGCACTCTTCTGAAGTCCAGATACGGGGCATTCATGTCTGAAGATACCGAGGACTACATGAAGACCAGACACGACCTTAGTAAGGCGGCCAAAAAGGACTTCTGCTCCAAGCCGGAGGATGAGACGGATGTTCGGCAGCTGTGGCGGGACCTGAATGCAATCACCTCCTACAAGGCGAAATCAGGAAGCAGCACACATGTCAGTGAAACTTCACTCCCTGACGATCTCAATGCGTTTTACGCACGCTTTGATAAGGAGAACACTGATGTGCCTTCTCGAGCCCCCATTCGCCGTGATGGTATTTTGGTCACGGTCACCAGAGGTCGACGTCAGAAAATCCTTCAGAGGGGTTAACCCTCGGAAAGCGCCTGGACCTGATGGCATACCCGGTCGTGTTCTAAAACCCTGCGCGGACCAACTGGCTGGAGTTTTTACAGACATTTTCAACCGCTCACTTCTGAGTTCTGAAGTTCCCACCTGGTTTAAAAGGGCATCAATTATACCGGTGCCCAAGAAGAGCAAGGTGACGTGCCTTAATGGCTTTCAAACAGTGGCACTAATGTCGGTGGTGATGAAGTGCTTTGAGAGGTTGATCATGGCGCAAATCAACTCCTACCCCGACAAAAACTACTGCAGTTCACTTACCGCCACATCAGATGCGATCTTGCTGGCTCTCCACTCCTCTCTGGACCACTTGGACAACAAAACCTCATATGTCAGGCTGTTATTCATTGACTACAGCTCGGCATTTCACACAATCATCCCCTCCAAGCTGGTTACCAAACTCTCAGAACTGGGTCTCTACGTATCCCTCTGCAATTGGATCCTCGACTTCCTCATCCACAGACCACAGTCTGTCCGTATTGGTGGAAATGTGTCAGCCTCGATAACAATCAGCACGGGAGCACCTCAAGGCTGCGTGCTCAGCCCCCTGCTGAACTGCGTAGCCGGTCATAGTTCGCTGATGACACCACTGTTGTGGGACGTATCACTGATTGAGATGAGTCAGAATATAGAAGTGAGATCG
Organism: Okamejei kenojei; assembly: GCA_035221665.1. Lineage (NCBI taxonomy): Eukaryota > Metazoa > Chordata > Chondrichthyes > Rajiformes > Rajidae > Okamejei > Okamejei kenojei. Next base: position 27,968,956 of record CM069148.1, read on the forward strand.
ACCGTTTGACCAAATGGTGCCAGCACAATAACCTGGCTCTCACCACCAGCAAAACAAGGAACTGATTGTGGACTTTGGAAGGGGTAGGATGTGGACCCATAGTCCCATTTATATCAACGGGTCGATGGTGGAGAGGGTCAAGAGCTTCAAATTCCTGGGCGTGCATATCTCTGAAGATCTCTCCTGGTCCGAGAACACAGATGCAATTATAAAGAAAGCACATTAGCGCCTCTACTTCCTGAGAAGATTATGGAGAGTCGGTATGTCAAGGAGGACTCTCTCGAACGTCTACAGGTGCCCAGTAGAGATCATGCTGACCGGTTGCATCGTGGCTTGGTTTGGCAACTTGAACATCCAGGAGCGGAAAAGACTGCAAAATGTTGTAAACACTGCCCAGTCCATCATCGGCTCTGACCTCCGTACCATCGAGGGGATCTATCGCAGTCGTTGCCTCAAAAAGGCTGCCAGCATCATCAAGGACCCACACCATCCTTGCCACTCACTCATCTCCTGACTGCCTTCAGGTAGAAGGTACAGGAGCCTGAAATCTGCAACATCCAGGTTCAGGAACAGCCCCTTCCCCACAACCATCAGGCTATTAAACTCCTCAAACAAAACTCTGAACATTAATAGCCCATTGCACTTCATCTGTTTACTTATGTGTGTGTATATATATTCATTGGTATATGGTCACATTGATCTGTTCTGTATTTATTTATGCCTACTATATTATGTAGTGCTGAAGCAAAGCAAGAATTTCATTGTCCTATCTAGGACACATGACAATAAACTCTCTTAAATCTCTTGAATCTTGAATCAGATAAGGAAAGAAGAGGAGTGAAATGTAAAACGTGAGGGAGGGATATGGATGGAAGGGGACAGGGTGGGGGAGGAAAAGGGTCTCTGTTGTCGGGAATTTAGAGAATTATAAGGAAGATGAGTATGTTACAGTTTGCTTAACCCTGTAGCTCACATACTGGGGAGCATGATGGGAAAATGGCCAAGATAGAATGTAGTTAAAATAGCTAAAGCTGAAACATTCTACTGAGATGCAGGCTTCCTTATCAGTAGGGTGGAGTATAGCCCTTCACAGTTCTAGCTAGAAGGACTTATTGAAGTTCTTATCTGCTGCAATCTTGCATTACAGCTGTTCTTGGTCACTGTGTTTAGCAGGCAAGTCTCCCAAAGGTTAACAGATTACCTCTTTTAAGAGGGGACTCCATTTGGAGAGGAGAATCTGGACATTTATCGTATCTACATCTTAGATATGTGGCAGGGAGATTTCTAAACAACAAGAAATGCAAGGTTAAAGTTAACTTTGCGGAAAGACAAAGATGAAATGTTACAGAGACATTGATTAATGATTGTTTATTTCATCTCCGCAAGTAACCATTGTGTCATGAGGGTATAGGAACCCTACAGTTACTGTAGGATTTTTAAGTAGTTGTGTTTGCTCACACTGCTTCCCGATGTACATTGTCAAGGCCTTATACTAAACCAATTTGTTCAATAGACTCACCACTGATATATGAGCTGTTTTATTTTGTGTTTGTGCCTAAAGTACAAAATTCCCTCCTACAGACTCACACTGGGGGTTCTTACGCAATTTTTTCAGCAACCTGCCAGCACCCGTCATAGTCGCAACAGGTTGACGAAAATTTTCAACATGTTGAAAATCCAGCGGCGACCAGAACAAGGTACGACTCTTTGGGCGACTACTCACGACCATTCAGGCTTCACCCCGTGACATGTCGCCAGGGTGTCGCCTGTATTGTCGTGAGTAGTCTCCCAGTCGCCCAAAGAGTCGTAACGTCTTTCTGGTTGCCGCTGAATTTTCAACATGTTTTCTACGACCTGCAACGACCTAAGATGGGTGCCGGCAGTCACTGAAAAAGTCGTGTTAGTGGGACAGGCCCATAAGGGCATTATAGGTCTTTTGGAGAAGGCAGGAGAATGGGTTTGAGAGGGAAAAGTAATCAAATGTTCAAATGGTAGAGCAGACTCGATGGGGCACTTAGCCTCGTTCTGCTCGTATGTCTTATGGTCTTACGATCTTTTAACATCTACTGTATTTAACCCCTCAACCAAGTAACCTAGCAACTCAGAATGAGGGAGTGTTAGAGGAAACTGGAGCACCGCAGAAAACCCACACGTGGTCACAGGGAGAACATGCAAACTCCACGCAGACAGCACTGAAGGTCAGGAATTAGGTCGGGTCACTGGAGGTGAGGCAGTTTTATAAATGACTGATTTGTTTATTAGTGACAACTTGGACCTATTCAACACAATTGCTCACAGCTTAGAAGTCCATCATTACCACGCAATTTCAATATAGGAATAGTGAACAATTTGATTAATTTACATTTTTTGTCAGTATTTTCATAAGAAGGCTAGCTTTGCTCTGTGAAGTGGTAAATTATACAGGTGATATTTCTTGCAAAATAACATGACTGACTCATCCGATACTGATACTCAATGCCATCTGCCAAGCGACAAGGTTAGTCTGAAGTACAGATACATGTCAAGTTATTCTCTTGGCCTCAAAATAATTGTGAGAGACAAATCTAATTAGAGTAAAACGCAAAGTGCTGGAGTAACTCAGCTGGTTTGGCAACATCTGTGGAGAGAATAGATAGGTGATGTTTAGGGTTGGGACGATTCTACAGTTTCTAGAAAGTTAGAAATTTTCAGACCCAAAACATCGCCTATTCATTGCCTATGTTATACCCAGTGGTTTTAGTAGCTTAGCACCTCCTTTTCTCTTTGCACATAACACATCATTTCAGATAACCCTCGCATTCCCTTTCTTTCCATCCCTCCCCCACCCCTATCATCCAACTAGTTTCTCTGTCATCCTGCTTAGTTTCACTGTTCGCATCTCCTTGGTATCACCTTTCACATAGCCGACAATGGACCATTGTGGGCTCCACCTTTTCTTGATCATCAGTGCTGTTTAGATTTGTTCTTTTAATACCTTTCATTCATTTGGTCTTTGTACCTTTATCTTACCTCTAATTTCCCACTACCTTGACTCTCAGTCTGAAGAAGGGTCTCATCCTGAAAGGTCACCTGTTCCCTTCTTCCAGAGATGTTGCCTGACCCACTGAGTTATACCAGCAGTTTGGGTCAAATTCCAATGCCAAGCTTTGTCTTGCCCCCATCTCTCTTTTCCAGCTTTCTTACCCCTACTTCATCAGTCCGAAGAAGTAAGTAAGTAACTAATTTTTATTTATATAGCACTTTTAAAATCAAATCACGTTGAGGCCAAAGTGCTTTACAGAGAAGAAATTAGATTTCCATACATCCATATAAAATAAAAACTAAAAAAAAGACACAATACACTATAGAATTCAACATGAAACGTCCCCCCACAGCAGAATCCACTGTGAGGGAAGGCACCAAAAAAGTCCAAGAAGGGTCCAGACCTGAAAAATTGCCAATACATTCGCTCCTCAGATGCTGGCTGACCTGCTGAGTTACTCCAGCACTTTGAGTTGTACTCAAGATTAGTAAGATTAAACGAGAACTTACCAGTTTGAAGTTTGATCTTTATTTTATGAGGAGTCGAGTTGAGGGACTACGTGAATAGAAGCCCGTACAGCCGTTGGTGCGTCAATCTTCAAAGCAGCGGAATGAATTCACAGCTAACAATGACCGAAGTATAACGGTAAGATGATAAAACTAGAACTACCAGATGAGATCTATGAGGGTGGGAGCGGAGGGCACGTAGTCCCTCAACTCGACTCCTCATAAAATAAAGATCAAACTTCAAACTGGTAAGTTCTCGTTTAATCTTACTATTTTACTTCGGAGTCACGTGAGTGACTACGTGAAGACTTCAAAGCACTGTGAATTCACGCCGCAGACTCAAATCCGACGTTCACACTGCCTGGATTGACTCAAAAGTCGTTAACAATCATGCATCAGTAATACATTTGTTAAATGAAATAACAGTTTATTTACAAACAAATCATAACAAACCCCTCTAACTCAGGGGAAAAAATGTAACAGTACTGACACCAGAATCAGCAAACACCCCGAGCCTTGAAATCGGCTTGTGACAAAACCTCTGAAAAGTTAGCTCACTGGACCATCCTGCGGCCGCGAGGACCTTGAAATCGTTTGCACCAACACCTTACTGTGTGGTTTTTTGTGACTAATAAACAAAGCCAACTCTGTTCCTCTCAGAGGTTTAGTAATCTCAATGTAAAGAGATAAATGTGAGACTATACAGAAGCGATCATCTGCGGGGTATGCTGAAAACACCATCTTACATCCTGTCATGCCTCTTTTATTATGTTTAAGCAAATCATAGACATAAAATATAATGGCATCAGCCGACACATGCATTCTATCTAGCCGTAGCTTTTGCAATGTTTGTACACGTTGGGCTGAAACCAACACCAGAAGCATGACCACCTTCATAGTTAATTTGGCTATAGATAGGCTTGTAACCGGAGCCCACTGGCGAAGAAGCATAAAAACCTCACTCACATTCCAAATACCGGCATACCTGAGTTTAGGAGGATTAGAATTGAAAACTCCCTTCATGAATCGTGAACTAACGGATGTGTCCCTACTGTATGCAATTCTGCATTCATAGGTAAATAAGAAGACAGAGCACTTCTGGCTGAATTAATTGCACTGTAACTTAATTTGTTGGTTAAAATAAAGAGTTGACAAACTCCAATACATCCGTGATCCCTGCCATGTGATATACAATATCCTGCTGTAGGCAGAATTGCTCCCACTTCCTTATATAGGTGATATATTGTTGCTGTGTACTATCCCTGCAGGCTGACGTGAGAACATCCACCGTCCGATGAGACAGTCCTCTCCCCAAGTATGGCCTCCTTAAAATCTGCAAATTAACAGATCAATACGATCCTATAAAGGATGTTGATCCCCAGTGACTGGATTTACCAGTAGATTTTTATTCTTGGGCATAAGCATGTAAGGCTCCCTAGCCATTTGTAATACAACGGGAAACCATGCTCGTGTAGGCCAATCTGGCACTACCAATACCCCTGAAGCGGAGTCCTCCTTGATCTTTTGCAAACATCTGCTGATGAGACAGAATGAAGGAAATACATACACAAACATTCCTCCCCCAATGCAGCGAAAATGCATCCACTGCTACTGCCCAGTATCTGGTTACCATGAAACATATCTAGGTAACTGATGATTTAATCGAGATGCAAACAGGTCAATATCTGGCAATGCATACTGATCAATCATTTGGTTAAACACATCCTGATTTAACATCCATTCAATGTTGTCATTAACTGACGTGACCTCTTCCTGGCAAATAAAGTGCTGAAAGCCAGATATTTTGGTCAATACACCAGCTCCAAATCTGGTTAGCCAGTCTATCACAAGACTGTGACTTAACTCCACCCATGTGGTTTACATATGCCACTGCTGTGGTGTTGTGAATCTGAGCTGCACATGCAGATCCCTCCTTGTAGAACAATAAGCTTTGAGCCCATACCAGGTGCCCAACAACTCTAAATAATCAATCCCTCTTAATTGAGGAAGCGATGTCTCATCCACATTCCATCTGCCTCCACAACTAGAAGACATATCTGTTGCACCCCAACCCAGTGCACTCACATCAGTCTGTAATATCAGTGACGGTGATTCCACGAAACCTTCCTTAAATTTTTTGAAACATGTACTATCCACCATTGTATGTCAGCAATCGCCCCAGCTGACAACTGCATAGGCCTATCAAAAATAGCCCCTTTGTATTCTCAGTGCCTGTTCCTTTGATGGTTGTAATTGTTGATAATGCAGAGGACAATACTGCACAGCTGGAAAGGCTGCAACAATTTCCCAATAAAACTGGCTACTTGTCTAATCAAAGGCCGTTGTTCTCCAACGAGATTAACACAGTCCTCAATTAACTGATTCAATTTATCCCTGGGCAAAGTTACCAACATGTGATTGGAATTAATGGTAAAATCCCAGATAATCAATAATTTGGACTGGTGATAATTTAGATTTACCTGGGTGAATAACAAATCCCATTTGTTCAAAAGTGATTTTAACAACTGAAACTGATGATTGATTTCAGCATGAGTCTTTCCAACAATCAGAAATCATCTAAATAGGCCATTACCACATGCCCCTGAGCTCTAAGCAATGCTAACACAGGTTTTACCAATTTAGTAAATAATCTAGGAGCTGAAGTTAATCCATTCGGCAATGTCCTGAATTGCCACAGCTCAGTCATCCAAATAAATTTCAAATATCTTCTATCATCACCATGAATAGACACTGCGTAATACGCATTCTTTAAATCAATGGTTGCCATATAATACCCTTTGGACACTAGATGTTTGCCCGTGGTAAAGTTCTCCATTTTGAAATGCCTATAACAAACAAATTTGTTCAAATTCGATAAATCCAGAATAATTCTACATCCCCCAGTCTTTTTAGATCTGGGAAATATACTTGACAGAAATTGTTGACTTTGATAGACAGAAGGCTCAATTACCCTTCTTATGTAACGACTGAATCTCTGCTTGAATAAGCACATTTTCCTCATCTGAAAAATAAGTTTACGACTAGGAAAATGTTGATTAGGTAGACTGTCATAGTAAAATCCAATTTTTCACCCCTTCAATACACTAAGTATGAACAAATCTGATGTCAACTGCTGCCATTGTTTGAGAACAATTTTAACCTTCCCCAATTTGAACAGGAACATCAGTTAATTCATCGTCTGTCAAATGTTATATTCCTTACCAGCATCTTTCCTTGCGGCCTTGTTGTCCTCGACTTCTTGTAGAGAACCTTTTTTGCCTTGCTTCCAGCTGGCTTAATGAGGGCCATGGTTATAACAACCTCATAACAGTCTTTGACCCTTTTTTGCAAGGTTACCACCAAACAACAGATTTCGTGGTGGTACACTGGTCGGTTTGCACAACTCGCCAAATTCGGGTTAGCACTGGCCTAATAGCGGCCCTCCCGACATTATTAATTTCAAAATGCATTACAAAGGAGTCCCAGTTCATCCTGGTGTGCTTCAACCATATCATTTGTATCAATAACTTTCACCACAGCTGTAATACCTGCTTACAACAGTTTAAGCACTTTTTTAAAACTTCATCTCTAGCAGGCAAACCCATCTATGCAAATTTGGTGATTAACCACCGGTACCTTCAGGAGATCACAATTAACAGGAGCTTTATAGTTTTTTGCTACTTCATCCATAGCTAGCTCCTGTAACTGGTGGGAGAGCATATACTGAATGGCTTCGGCCAATTCTACATCAATCGCCTTTCCTGCCTCTCTACACTCAGCAAACTTCCCAGCAATGTTCGGAATTACCTCCAACCGAACACCTTGCTCTCCCCCAGCATAGAAACAGTGTCAGAAAACGGCCCTGATAGAACATCCTCCTCACAGGCAGGATAGTTCTGCAGCCCTGAAACAGGTGCTGCTAGCACAAGCTCTCCATCAGCCTGGCTTGGGCACCACTCCTCCTCACGGAGCTGGTCCCTGTCGAGCATTCTTTTGTAATAGAATCTCGACGTGGGAGAGCCGTGAGCAAACGGACTCTCCTATGGAGGGTATAACCTCCAGGCCCGACTCATCTACGGGCCACAGAGACTTGCCAGTGGCCTTCCACCCTACTGACAAGCCTCCACTGCCCCTCGGCAGTGGGTCCGCAACCACTGGCTGTGTAGCCAGCACCGGACCAGGTGTACCAGACGGGCCTCCATCCTCAACACTCTCCTGGTCACTCTCCTTTCTACCCCCGGAGCGCCTCGCCGACACCTTCTTCACTTTCTGCAACATATCTACTCCCAACCGTCGCAGAAAATGACCTGTGGTAAAGTATTTCAACAAACCTTACCTCCGTTTAAACCTGTTAACGAAAACTGCAGATGCTGGAGAATGGAGGGTGAAGTCTGAAGAAGGGTCTCGACCCGAAACGTCGCCCATCTCCTTCGCTCCTTAGATGCTGCTGCACCCGCTGAATTCTCCAGCTTTTCGTGTAACCTGTTTAAACTTACCGCTCGGAGGAGCGCTGCTGCTCCAACCGTTCCCGACTGCACCAGCGTCTGACGTCATGACGCACCAACGGCTGTACGGGCTTCTATTCTCGTAGTCACTCACGTGACTCCGAAGTAAAATCTAGCATCTGAAGGTCCTTGTGTCTCCAATATAATGAGAGCACTAAAATGTAGACCCAAGGAACTGCAGTTGCTGGTTAACAAGAACAAGACATAAAATGCTGGAGTAACTTAGCGGGTCAGGCAACATCTTTGGAAGGCATGGATATGTGTTGGTTTTGACCGGGACCTTTCTTCAGACTGATTCGAGCACTTTTGTGGAAAAGTACTGCAGGTGTTGGTTTATACGGAAGATAAACACAAAGTGTTCAACAGGTCAGGCAGCATCTCTGGACAAAAAGGGTGGGTGACGTTTCGGGTCTGGCTCCTTCTTCAGACTGCGTTTCGGGTCGGGACCTTTCTTCACGCTGTACTCAGACTTCAAACTTCAGAACATCTGGGATGAGATGTGGGAGGAAACCAGAGCAACAGGAGAAAACCCACGCAGTCACGGAGAGAATTTGGCAATCTCCACACAGAAGCACCCCAAGGTCAGGGTCAAATGCAGATCTCTGGCCCTGTGAAACCACCCTAAGTACTCTCTCCTGGAATTTCATGCAACAGGACTCAATGAAGGGATAGGGAACTACAAAAAATACTATTAGATAGTAAGGAACTGTAGACGCTTTGATCTTGTGTAGAACACAAAAAAAATCACACAAAGTGCTGGAGCAATACAATGGGTCATGCAACATCTCTGGAGGACATGGATAGGTAATGCTTTGGGTCGGGACTTATGAAGAAGGGTTGCCTCAACACTTTGTACTTTGTTTTTTGGTAAACCAGCATCTGCAGTTCCTTGTGTCCTGAGAGTACACAAAGTGCTGGAGTAAAGGGCCTGTCCCAATTGGGCGACCTAATCCGCGAGTCCAGAAGAGTGCCTACGACCTTCAAGCTCGAGGGCACTCGCCTGGAAAGCCTCGAGCTGGATTGACCGGCAGCGTTGAAACCGAAAGCTGCATCTACCGACTGCACACACACACACACACACACACACACACACATACAAATACAGCGCAAAGGTGGGGGGCCAGGGACAGCGAAGGAGCACTGTCTGTGTGATGAAGAGGAAGGTAAACGGCTGCCACAGTGTACCGTAAGTCATTTATAGGGCCCGGGGGGGAGGGGGGGGGGAGAACGGGAGAGAAGGAGAGAGAAGGGAGACAGAAGGGGAGGGAAGGGGGAGAGAGAAGGGGAGGAGAAGGAGTGGAGACACTTTTAAGAAGTATAATAAAGTTTAGCGGGCATTTTACCTATCGGTTCGTCTTCCCAGATCGTGAAACTCCAATGAACCAATCAAAATGGTCGGTCAGCGGAGGAGATGGCCTACGGCTTGCCTCGACTGCCTGTAAGTAAATAGCGACCCCACTCCGCGTCACATGGGAGTGAAAAAGACCCATGCCGACCAAATTGTACTCGCGGAAAATGTCTCAATATGCTGAAAACTTTTCCGCGACCTAGCTGAGGCCGCGAGTAGGCGGGAACCTCCCTCGGGCATGAAGGAGAGTTCCAGCCACCTCATACGACCTCCTAGGACCTCATGTCAGCCATGCTGTGAGTTTGAGTCCAGGGCAAACTCTTCTAAACTTGCAGCTTAGGTCGCCCAGATGGGACATCCCCTTAACTCAGCGGGTGAGGCAGCATCTCTGGAGGACATGGATGAGCGATTTCAGGTCGGCACCTTTCTTCAGGAATATTATTATTGCGGTAGTGCGCCACACAGAAATAATATGTATATTTTAACCCGTGGACATATTTCACTTGGCAATGCCTATTGCTTGTTTTGATGTATTATGAAAATATTAGTAGAGTGGTTCTCCTGAGTTTGTGCCAGGTATAATGGTTATTAGAAAATTGGCTGGATCATCGCAACCACTGGTACCGGGACCTGTCCAATTATCTTCACAATGAAAGCATTTCCATTTGTAATTGACAGCAAACAGATCACTGAGTAGAATACTTGGAGATGTCCCATCAAAATAATAATGATTAAAATTCAGAAGCTCATCATTTCCTTTCTGACTGTAGAGGCAAGGGACAATAACCAACATATCAAACATGATTAATGGACTCATTTTGCTCATCAGCATTATGTACATTGTTTACAATAGTGCTTCTGAAACTATTTCAGTGTCATTCACCCTTGATTTTACTTCGGAGTCACGTGAGTGACTTCGTAAAGACCCCGCCAGCACGCATGCACAGCATATCGCCGCGTGCATTTGCATCGGCAGGCTGGGGGGGGAGTGAGCTCTCTCCTCGGCTCCTTCATAAGGCCGGCAGGTAAGTACTTACCTTCACTCCACAGGATGGACAAGGGCAAGAGGAAGGCGACGCTGTCGAGGAGCCGAGCTGCATCGACCAGCCAACGGCCCTTGTCCCCGGAGCTGCAAGCACCACCGGCAGCTTCGAGACATGTGGGGGCAAGAATGCGGAAGTCGGGCGTTCCCGCTACTTTAGCGCCCGACTCACCCAAGTGGTTTACCGCCCCGGAACTGGATGCAACGGATCCAGACTTCGAGCCCCCTTCCCCCAAGAAAAGATGGGGGGAAACAGGTATGTGCAAAGGGGCCTCGCACATTGCTAGCGACTTCACCCCGAGTTCCAGTAGACCCAAGGGGGCTGGGCCGGGGGACAGCTGCACTGCAGGGGAGCCCTACAGCTGTGCTCCACCACGTACCACTGCCAGGTAGATCTGCCGTAGAGCAGTCTGGCAGATCTACTGCTGCGTCGGGCAGGCCTGCAGGAGCAGGTGCCGCCGACAAAACACCCCGTCAGGCTGCGGTCAAGGGCGGTGGTGGCAGCAGTAGGCGGTCGGTCAGCTCAGCTCTGGGAGCGGCCAACCATGCGCCTCCACGCCAAAAATTGAGCGATTGTGGAGGTAAGTCTGCACGGACTGCCGATCCAACTCACCTGCCTTCGTATCAGACAGGTGGGCCGCCACAGTCTGGAAGAAGACAGACTAGCGGAGAGTCCGTGCGGGAGTCGTATGAGCCTACTCGGGTGGTAGGCCACGACGACCTGCCATTGGACCCTAGACAGCACCTTACGGAGGTGTGGTCCGATGGTGGAAGCCCCAGTGATTTCGCAGTGCCTGGGGAGTTGGCTTGCCCGCTGCACATAGCAGGGACGGTCGCATAGAGTGGTTGGAGCTCTTAGTGGAGCATCTCCTCCAGCGGGACCGGGACCGGGAAGAGCGGGACTCACGGGCATCCACAAGCCGTGCAAGGAGTCCTCTCAGTATCACGTCGTCACCAGCCAGAAGTGGTAGCAGTTGCCCAGCCGCTGTGTTAGAACACGACCCGGGACAGCCAGTGACCGCTGAGCCAGAGCATGAGGAGGCTATGCTGGACGTGGTGGGCAAGTTTGCCACAACCGCACAAACAGGTGAACCCCTGCACCACAAACTGGCGGGCACCATTGATTACCTGACTACTCACCAACTCCAGAGTCAGGTACTCAATGATACTATGGAGAAAATAAAACCGCCCGAGAACTGCATCAACCTCAGTGTGCCCTTGGTTAATGCCCAGATCTGGGGACACTTGAGTACGGCCACCAGGATGCAGGATGTCCGCCTGCAGCGTATCTTAAAGGTTCTCTCCACGGGCATAACGGCGTTTGCTAGGACCCTTGATGAGGATAATGTGTCCAGTGAACAACAAGATGCCCTGGCACTCCTATGCAACGCCCAGTATGAGATCAACTGCCTGCGTAAGAGCTCCATTAAGCCCACACTCAACCTCAAATTCGCGGGGTTGTGCCGTCCATCAACCGCTCCACCGTCTCATCAATTGTTTGGAGACCTGTCCGAACAAGTGAAGGAACTAGGCGAGGAGGTCAAAACAGCTGGCCTCATGAAACCTCCTACGGCCAGACTTCACCCATACCACCGGCAACAGCCATACACAATCTGGAAACTGCGACTGCCGGACAGGACACAAAGGACCTATCCACCTCCACTTCCCCAAACACAACGACCTTTTTTAGGACAAGGCCAACAGTGGCCTGCATGGAAGATGCGGCCGCCATCCCGTCAACCTCCACAACGTCCACCCAAAACGCCATACGTGAGGAACCGTCTTTAACCATGGAGGTAAGGGGGCCTGGTTCCTCTCACGCCGTAGCATCCCCTCCTGCACAAATTGGTGGGCGATTGCAGGCTTTTTTGGAAATATGGAACACTGTCACTACAGATGAGTTTATTTTACAAAGTGTTCAAGGCTATGTTATAGAATTTATTGGTGGTATAAATCCCCCTACCCAGCATTCGCCTCAGAGGAAATTTACACTATCTCAAAAAGAGGTGGAGGCAGGACATGCTGAAATTATACGGCTAGCAGCAAAAGGGGTAATTGGCAAGACAACGCATGAACCTATTGAGTTTGTGTCCAACATTTTCACCAGAATTAAAAAAGATGGGTCAGATTATAATAGACCTAACTGAGCTGAACACTTTTGTACAATATACCCACTTCAAAATGGATACTTTTGAAACAGCCAAGCAGATGCTTTACCCAGGGTACTTTATGGCATGCATCGATTTAAAAGATGCATACTATACGGTGCCCATCTCTGAAGCTCACAGGAAATTTCTAAAGTTTGTCTGGTTGGATCAATTATGGGAATACAAGGCATTGCCCAATGGAATCACCACAGCCCCTAGGCTGTTTACAAAATTAGTAAAACCTATATTGGCTCTTCTCCGACAACAAAATTATATGGTTATGGCATATTTGGATGATATTCCTATAGTGGGTCAGACCCTCCAATTGGCTACACGGGCAGTGGCTGCAACTAAGGCTCTCTTCGAGAAGCTGGGATTTGTAATCCATCCAGACAAGTCAAAATTGCACCCGGTACGGGTTATGGATTATTTGGGGTTCACCCTAGACACCAACTTAATGAAGATTACCATCCCAACCAATAAAGCTACTGCTATAAAAGAAGAGTGCCACAGTCTTACTTGCGCCAGGGTACCGACCATTCGGCAAACGGCAGAAGTAATAGGGAAATTGGTAGCTACATTCCCAGCTGCACAATTCGGACCACTACACTACCGAAATTTACAAACAACAAAGATCACAGCATTAAAAGCAAATGCTGGGCACTTTGATCGGCCAATCCGGTTACCACCAAAGGCTAGAACCGAGCTACAATGGTGGGTTGACAATATTAATGAGTGTCATAGACCCATCATAGTAAGCAACCCAGACGTCATGCTACAAACTGACACCAGCGCACAAGGCTGGGGAGCAACTGATGCAATGTCCAGTTGTGGTGGCAGATGGAATTCTCGTGAGTCTACCTTCCTGGAGTCACACGGGATAAATTGTATAGAAATGCTGGGGGCATTTCATGGACTGCGGGCTTACTGTACTAACTCATGGGATTTACATGTCCGCCTCCAAATAGATAACACTACAGTGGTGGCTTACATCAATCATATGGGTGGTATCAGGTCGCTATCTTGTGATGAATTGGCAAACACAATTTGGCACTGGTGCATTGAAAGGAATATTAGGATTACAGCGACCTATTTGCCTGGGAAGCTTAATACAATGGCGGACACCAGGTCACGAGTATTCAATGACAACATCGAGTGGATGTTGAACCCCCAAATTTTTGGAGACATTATAGCTCACTATGGGACACCAGATATTGACCTTTTTGCATCCAGGTTGAACCATCAGATACCAACGTATGTGTCTTGGGAACCAGACCCTGGGGCAATAGCAATGGATGCGTTTTCTATCCATTGGGGGAAATGGTTTTGCTACGCATTTCCCCCATTTTGCCTCATCAGTCGGGTATTGCAGAAAATTAAACTGGACTCTGCAACTGGCATATTGATCATTCCCGACTGGCCTACACAGCCATGGTACCCGATGGTCGTTAAAATTTTAAAACAACCATGGATTTCGATTGGGAAACACCCCAAATTGATTACTCACCCCATTACGGTGGATAGTCATCCATGCCATGGTCACCTAAACTTGTTGGCCGGCAGTTTCTGAAAAGACCACTCATCCAGGCGGGCATCTCACCACGAGCCATGGAACTCATCTCAGCATCATGCCGAGAATCAACTCGAAAGCAGTACCTCACGCAGATCAGAAAGTGGGAGGCATTCTGTGCCTTCCAACACAGCAACGATACCTGATGTCCTGGAATTCCTAGCTGGCCTCCATTTCGATGCTGGCCTTAGCTACAGTGCCATCAACAGCGCCAGGAGTGCGCTGTCCTCATACCTGGATATAGGTATAGGCTCCAACCACCTGGTGTCTAAACTCATGAGGGGAGTGTTCAACACCAACCCTCCGCGACCCAGATATACTTTCACGTGGGATGTGGGGATCGTGCTGACCCTACTGAGGAGCTGGGCTCCAATGAATGAGCTACTACTGAAACAGCTCACCCTCAAGGTGGTGATGCTGACGGCACTGACTACAGCCCAACGAGTCCAAACGTTACAAAAACTGCGACTGGACAGCATGGTGGCCACCCCTGGTCAAATAAATTGCTTTGTCCAAGATTTATTGAAGCAGCACAGGCCAGGGGCGCATGGGCTGCAGTTGGAGTTTCGGGCATACCCTGTAGATGCCACTCTCTGCATAGTCACCCATCTCCACCACTATATCGGGATTACAGGAGCCATCAGGATGAAGGAACAGGGGCTCCTCATCAGCCACAAACCTCCGCATCATCGGGTGACTGTACAGACTATCGCCAGGTGGCTCAGGGTAGTGCTGGATGCAGCAGGAGTTGCTACTAACATTTTTAAATCTCATTCCACTAGGGCTGCATCCACATCAGCGACGAGGACCATGGAGGTGCCCATGGACCACATCCTCGCCACCACGGGCTGGGCCAGTGAAGAAAACCTTTCAACGGTTCTACAATAAACCACTGGTCGCCCCTGCTGTGGGAACAGCTCAGTGAATGTCTTGTTTGTTTGTTTTATTTGATTAATAAATTGTATTACTTTTTCAGCCAGTTTCGACTGAACTGCATTAACAGCCTTCCTCCATCAGACTTGCGGCAGTGTGATAAGCATGGGCGTTGTCCAGGGCGTGAAATCACAGAGCTTTGAAATCTTCACGTGACTCCGAAGTAAAATAGTAAGATTAAACGAGAACTTACCATGTTTGAAGGTTGATCTGTATTTTACGAGGTCTCGCGGTGAGGGATTTCGTGCCCACCGCTCCCACCCTCTATCATAAGGTCAACTAGGAAGTTCTATGATCTTCATCTTACTATTTTTAGTCATGGTGCGTTCTGTGATTCCACACCGCTGCTTTGAAGGATGCTGCGCATGCGTGCTGGCGGGGTCTTCACGAAATCCCTCACCGCGACTCCTCGTAAAATACAGATCAACCTTCAAACTTGGTAAGTTCTCGTTTAATCTTACTAATCTTTATCACTAAATTTAATTCACCATCAACTACATTTTCTATTGTTTTTTGGTAATTTTCTCTTATTCTCCCTTGTGTATAATTTTATATGTAATTTATTTTGTCACATGAGTAAAAAACATAAATTAACTAATTTATTAAGTGTTTATTTTATTCAACATTTTGAACATCCTAAAAATATGTAAAGAAAACTGAGTGAAAAAAAAAAGATTAATTACCACTGGAGTTGGAAAATCATTCCATTAGAATGATTAAAAAAAAAACATTCCAACGTCTAAGCACTGGGCTTCAGCCCCAATCTACCCTTTCGGGCTTTATTTTATTAGAGTAAATTTGTGTAATATCTTGCTACTTTGAAATTAGAAAACGATAGGTAGAGAGAAAAAAACATATCAAATTTCCAGTTCTACTGCCATTAAAACCAACGTGCTTACTAACCCTTTTAATGGCAAGGCCATTTTATAAGTATAGATAAAAAAAATATATAAATATCTGAGTAAATTAAGTAATTCATCCTTCATTCACCCCTCTAGCCTTATTCACCCCAAAATAATTTTATTCGCCCTTGGGTGAACTATTCACCAGTTTAAGAAGCACTGGTCTATAACTCCAACAGGGACCTATTGGACTAAACATGTTATACTGCAGATCCATTATCCATCTAAGAATGAGTCTGAAAAAGGGTCTCAACCCGAAATGTCACCCATTCCTTCTCTCCAGAGATGCTGCCTATCCTGCTGAGTTACTCCAGCATTTTGTGTCTACCTTTGATTTAAACCAGCATCTGCAGTTCTTTCCCACACATAAGAAAGTAATTGTTCTGTTTCAGGACATATGACAATAAAACACTCTTCATTCTTGACCCTTGACTTAACCGACTGTAATATATGCCATTTCATGTGTGGAGACTGAACATGAACTACAGTGAGAGAGGTGCCTTTTTTCAACTGAAACATTAAAACAAAGCCTTACCTGTCCTAAGCTCCAAAGCTCCAGAGTCTCAATATGGCAATACAGGTGGTGGTGGTGGTGGCAGGAGCGGCTGAGGAAGCTGTGTGCGCCGGTGGTGGCATCGGCAGTCCAGCAGTGAAGTTCAGCAGGTCCGTCCGCTATAACCAACATTCCTTATAAAGAGATCCATAAACACAAAGTTTACTGGGCAGATAGACACAAAAAGCGGGAGTAAGTGAGCGGGTCAGGCAGTATCTCTGGAGATAAGGAATAGGTGAAGTTTCTGGTCGAGACCTTTCTTCAGACTGAGAGCAGGGTAGAGGAAAATGAGGGATATAGTAGGTACAGAACAAATGAATTAAAGATATGTAAAAGGCAACGATGATCAAGGAAAGGTGGAGCCCACAATGGCCCATGGTTGTCTGTGGAGAAGATGATAACGAGTGATATCATGTATGAAAATCAGCAAGACGACAGTGAAACTAGTGCGACGACTAGGGTGGGGTGAGACGGAGAGAGAGGGGAAGCAAGGGTTACTTGAAGTGTAGGGAAATCAATATTCATACCGCTCAGTTTTAAGCTGCCCAAGCGGAATATGAGGTGTTATTATTGCTTCAAAAGTAGGACATTCTCATCTCCGAGCATTTTAAAATCTTTCCATCATCGACAAGGGACAAGTAGTAAAACACATTCTATTCATCTGAATGGGTGCAGCTCCAACAACACTCAAGACAATTGATGCTTTCAATCAGAGCAGTTCAATTGATTTGGACCCCCGCTCAACATTAATTCCCTACACCAAAGTGAACGATGGTATCTCACATCTCTAGCATCACATCTCAAACCTTTTCTATCGCCAAGAGGAACAAGGGTTTTAGGCCAATGGGGATACTACAAACGGCATGTTCCTCACCATCCTGACTTGGGAATACTTTAGACTTCACTTTGGACTTTGGAGATACTGTGTGGAAACAGGCCCTTCGGCCCACTGAGTCCACGCTGCCCAGCGATCGCCCCGTACACTATATACACCTCACTAGGAGTAGTACTACACTAATGCTATCCTACACACAATTTTACCAAAGCCAATTAACTTACAAACCTGTACTTCTATGGCATGTGGAAGGAAACCGGAGCACTAGTATTGGTGACATTTCTGGTCGGGACTCTTCTTGAAAATTCAAATTGCCTATCAATGGACCTGTCTCAATGTTTCTTAAACACTGCGATAGTTAATGATGTCTGAAGATGGGTCTTGGCCTGTCACCCATTCCATCTCTCCTGACATGCTGCCTGGCCCGCTGAGTTACTCCAGCATTTTGTGCCTATCTTCGGTGTAAACCAGCATCTGCAGCTCCTTCCTACACCTTCAGCCTACCGAGTCCACACCGCCCATTGATCACCCGTTCACACAAGTTCTAGGGTATCCCATTTACTCAACCACACCCTACACGTTGGAGGGCCTGAGCAAAAGCCAGAGGTTGGGCAGGCTAGGACTTTATTCCTTGGAGCGCAGGAGGCTGAGGGGTGATGTTATGGGTGTTTGTGAAATCATGAAGGGAATAGATAGGGTGCATGTGCAGAGTTTCTTTTACCCTGATTAGGGGAATTAAGAACCAGAGAACGTAGATTTAAGGTGAGCGGGGTAAGATTTAATAGGAATCTCAGTGGCAATCTTTTCAAGCTGCCAGTGGAAGTAGTTGAGGCAGGTACTTAACAACATTTAAAAGACACTTGGACAGATACATGGATAGGATGTATAGGGATATGGGTTAAACGTGGGCAATGGGACTAGCTTAGATAGGGCATCTTGATCGGCATTGATGAGTTTGGCCAAAGAGCCATTTTTTCCACGACTCAATGCTTCTACATGCTGCAATTTTTCCCTTGGACTTTCTCCTTGAAGTCTTCCTGAAAATAAGAATGTGTACTGTGAGTGCTGATATCAAACAGAATGTAATAAACCTGTATTAGGAAACCAGCAAAACTAAATATACCATAAACTCCAGCCGCTGATGATAGAAAAAAAGCAGTGAATGATGAAAAGAGAAAGCGTGAAATAATCAAAATATATTTTTTGCAACATTCATGTTGTAAATTTCTAAATATATTAGATTATTCTGATGCATATAGATGGCTTTGTAACTGAAAAAGGAATCCAAAATACATCAACATAATTAGTCCAATACAGCAGATTTAAAGTTCTGCTCTTGAAGCTTCTTTGCACAAAGGAATGGCTTGCTAGCTCTACTTTCTTCCATGATCCTTCCACTGATTTGCTGCTCCATATCCCTCCTGCCTGAGGAGACTGGGGAAATTTGGCATGTCTCCAGCGACTCTTAGAAACCTCTGCAGATGCACCATAGATAGCATATTGTTGGGTTGCATCAAGCTCGGTTTGGGAACAGCTCTTCCCAAGACTGTGATAAAATGCAGAGAGTTGTAAATGTAGGCCAGTCCATCACAGAGACCAGAATTCCCACCATTGACTCCATCTACACCTCAAGCTGCCTCAGAAAAGCAGCCAACATAATCAAAGATTTGTCTAACCCTTCTTCTTTCTGCTTCCTCTCGACCTGCAGAAGGTACAGAATCTTGAAGGCAAGCACCACTAGCTCAGGAATAGCTACTTCCCCTCTGTTATCAGGCTTCTGAACAGTCCTTCCATAGCTGTGGTACTGTCCAATTCAACTCTATCCCATTGCGATCCTTGGACTTTGACCTGGAACTGAAGCACTGCAACACAGATCTAGTGCCGCCACCAGGACAATGGGACTTTAAGGCCAAGATAAGACTTGGTACTAATAAGAACTTTGAAATATGAAGGGCACAAGTTGAAGCTGGAAATGTGGCGACTTTGTGGACTGCCTCGGTGAAGTCTACTATTCTTGCATTACAGTCCTTGCACTTTTTTACTTGTCCATGATTGTGCTTATCTATAGTATGATTTTACCAGATTGTATGCAAAACAAAGAATTTCACTGTACCAACTATGTACATGTGATAATAAAGTATAATTGAAACATTAGTTTTAGTTTTCGAGATACATTGCAGAAATAGGCACTTTGGCCCACCGAGTCCTTGCTGACCAGCGAAATCCCGCACACTGACACTATCTTCCACACCCGAGGGACAATTGACAATTATACCAAGCCAAGCAGCCAACATACCTGCAAGTATTTGGAATGTTGGAGGAAACCGTAGCTCCTGGAGAAAACCTACACAGGTCACGTGGAGAACGTGCAAACTCCGTACAGACAGCACTCATAGTCAGGATCAAACCCGGATCTCTGGCACTGTAAGGCACCAACTCTACGGCTGCACCACCGTGCCACCCGATTGTATTTATGTATGGTATATCTGATGTGTATGGATAACATGCAAAACAAAGCTTTTCATTATACCTCAGTACACATGGCATTAATAAACCTAACCTAAGCCTGTCCAGTTTTTAGTGCCTACAAAGTGGACAAATGTTGTGACAATCATATGGCTCCTGACAGATGCATTCCTGGGTGTATCTTCAAGGGCAAGAGGAACATCTTAATAACTCTGCCTGGCCATCTGTTCAAGTGGCGTGTGCCCACAGTCAACACCAGCACAGAAAGCCTAACGGGATCACAGGAAGCAGCAGATGTCAAAAATGTTTTCAAGGAAATGCTAACAATTCTGCACTGAGATTAGGTAAATAACACGAGAGGTCTTCATTACATTACAGTTGCATAAATGCACAATGCCTTGTGGTCAGTAGAGGTCAGCACTATCTACATGAATACATTGCAAACTATCCCAAACTCAACACATTTTGGCATTTTGTTTTTACTATTACTGTTCTAAATTTATGAATTGCATTCATTACATGTTTTAAAGAGTTATAGGTAGACATTTTAGACCATTCTAAATTTTAGTTCAGTTTAGTTTAATTTTGTTTCATTTAGTTTAGAGATACAGCATGTGTTAATCCTGGCTAAATTGGAGCAGCTAGGACTTCAAAATGGGGTAAAGTTTCAGGGTTGCTGGGAGATTTGGTCAATTTGGAGTTGCTCTCTGCAGAGCTGGGACATGCTGCAAAGAGGTGCCAGCGTGTCTGGTGCTTAGATTTGCAAGCAAAGAATATGAATATCTGCAAACCCTGACAATTAGGTGTAAAATGCATAGAATGGATTGGATGGCTGTAAACCAGACATACACCTTATAAATAATTGTAAATAAAGTGTTTCAGAGTTTGACTTTGCCAAGTGTTGATTGGATGAGGTCCTGAGCCTTGTCTGGGTTTTCTGTAAATCAGGTTAAATGTTTCTACATTGGCTTCCTTACGAAGTCCGTTTTGAATACAATGTAATGACCTGTTGTATCATTGGGTTAGGGGAATGCCTGTTATGCTTGGGGTTAATCGATATCGGTAATTGGGTTATTAAGAGACCACCCCCATGTGGTTCAGCCCCTCGAGATCCCGGGACATATAAAAGTCCACAACCACGAGGATCAGGGTCGATTTTCTGCGAGAGCACTTGGGACTGTGTGAACTTCTGGAGTGTCTCTGTCGGAGCGAGGCCTAGAGGGCTTGAACAGGCAGGATCAACCCCGTGGTGGGATAGGTACAGTATTTGAACTGTGACGCGCTTTTGGTAAAATAAAATTTAGTTGATTAAAGTGCTTGATTCGGTGTTTTTACTGAGACTGGGGGAAGCTTAGAAACGAGCAATTATCATTGGGGGCTCGTCCAGGATCTCAAAAGTCCCCCAAACACAAGTTTGCGATCAAGGATGTTGAGCTGTTTTGATCGTGAGTGCAGAAATCGGGCCCACGGTGCGGTTTTCGCATTGATTTTCAGCAGATCGAGCATCGGAGCGGATCTATCATTCACGTGCTTGGGAAAGGGTCTAATCAAGATCATTATAACAGAGTCTAGCAAGCACGGGGGAGTGGTTAGCATGCCTTTGGGTTGGAGGCCCATAAAACCAGACTGCAGGTTAGAGGCCCTGGTGGGGTTGGGTTAAAGTACCTTTCCTGGGTTAGAGGCCCAAAACTTTGGTCATAGTTGGCAGACTGCAGCAGCTTCAACTAGAGCTTCTTCGGGCGAGGAGTGGCCCAGGGTTAGACTTGGTAACCGAATTGTGGGGTATTAAAATACAGGTCTCGCCTTCGATCAGATCGCTGCCGGGAGTCCGAATTAAAAAAGTGCACTTTGAAAAACGGCATTGTTAATTCACAGCGCGAAGCAGCTAGGTGCTGGATCCTCGATACTTAGCAGGGAGGTGTGTCTGTGTGTAGGTATCTGAGTCTCTCCCTGAGGTGACGGCCGAAGAGCCTTGAGAAGGTACTGGGCTTGGACGGACAGAGTATAGATTGGCCGGAATACTCCAGTCCGTTTAAGAATTCAACTGGGCAATTTTAGTTGATTTGAAAGCCCGCATAGTAGAAAAGATACGCAATAAAAATTAGGAGTTCGAGTTCGAGTCTATATTTGCAAAGCCAAATTTAAATACTGGATTTCATTTTGAAGTTCTGCCAGTAAGGTGGCATTCAAATTCCTGTATATAGTACTTCGAAGTTGGTGCATGTCCGTGATCGATTCCGAATAGCGGCTGATCAACAGTGAATAGTAACCCTCTGGTTGATTGTTGAATAGTACCTGATAGCGAAGAGTACTTGAGAGACAGGAGCTTCCATACTTGACGAAAAGTAATCTGAATAGCGAAGGGTACCCCTAATTCTGTCGATCTTAGAGAGGAGGGATAGAGGTCTTCCTTTAGAAGTCCAGTCTTAGCAGAGGGATAGTAACATTCAGCAGGAAAAGTAATCATTTAAGGAATAGTACCCCTCAGCAAAGAGTATACTTGGAAGGTGGAAAATCTTCGGTATCAGAGGGAGAGGTTCACTGTGTGACAACAGCGTGATGCGGTGTCGAGATCGAGTGTTCGTGAATTGTGGGCTAGTGTTTTAAATCATTTTGTAAATTGTAAAAATCTAGCTTTCCGTATTGTCATAGGATCTGGATTTTGTAAATAGTCTCTGTGTATAAATAAACTTAGAGTATAGTATTCAGATTGTGTTAAGTCCGCGGACCGTAATTTGTGTTGCTGCTTGCGCGAGTGTTTACAGATTTAAAAACTTGAAGTGAGAGTTTGTTTAACTTAGATATTAATATTTCTTTAAGATTGTTTTGTAAGAATCTGAATCAGGGTGGTTCGATCTAGAGTTGTACTCCTTCGATCGCTGCATCGGGGGAGGTCATTCCGCTGGTTGATTGCGCCACGAGGAAGATTAATAGAGTGGAGTTTACTGGATGCTTATAATTTATAATGGGGTATAATTTATAATTGATAATCGGGGGAATATTTTAATTCTTAATTATTGTTTTGTTAGCATGGTTTGGGTTCATCTGTTTGTGTAAATTTAAAGTTAATTAAGTGATAGAGAGATTGCTGCTTGAGAGACTGCGAGTGGGAGTTAGATGCTTTATTTGAAAGTTTGGAATTGAATGCAGTGATTGTGATGTAACTGATAAGAGAGTTGGGAGAGAGACTGAATAGGAGCGAGTGGTTTGAATAATTAAACAGGAGTGATTAAATAGGAGTGACAGGGAGACAGTTGAAAGGAAGCGATTGCTAGCGTAAGTGTGAATCGGAAAGACTGTTGACCATTGTGTGGGAGATATTCCATTGACTTTGGAATCTGGGAGGAGAGGTGATTGAAAGAGGTGTTAGTGTCTGGAACCTTTATTTTGTCATTTGTGCTTTGATCATTGTTCCGAGAATGGGGAATGTCTTTGAGAAGGATCGAATCAAACAAATTGAAAGCCCAATAAGGATATTTGTGGGGAGCTTCCAAATGAAGCAGATAGACTGAGAGGATTATCAGGGAAATTAAATGCAATTTAGAAAGACCAACTTTGGCAGTTGGGGGGGAATAAAGTCTTTAATCGGGATAAACTATATAGAAACGATCATTAAAAATTATGGGAATAGTGGGGAAGGAAACGAGTTAATTGGGATGTGGAAGATATTCTTCACTAAAAGAAAAATAAATAAATAAATAGTTTTGTTGTCCGCCCTAAGAATGACGGCGTAAATTGGGAATAGGAGAAAACGATAGAACTGTTCCTTCTCAGGACATTTCAGAGCGGGAACAGGGAGAATTAGCAAGCCAACAGCAGGAGCAGGTGCAGGAGAGAGTGTCATCTTTTGGAGGGGAGACTACTGAGACGGCTCTTAAAGGGAAGGTGCCGACGGAAATTAAATCGGGTAAATTCAGTAAGAATGAAGTAGGGTCTGCACATCCTGAATGGAGAGATATTTATCAGATATCAGGGTGTGCAGAATTCTTTGGAGTAGTGATAGAGCCACAGTATTCCTCACAGAACTCTCATGTTCCCAATTCGTTGAAAGCGTGCGCAGCCTGCGAGCGAGGCACACAGGAGGAGTCAGCGTTATTCTCGGCTCCTCCCCCTAAATTTAAATCTGAAATAGAAACATCGGGGAGAGATCTTCTATCTCCTAGGATTGCCCGACAGGTGGAGGACAATAAGGGAAACCAAGGAGCTAGAGAGAAGATTCCATCGACATGGGAGCCGAAACTAATTAGAGATTCCAGGAGCGAAAACATGAAAGAATCCTTATTGAGGTACCGGGATAAAACAAATAGCCTGTCAGGGGGTGAGATAGGTGGAGAATATGGATGGATGGGTCCGGACATAGATAATATTATCGCGTCAGAACAACTCATGCAAGAAAACGATTTAGTAAGGACTCCCCGTAGACAATGTGTTTATAGGGAGATGCCCGCATCAGGTATAAATGTTCCCCAGACCACAGACTAATTGGAGTTTGATTATTAACTGACATTGTTATTATCTCATCCCCAGAAAGGCAGACAAAGATGGAAAGGATTGTTCAAAGGGCATCAAGAAGGATGGAACTTAGGAAGATCTGGTAACATGGAATTAATGAGGGAATATGAGAAATGGAATTAAAATCAGATTTAAAATTGGAATTAAGCTTGAAAATTAAAATGGGAATTGGAATTGGAGTTATAATTGGAAATGGTCAAAAGAAGAACTGTGAGCAACAGGGCTTCCCTTTAAGAGACTGGACTAAGGAATTATTCAGTAGTTAAGAATATGTACCAGTGAGAACCCCAAGACAAACAATGAAGCCAATAGAATAAAATCAAGAACCCCTAGACAGAGAACGAAGCCAACATAGTAAAGAGCTAATAGAGTAAAGAACCAACATTGTAGAGAATCAACACAATAATGAGTTACCATGGTGAAGAGTACATAAATAAGAAGAGGTACTGGAGGAAAGACTTGCTTAACTGTATTGAGAATAGCAGAGCCGATGAATATTTGCCCGATGGATTTGAATTGTTTAACCCTTGATGGTAAAGCGGCTTATATTATCAAGGTGGAAAGATTTGGATTTGGCATTTTTGATTGGACTTAGGATAACATTAAAAGCAAAGGAAATTGATTGTTTAAATTTGAACAGCTGGGAATTCCCCAGGAATTGGAAATGGAATTGTATTATCGGCTACAAATGCTGTGGAATAAGAAGGATAAGACAGGCATTGGAATTTGAAATAGTAAATTGAAGGCTGAGACTGAATTTGGTTAAATTGGAACATTTATCATGGTTTGCTTTAAATTAAAGTCACGCCTGTAAGGAAATCTGGACTAAACTAAGCTGAAATTTATATGATTACCTGTCATCAGATATACATATTATAACACCGTTTGAGTATGAAGAAGGCTAATTAGTGTTGATCGTAGAATAGTGAAGAGTATGTTAGGGAACAGATAGGAATAAGAATAATCAATAGATAATAGAATAGGAATAGGTTCGAGTGAAATAGAACTATAGCAGATGTGTGGGAAAGCATGAGTGCATTATAGTAACTTGCTTTGTCCCAAGTTTCTTAGGATTTTCTAGTATTTAGGTTCAACTGTGAAAGGTGATGGAAGACTGGGCAGTAACACGGATGGAGGGAATTCATGCCCATGAAAACTCGAGAGGTGAAGACTCCTCAGACAGAACTTGTGAAGTTATGCCCATGAAAACTTGGGACGCCTGGCAAGATTCTGAGAAGAAACATCATCATCTTGTGTTGCTGATAGATGGAAAATGTAAAGCACATTTATGTATGTCTGGTTAGCTGATTATTGAGCCATTTTGGTTATCATTAATGATGGGTTATCATTATGATAAAAGGAAGGAATGTTAATCCTGGCTAAATTGGTGCAGCTATGACTTCAAAATGGTGTCAAGTTTCAGGGTTGCTGGGGATTTGGTCAATTTGAAATCATTCTCTGCAGAGCTGGGACAAGCTGCAAAGAGGTGCCAGAGTGTCTGGAGCTTAGGTACAATTTGCAAGCAAAGAATGGGAATATCTGAAAACCTGTCAATTAGGTGCAAAATGCATATAATGGATTGGATGGCTGCAAACCGGACATATACCTTGTAAATAATTGTAAATAATGTTGCAGCATTTGACTTTGCCAAGTTTGATTGAATGAGGTCTTGAGCCTTGTCTGGGTTTTCTGGAATTCAGGGTAAATGTTTCTACATTGGCTTCCTTACGAAGACCGTTTTGAATACAATGTATTGAGCTGTTGTATCACTGGGTTAGGGGAATGCCTGTTATGTATGGGGTTAATCAATATCTGTCATTGGATTATTAAGAGACCACCCCATGTGGTTCGGCCCCTTGAGGTCCCGGGACATATAAAAGTCTGCGATCACGAGGCTCAGGTTCGATCTTCTGGGAGAGCGCTTGGAACTGCGTGAACCTCTGGAGTGTCTCTGTCTGAGCGAGGCCTAGAGGGCTTGAGCAGGCAGACACGAGGATCGAACCCACGATGGGATAGATACAGTAGTTGAACTGTGACGCGCTTTTGGTAAAATAAAATGTAGTTGATTCAAGTGCTTGATTCAGTGTTTTTACTGGCACTAGACTGTGGGGAAGCTTAGAAATGAGCAAATATCACATGTATCTCTTTGGAATGTGGGAAGAAACCAAAGCACCCGGAGAAGACTTAATCGGTCACATGGAGAACATACAAACGCCTTACAGACAGCACCCATAGTCAGGATCGAACCTGGGTCTCTGGCGTTATGAGGAAGCAACTCTAGGTCCACTGTGCCACCCACAAATTCTTCCCAACAACAAACATGCTGTTGAACACTATAATGATCAACTAAACTCCGAACTATGAATTAAACTTGGTTGCATTTGGTACTTTGAGCTTTTGCTTTATTTTACACTAATATTGGATTTTTTTTAAAATGTATTGAACATATTTTTGGTTTGTTTTATTATGTTGTCTATTGAGTACTGTGTTTAGACAATAAGCAATAGACAATAGGCGCAGGAGTAGGCCATTCGGCCCTTCGAGCCAGCACCGCCATTCAATATGATCATGGCTGATCATCCCCAATCAGTACCCCATTCCTGCCTTCTCCCCATATCCCCTGACTCCGCTATTTTTAAGAGCCCTATCTAGCTCTCTCTTGAAAGCATCCAGAGAACCTGCCCCCATCGCCCTCTGAGGCAGAGAATTCCGCAGGCTCACCACTCTCTGTGAGAAAAAGTGTTTCCTTGTCTCCGTTCTAAATGGCTTATTCCGTATTCTTAAACTGTGGCCCCTGGCTCTGGACTCTCCCAACATCGGGAACATGTTTCCTGCCTCTAGCGTGTCCAAACCCTTAACAATCTTATATGTTTCAATGAGATCCCCTCTCATCCTTCGAAACTCCAGAGTGTACAAGCCCAGCTGCTCCAGTCTCTCAACATATGACAGTCTGTAATGCCACGAGTAAGAATTCCTTTGTTCTGTTCTGCCACATATGACAATTAAGCACTCTTGAAGCAATTTTCCTCTTGAATTTTGAAATTAGCATTAGAGTGACACTTCTGCAACTAAAATATTTTTGCTTCTTGAATTAATTGTGAGGGATCTGAAAGGCGCATAATATATACTTAGATTATTGATGGAAATGTCAGCATGTTGGAATCTGAACAACAGTCAGCATTGTCTAGTTATGCTAGGCTTATTGAAATACAAGGAACTGCAGATGCGGGTTTACAAAAAAAGACACAAAGAGCAGGAGTAACTCAGTGGGTCAGGCAGCATCTCTGGAGAACAGGGATAGGTGACGTTTTGGTACGGGACCCTTCTTCAGACTTCCAAGAAAGGGAATTGTAAAAGGGTTTTCCAAAATTCAGTTAATAACCTAAAGCAGATGTATTACCTAATACAGGTAAGATGATCATTAATATACATGATTGTGTAACTGTATGAACAGTAAGATATGAATTATGAGCTGAAGGAGGCCAATCAGTCCCTTAAACCTGCTCATATTCAATAAGATTTAGACAGACTTTAGACTTTACTTTAGATTTCAGACTTTAGGGACACAGCGCAGAACCAAGCCCTTCAGCCCATCGAGTCCGCGCCGACTTAGCACACTAGCGCTATCCTGTGGGGCCTGTTTCCGCTCTGTATCTCTAAACTAAAAAAACTAAATTAATAAAGCCAAAATGTAAAGAGCAGCACAATTCTTTACACACCATGACTTGTTACTAACTGCCAGATATTTGAGGATATACTCTGCTTCTTCAGGAAACATTACCACAGGGCCTTGATTTCTATTTCACCACACAAATCTACCTTGAATACTGTTTCATCAAGAACTTCAATATTCTCTATGCCCTGTCCTACTTTACTTCACCCTTCTTTGGAACTACCTAGCCCAGTAGATTTCTGCCCTATTTCTGAGATTGCAATGATTTTTTTTTAAAAGAATACAAAATAAAGATCTGCCTTTCAGATGTTTGATTTGTTTAACATACCCATCTGAATAGTGTCAGAGCACAAAATCATATAGCACAAAAACAGGCCCTTGAGTACAACCAATATATACCCCATCAGCAACTACAGTCATAAGGGTTAATGAGTCGTGGGAGGCACGTTAGCGCAGCGGTAGAGTTGCTGCCAGAGATCCGAGCTCAATCCTGACTACAGCTGCTGTTTAGACGGAGTTTGTACGTTCTCCCCCGTGACCGCGTGGGTTTTCTCCAGGTGCTCCGGTTTTCTCCCACACTCTAAAGAAGTACAGGTTTGTAAGTTAATTGGCTTTGGTAAATATATTGTAAAATGTCACCAGTGCATAGGATTGTGCTGGTATATGGGGTGATTGCTGGTTCTGCCTGTTTCCATGCTGTATCTCTTAACAAATGTAAACTAAACTGAAAAGGTCTATACATCCACTATCAATGAAATTAAACACAGCTTGTGCAGAATGTAATGCACAAGTACTGGAGTAACTCAGCGGGTCAGGCAGCATCTCTGGAGAACATGGATAGGTGATGTTTCGGGTCTGAACTTTTCTCTAGTCTGAAGAAGGGTCCCAACCCAAAACGTCACCGATCTATGTTTTCCAGAGGCGCTGGGTGACCAGCTGAGTTACTTCCAACACATTGTGTTTTGTTTTGTAAACTGCAGTTCCTAGTCTCCAGATGTAATACACAATTTGGAAATGAAGTCCTTCCTTAAAAGATTAAAAAACAAAGAGCCTCTTTAATAATCCAGGCAGTCAACTTGTTTAATGTCTGTGGGTTCTGACAAGCTCTACGCTGTCTCTGAATGTCAAATAAAACATACATATGCATGTGCTGCATATAAGGGCAATGATAGATGTTTACAAGGTCTGGGTATTAACACCATCAGAATTTCTGCAGTGAATTTGTTGCATGTAGATTAATACAAGGAGAATAGCTTCTGAATAAAAGAATACATGGTCCACTTGTAGGAGTTGGAGCAAAACATTGAATATTATTATCTTATCTTGTTATTTTGTAATATATTCATGGAATGCAGGATTTGTTGGCAAGGCTAACTCTGAATGTCACTCCCTAATTATCCATGATAACATATTGATGAGCTGTCCTCCTGAGCTGTATAGTCCTTAAGGTGAAGATAGTACTGTGGTGATGTTGCATCAGGAATCCCAGAAAGTGACACATTGGCAATAAAGGAATGGCTTTGTATTTCCAGGCATGCACAGTGTGTGACGTGAAAGAAGATGTACATATCATCCTGTTCCAACTTGTCCTCATCCTCCTCCATGGTGACCTTGATCAGTTGTAACACAGTACGGGTGGCATGGTAGCACAGCAGTAGAGTTGCTGCCTTACAGCGCCAGAGACCCAGTTTCAATCCTGACTATGGGTGCTGTCTATATGAAGTTTGTACGTTATCCCCGTGACCGCGTAGGTTTTCTACGGGTGCTCCAATTTCCTCCCACATTCCAAAGACCGACATGGTTTGTAGATTAATTGACTTCTGTAAATTGTAAATTGTCCCTAGTGTTTAGGATAGTGCTAGTGTACGGGGTGATCGCTGGTCATCTCAGACTCAGTGGGCCGAAGGCCCTGTTTCTACGCTGTATATCTAAAGTCTAAAGACTAAAGTAGAGGGCACCTACTAGAGTCACAGTGTGGATGAAATGAATGTTCAGGTTTGTAAATGCTGCATTGTATTTAGAAGTTGTGATGTTTTACAAGAAGTTTTACAAGACATTGGTGAGGCCGCATTTTGGATTACTATGTTTAGTTTGGTCACTCTGCTACAGAAAGAATGTTGAAACAAAGAACTGCACATGTTGCTTACAAAAGGACACAAAATGCTGGAGTAACTCAGTGAGTTGGGCAGCATCTCTGGAGAACATTTCGGGTCAGTTTGTAGAAGGGCTCAATTTAAAGAAGGTCCCGACCCGAAACGTTGCAATAGACAATAGGTGCAGGAGTAGGCCATTCGGCCCTTCGAGCCAGCACCGCCATTCAATGTGATTATGGCTGATCATTCACAATCAGTACCCCATTCCTGCCTTCTCCCCATACCTCCTGACTCTGCTATATTTAAGAGCCCTATCTAGCTCTCTCTTGAAAGTATCCACAGAACCGGCCTCCACCGCCCTCTGAGGCAGAGAATTCCACAGACTCACAACTCTCTGTGAAAAAGTGTTTCCTCATCTCCATTCTAAATGGCTTACCTCTTATTCTTAAACGGTGGCCCCTAGTTCTGGACTCCCCCAACATCGGGAACATGTTTTCTGCCTCTAGCGTGTCCAAACCCTTAATAATCTTGTATGTTTCAATAATATAGTAAGATTAAATGAGAACTTACCAGTTTAAAGTTTGATCTTGATTTTATGAGGAGTTACGTTGGTGTTTACGTGCAGAATGTCCGCCAGGCCGTATGCGCACCAAACTTCAAAGCAGCGGTATGAAATCACAAATAAACAATACCGAAGTACATAGTAAGATCAGTGACTCGAGAACTACCATATGATCCTTTTATGAGAGAGGGTTGAGCGTGGGGGGGCACGTAATCACCAACGTAACTCCTCATAAAATCAAGATCAAACTTCAAACTGGTAAGTTCTCGTTTAATCTTTACTATTTTACTTCGGAGTCATGTGAGTGATTCCGTGAAGAGTTCAAAGCTTTGTGATTTCATGCCGCAGATTACAAATCTCAGCATCCCACTGCATTGATTAACTCGAAAGAGAAATAAATGTATTAGTAGTAACATTGCATTCAATGTAGAAATGGGGTTTATTTAACAATGCAAACAAATGACAGTACCCCTTAAATTTAGGTACTTAAAATGGCATAGGCAAACAGTCCTGGATTGACAATCGGCCGATGATAAAAATTCTGAAACATCAGCTCATTTGCCCATCCAGCGGCCACCAAAATATGGTCGAAGAGCACGTCCCTCGCCTTGGCCGCCGACGTAGCTGCTGCCCTAGTGGAATGAGATGTAAACACAATGTCTAAATGATATGCTGACGTTGATACTGACCTGGTGGAATAAGATATACAATCGTCAGTGTTAATATCTGTATAACCCAGAACCTGCTGCAGCCATCATGAAAAAGTCTGAACCGACCTTCCTTTGTGTAGTTGTTTGTTAACTAATAAACAATGCTGATTCCATACTTCTTAGGATTCTGGTGGCCTAGATAACATAGAAGTGAGACCGTGGGGTGTTCAAATGATCTTCAATCATGCTATCCCTAGTCTACTATGGTTGTGTAGACCAGAATGTAAATGTAATGGCACCTGCAGCCAATTCCATCCTATCTAGCCACAACGTTTGCAATGTTTGCCGTCGTTGTGCTGATATAAATGACACAACTAAGGATGTAGCTGGAAACCCTTGTTGAAATAATATTCACACATTTTCAATAACCAACTGCATAATCTTGTAGTGGGAGAACTTGTGTGAAGATCTTTTAGCAACTCGATATCCGGGTTGGACCCGAGAGCATAGTTCCCTTATGTTGCAGCTGTAGTGTCTCTATAACTAATTATTGTCAACACCATTTAAAATGAGCTTTAAATGTCAGTAATCTGTACCGTGTTAAAAGTAACATTAACATTTAACAAAACACTTCTGATCCCCTCAATAGGAATGTACTGTTTTTTTGGGTGCTATCCCTGCACACTGCAGTGAGCACCTTCATGGCTTGATGTAACAACCTGAGGAAAAAGTCACTCCATTCAAAATGTGTAGGTCAATAATTGTTTTACTGTGCAAAAGCCAGTCTCCTGAACCACAGTTTGAACAGCAAGTGATTGTTTTTTGGCATAACCATATACCGTTGTGCCATAATGTCTGATGAAGCAGGCAACATGGACGCTTGGCCAGTCCGACAGTACGAACCCAAGCGAGGTCTTGCAGACTGTTTTAAGACCCGGCCAATGAGGCAAAAAATGAGGAAGACATAAAGACCATTCCTCCTATTGAAGCGAGAAAGTATTTCTCCGCACTGTTGTGCCACATATTTTTTGCAATGAATGAAAAACATGCATTAACATGATGAATATTCTATGAAGTATTGAACCATGCTTTCATCATACTTCGAGATCCAACACTTATTCTGTGTTATCATCGATCTGAACTGGATGATACACCAGTGGCAAGGAGATTAATTACAGGATATTTTGTAACAGATTGCTATAATCCCAATCTCTTGCCAAAAGGCGGAGACAAGGCTAATAATAATTAAAGGTAAATCCCAATGACCAACAAACAGTTTATCCCATACTGCAAAGCTTTACTGTTATAGTACAGTTATATTGTCTTTGATAACCTTTGTAATGGGATTTGTATAACATGTATCTCTTACCTTATGAATCTGTTGTAGTCAGGAATAAGTTTTTACATTCGGAAAGTTCATATGCCCGATACTCTCCATTCTTCATAATAACATGCCAATCCTGCCTTATTGCATGGGTGGTTTGCATGAGAACATTTGCCCAATTTCCAAACCCTGACAAAAATCCAAACTTACTTGGAATGCTCCGACTGTGCCTCAACCAAATATTTTTACTCTTTGTGTGTTGTACAAACAAATGTAAATATTACAACTTGTGAACGGTGCACTACCCAAATTTTGGAAGTGCTAGACCCATTTAGTTGAGCATGATTGGAAGGTGCATGGAATTTCTGAGCTATCATGCTTCCCCCAGCTCCAGTGAACCGCTACTGCCGATGAGCGCCTGGGGTGCGTTCTGAACGATGACTTTTGCCCGTTGATGGCCGAATTAATTAGTCTGCCAGGCTTCTTCCCCTGTAGAATAGACCTACCTGAATAACCGATTCAGCGGCTGACTCTCACATCCCCCTGTTGGCGTTGTTCGCTGCCGGTACATATGTGCTTGAGTCTGTTCTGTTGACATCTTTAGAGCCCGGAGTCATCTTGACCTTTTCCTCTTCCCTCCTCAGTGATTCGTAGGCAACTCTAACAGGCGCTGCCGCAGGCCGTAGGATACAAATACTGATACGAACCTATTGGCCTTAACCCAATAGACTATTTTACTGGAATGGCAACTTTATTGTCAGGAAAGGTACCTCTGACACATGCCCTTCATCCCTTTGGGTGTGCCCCACGGCCATACCCTGAGACTCAGTGTCAGCAGGATACTGACCCATCTTGGTCTCTGCCTCCGAGAGGGAGACCTTTGCAGCACTGTATACAACAGTTGCTGTATTTAGGATAGTCGTTTCAACGCACTATCCAGCCCTGGTGAGGAATTCATCCCCCGACTCCGTGGGCCTTGCTCTCTAGCCCCGGTGGAGAATCATCTCCCAATTCCTTGGGCGAGCAGATATGTGTGAATTTGAGCAACCCTGTCCCAGGCGTTGCTGGCGCCGCCTTTCATAAAGGCCGGCGCTTTTTGACATGAACAGCCCTGCATCAGGTGCTGCTGGCAAGGCTCTCCTGTAGGCCGGCACTTCACACATGAAGCAGCCCTGTCAGGCGCTGCTGATACGGCTCTCCCATAGGCCGGTAATGTCACAAATGAAACAGCCCTGTATCAGGTGCTGCTGGCACGGCTCTCCCGTAGGCCGGCACTTTCATATATGAAGCAGCCCTGTCAGATGCTGCTGGCGTGGCCTGTCCCATAGGCCCGGACATTTTACACATGAAGCAGCTCTGCCAGATGCTGCTGGCGTGGCCTGTCCCATAGGCCCGCGCTATTGCTGTGTAAGCTCACTAAATCAACATTTAGTGTACAGCTTTACCTGTGAAGGGAAAAAATAATTCATAGCAACCTGTGCTTAAACAATTATAACATTGTCAGAACATATAACAATAACTTTTTACTTTGCCTTTAGCTTTCACTTAAAGAAAAAATACTATAAAATACACACTTTTTATTATAAGGAGAAACCCTTTATAGCCCGACTCACCTGAGTCCAAATAGGGCTGAATGAGTCCCAGTAATTTCTTGACTGGGGACCAACGTCTGTGAGCCACTGACCCCACTGTCAGTGGCTCCAGCGTTGCTTCCTTGCCGTTTCAACAGCATCCCACAGGCAGCGACTCTGTTTGAATTTCTTGCCGTTCCCACGGAATCCCCGCAGGCTGGGGAGCCACTGACCCCCCCTGTCAGCGACTCTGCTCAAATTTCCTGCCGTTTCTACAGCATCCCTGCAGGCTGGGGAGCCGCTAACTGCACTGCTAGCGGCTCCTTATCTCGCAACCCGATCAATTTTGCCGGTTTATCCGCATTTGCGGTCGGACTGGAATTTCCCCACAGTCCATAACCGGCAACTTGTCGGGCTGCGAAACTGACAGGAAAAACCATTGTAAAAAGAGGCTCCTGCCTAAAAACCCCTGGTAAGTAAAAAACCAAACTTACCTTTTAAGTTTAACTTACCACCGGCAGGAGCACTGTCCTGCCAGACTGGTGCTTGCGCCAATGCAGCTGACGTAATGGTGCGCATGTGGCCTGACGGGCCTTCTTCACGGAATTACTCACATGACTCCGAAGTAAATTCCCCTCTCATCCTTCTAAATTCCAGAGGATACAAGTCCAGCCGCTCCATTCTCTCAGCGTATGACAGTCCCGCCATCCCAGGATAAACCTTGTGACCCATGTTGCACTCCCTCAATAGCAAGAATGTCCTTCCTTAAATTTGGAGACCAAACCTGCACACAATACTCCAGGTATGGTCTCACTAGGGCCCTGTACAACTGCAGAAGGACCTCTTTGCTCCAACTCCTCTTGTTATGAAGGACAACATGCCATTTTACTTCGGAGTCACGCGAGTGACTTCGTGAAGACCCCGCCAGCAAGCATGCGCGACATATCGTTGCTCGCATTTGCTGTCGACAGCTGGAGGGGGAGTGCGCTTCCCCAACGGCACCTTCATAAGAGGCTTCAAGGTAAGTTTTTACCAACCTTGAGCTGGTTTGTCCCTGTGAGAACTTATTACTTACAGGTACGATGGAGAAAGGAAAGGCAAAAGCCTCCAAGGGCCGCAGGACTCCGGAAGGAAGTCAATGGTCGCTATCCTCGGAGCTGCCCGCAATATCGGCAGCACCTGCTTCGCGGGCCGGTAGAAAGTCGCGGAAGTTGGGGAGCCCTGTGCAGTTGACAAGGCCCGACTCTCCACCACAGCAGAGTAAGGAGCTGCATGTTGGTCGAACCACCGCGCAGGAGCAGGGTAGCGTTGACCCCGACTCCCTGCCGCTATCGCCCAAGCAACTAAGGGCTAGCGGCAAACAGGTGCGTGATATTGCGCCACGGACAGCGGCACGTTCTGTTTCCCCTGTGCTGCAGGTCTCCAGAGGGCGGAGCAGGGGGAGAGCCCCGCTGCAGCGGCCGGCATCGACATGCCACCGGAGAGGCCTGCCAGATCGCGGACCAGTCATGGTCCTGTTGGGAAGTCGGGGAGCCCCGCTGGAGCGGGCGATACCGGCTCAACACCGGGTCAGGCTGCCAGAATGCAGGCCGGTGGCAGTGTATTTCGGTCGTGTTGCCCCGCTGAGGCGGCAGACAGCGACCAAGCGCCGTCTCAGACCCGTATAACCGGGTCTGTCGGGGAGCCCCGCTGCGGCGGCCGGCACCAACTCGTCTACGCTACTGTCTTACCAGACAGGCGGACCACTACAGTCCGGAAGACGGCGGACTAGCGGCACATCCTCGCGGGAGTCGTGTAGCCCCACAGGAGCGGCAGACAGCGACTACCTGCCAACGTACCCTCGACATCACCTCAACGAGGTGCGGTCCATTGGCAGAAGCCCCAGTTGTTCTGGAGAACTGGGGAAGTCGGCTTGCCGTCCGGGAGCAAATGATCGAACAGCTGCTCGAGCGGGTCCTGGAACATCAAGAACGGGGATCCCTACGATCTAGGAGCCATACTGCGGGCCCAACGAGTATTTCTCCCTCATCTGCCGGCAGCGCCAGGAGTCAGCGGTTAGCTGACTTTGAAGAGGGGTTGGCACAGGAACCAGGAGATCCAGATATTCTGGAAGAAGAACAACTGGAGGTAGTGACCAAATTTGCCAAGCCAGGACATTCTGGGAAACCACTACAAGCCAAACTCGCGGCGAGCATAAATTACCTCACAACCCACCAGCTGAAGGAACAGGTGTTGACAGAGGCCATGGAGAAATACAAAGCCCCAGATAATTGTGTATCTCTGAATATCCCAACGGTCAACACGCCCATCTGGGGAAACATTAGTCCCGGAATCAGGGTCCAGGAGCTGAAAATTCAGAAGATCCTCAAGCTGTTGACATCAGGCATTACGGCATTTGCCAGAACCCTGGACGGGACAGAAATGACAGAAAAGCAACAAGATGCTCTGGCTCTATTGTGTAATACACAATATGAGATTAACTGTTTTAGAAAAAGCTCCATCCGGCCCACACTTAACCTAAATTTGCAGGACTGTGCAAAGCCTCTGCTACACCGCTGCCAAGATAGCTGTTCGGGGAGGACTCGCCTAAACAGGTCAAACAATTGGATGAGGAGGCCAAAGCAGTTGGATTAATGAAACCTCCGTCATCAGCCAATCTGCAGGCGTATCGGAGGCACCATCCATACGCAAATACCAGGCCTCGGGGTCAACCCGACAGGGCACCAAGAGCATATCCACCAACCGCACCCTATCAGCAGAAGCCTTTTTTAGGGCAGGGCCAGCAGAGGCCAGCATGGAAGATGCGCCAACCCCCCACCCCAGCAACACAACGTCCACCAAGAACCCAGAACATCAAGCCCCGCTGGTAACCATGGAAGTAAGAGGGTCTGGTTCTCTTGAGAGTACTGCATGCATAACCTCACAAATAGGAGGGAGATTGCATGCATTCTGGGATGCATGGGGAGCCGTAACGTCGGATGTCTTTATTTTACAAAGTATTCAGGGTTATGAGATTGAATTCATAAATGGGCATTTTCCCCCGACTCAACATGTACCTGACAGGAAATTTGCACTCTCTCAAAAAGAGAAAGAGGAAGGACGTAGAAATATTAAGGCTATATGCCTTAATCACATACAACAAAATCACACAGTTATGGCGTATTTAGATGATATCTTAATTGTGGGAAAAACTCTTGAACTCGCTGAACTAGCAGTAACAGCTCCCAAAACATTATTCGAGAAACTAGGGTTTGTGATCCATCCAGACAAATCTAAGTTCAACCCGTCTGTGATTATGGACTATCTGGGATTCACTATCAACACCAATCTTATGATTGTCACTATCCTAGCCAGCAAAGCAATAGATATTATAAAGACATGCAACAGCCTTGCTTGCGCCAGGGTACCGACTATCAAACACGTTGCTAAGGTAATTTCACGGGCTGCGGGCTTACTGTACGAATTTACACCATAGTCGCATGTCCGTCTTCAAATAGATAATACCACTGTGGTGACATATTTGAACCATATGGGTGGTATCAAGTCAATATCTTGTGATGAATTGGCAAATACAATTTGGCTCTGGTGTATTGAAAGAAATATTTGGATTTCAGCTACTTACCTTCCGGGTAAGCTCAATACAGTGGCAGACACCAGGTCACGAGTATTCAATGACAACATCGAGTGGATGTTGAACCCCCAAATATTTGCTAAAATTATAGCTAAACTTGGAACACCAGATATCGACCTTTTTGCGTCCAGATTGAACCATCAGATACCAACATATGTATCTTGGGAACCAGATCCTTGGGCAGTAGCAATGGATGCATTCTCGCTCCATTGGGGGAAATGGTTTTTCTATGCATTTCCCCCATTCTGCCTCATCAGTCGGGTATTACAGAAAATTCAACTGGATTCTGCTACAAGCATTCTGATAATACCTGACTGGCCCACACAACCATGGTATCCAGTGGTCCTCAATATGTTAAAAGACCCATGGACACTACCAAGGCCAAATTTGGTCACCAACCCCATCATTGGGGTGTGTCATCCGTGCCATGGTCATCTGAACCTGTTGGCTTGCAGGTTGTAAAGAGGCCACTGCTGGAGTTCGGTCTCTCATCCAGGGCCATGGACATCATATTGGCGTTGTGCAGAGAATCCACAAGGAAGCAGTACCTAACCCACATCAAGAAATGGGAAGCCTACTGCAGTTGGATGAAGACAACCTACAACTCTGCCACGATCCCTAATGTATTGGAATTCCTCGCGGGCCTTCATTTCGATGAGGGACTCAGCTACAGTGCCATAAATAGTGCCAGGAGTGCTAGCTACCTCGTCCTACCTCAAGATAGGAGTGGGATCGCACCAGCTGGTGTCTAAATTTATGAGGGGTATTTTCAATACTAACCCTCCACGACCCAGATACAGCATTACATGGGATGTAGGGGTGGTATTGACCCTGCTCAGGAGCTGGTCGCCCATGATGGGGTTACCGCTGGACAGACTCACCTACAAAGTGGTGATGTTGATGGTACTGACCACTGCACAACGGGTCCAGTCTTTGCAGAAACTAAGATTGGACAGTATGGTCTCGACCCCTGAGAAAGTAACCTTCTTTATAGAGGAGTTGCTTAAGCAGCACAGACTGGGATCTACAGGGCTGCAACTTGAATTCCGAGCATACCACACTGATGCTACACTCTGCATAGCCACCCATTTACGGTACTATATCAAAGTCACATGCACCATCAGGAGGATGGAGCAGGGGCTGCTCGTCAGCCACAAGAACCCACATCACCGGGTGATGATGCAGACAATCTCCAGGTGGCTCAGGGTGGTGTTGGGTGTAGCAGGTATCGATACTAACGTTTAAAAATCTCATTCTACCAGGGCTGCATCCACATCAGCGGCGAGGACCATGGAGGTTCCCATGGATCATGTCCTCGCTACCGCGGGCTGGGCCAGTGAGACAACTTTTCAACGGTTCTATAACAAGCCGGTGGCCGCTCCCGCAACGTTTGCGGAATCAGTATTAAACGTTCCATAAAACGTTTATCCCCGAGCAGGTGTTTATCGTTTGTATTTAATAAATACTTATTATTTTTCAGCTTGTTCAAGTCTGAAATGCATTAACATACTTCCTCCATCAGTAATTGCGGCAGTGTGTGAGCATGGACATGGTCCAGGGCATGGAATCACAGAGCTTTGAAATCTTCACAAAGTCACTCACGTGACTCCGAAGTAAAATAGTATGATTAAATGGGAACTTACCAGTTTGAAGTTTGATCCTTATTTTATGAGGAGTTACGATGAGGGATTACGTGCCCTCCACTCCCAACCCTCTATCATAAGGTCAACTGGTATATTAGTGTCTCTTAATCTTACTATCTTCAGTCATTGTTGTTATCTGTGATTCCACACTGCTGCTTTGAAGAATGTCGCGCATGCGTGCTGGCGGGGTCTTCACGAAATCCCTCATCGTAACTCCTCATAAAATAAGGATCAAACTTCAAACTGGTAAGTTCTCATTTAATCTTACTATTATACCGGTCCATGTTCCCCATAGAAAGGATTTTGTTAAGCAGGAAAGAGTGCAGAGAAGATTTATGTGTATGTTGCCAGGACTCGAGGGCCTGAACTACAGGGAGAGGTTGGGCAGATTAGCTCTTTACTCCTTGGAGCGCCGGAGGCTGAGGGGTGATCATATAGTGGTGTATAAGGTCATGAGTGGGAATGAGCAGTCTTTTACCCACGGAGAGTGGAGAAGGATGCCTTCTTCAATCTCTACCAATCCATCTAAAATTCTTAAAGGATTGGACAGGCTAGATGCAGGAAAAATGTTCCCGATGTTGGGGGAGTGCAGAACCAGGGGTCACAGTTTAAGAATAAGGGGTATGCCATTTTGGACCAAGATGAGGACAATTGTTTTCACCCAGAGAGTTGTGAATCTGTGGAATTATCTGCCACAGAAGGCAGTGGAGGCCAATTCACTGGATGTTTTCATAGAGAGAGTTAGATTTATAGTAGCTCTTAAGGCTAAAGGAATTAAGGGATATGGGGAAAAAGCAGGAATGGGGTACTGATTTTAGATGATCAGCCATGATCATATTGAATGGCGGTGCTGACTCGATGGGCCGAATGGCCTACTCCTGCACCTATTATATATGCTTCTATGTTTCTATCAGCACATGATAAGCGAACAAGAGAACGATATGTCATTGCCTTGTTCACAGATATAAAATAGGAGGATATGTTTGACATTAGCATCTTGTCATTGTCACACATGTGTTGAGTTTTCATAATGCAAACCATTAGTTGACTTTTAAAAAGAACAAAATATTCCAACTTCAATTTTGGAATAAAAATGCACACACAGTAATTATGATTACAAAAGGCAAATAGATTGTCACTAAAAAACAACAATTTATCACTGAAGTTATCACTCAACTTCTAATCAACACAAAGTTTGGAGACTAAATGCTTTATATGTTTTCAAACCAAAGGTATTACTAATAGATAGAGCTACTGCCTTACAGCACCAGAGACCTGTGTTCGATCCCGACTGCAGGTAGTGTCGGTACAGAGTTTGTACATTTTCACCATGACTGTCTGGGTTCTCTCAGGGTGCTCCGGTTTTCTCGCACAGTCCAAAGGCATGCAGGTTTGTACATTAATTGACTTCAGTAAAATTGTAAATTGTCCCCAATGTGTAGGATAATGTTAGTACATGGGGTGATCACTGATCAATGCGGACGTGGTGGGCCAAAAGGCCAGTTTACGCGCCTTCAATGTCTCTAAAGTTTAAAGCATTCTCTATTATTTGAAAATCTAAGGGTAAAGCAGAGATTGGAATTAAGAACAATAATCAGCTGAAGAAAATGTTAAAGGCAAATTAATGGCACAAAACACCAACAGATCTTCTGCATTTGTGTTCTGATATCCTCCGATCTTGAACGAAGCAATTGGAAAACCAGTGGATGCAAAGGTAGTAACCTTGCAAAATTGAATAGATTCCAGAATGTAAGACAACAAATATAGTACATGTATTCGGTGCTTTGTTATAGACAAAAGTAAGCCAGAACACACATCGTTCCTTGTTGTTGGTATCTATGGACTGTGATCCAAAAGCTGCTTAAGCTATTTAAGGGCCTGGCCATCTAATTTAATTAATAAGCTTCTTTCTTAAACTTTTCAAAAATTTAATTTATACATTTTTTTTAACTTTAGTCATCTTTTTGTAATATTAATTTTTACATGTTTTTAATATCTAGTTTTAAATTTTCTAGAGTGAACCGTTTCTATGGTCATTCCTATATATGCATGTTTTTAGGATAGTATTCAATAATAAATACTTTTTTTTAGACTTTTAGAGATACAATGCAGAAACATTCCCTTCGGTCCACCGAGTCTGCACTGCCCAACGATCCGTACACTAGTATTATCCTGCACGACAATTTACAATTTTACCGAAGCCAATTAACACATGGACCTGTATGTCGTTGGAGTGTGTGAGGAAATCGGAATACCCGGAGAAAACCCACACAGTCACAGGGAGAATGTGCAAACTCAATATAGACAACACCTGTAGTCAGGATCGAACCGGGGTGTAAGGTAGCGACTCTACCGCTGCGCCTCTCTGCCACCCCTTAAAGACATAAGCAGCATCTATCAAATGTTTAACCTATAAGCTAAAAGGACAAAACTAGTGGGAAAATGAGAAACCATTATCTCCAAGCTCCTTGCAAACCACGTACCATCCCAACATGCCCTCCCAGTTTACATATCTGTTGTGCTGCTGAAAGTAAGAATTTCATTGTTCCATTTCAGGATATATGCCAATAAATCACTCTTGACTCTAGACTCTTGATTCTGTTGAAACCCCTCATTATGTAAGAAGACAGCTCACCATTGCGTTCTCAAGTACAGTTAGGGTGGGAAAGAACAAAGACTTTGTCAGCAATGGCTATTTACTGAGAATGAATAAAGCTGTATTACATGAAGGACGTGGAGGCTTTGGAAAGGCTGCAGAGGAGATTTACCAGAATGATGCTTGGATTAAGAGGTATTAGCTACAGGGAGATGATGGACAGACTTGGATTGTTTTCTTTGGAACTCGGAAGTTGCAGGGAGACCTGAGAGAAGTGTATAAAATTATGCGAGGCATAGATAGGGCAGATATTCAGAATCTTTTCCCCAGAATGGAAAAATCAAACACTAGAAGGCATAGCTTTAAGGTGGGAGAGGCCATGTTTAAAGGAGGTGAGTGGGGCAAGTTTTTAACACAGGTGGAGGTGTGTGCCTGGAACACTGCCGGGGTTGATGGTTGAAGCAGACACAACTGGAGCATTTGAAAGATGTTTGGATAGACACATGGATATGCAGGGAATGGGGGGGATATGGGTTATGCGCAGGTAGATAAGTAATGGCTTTGGCATCATGTTTGGCACAGATATTGTGGGCTGAAAGGCCTGTTCCTGTGCCATACTGTTCTGTGCTCTATGTTCTATGATCAAGACCTACATCTTCCAGTGTCAATAATAGGTGTCATTGTATTTATCTCAAGTCATAAACTGTACCTTTACTTTATAAAGGGAGTATACTAACACCACGACATTTTATCCTTGACTGTGTTCAATACCAGGGTGGTGAATCTATGGAATTCAATGTCACACAAGGCCGTGGAGGTCAAGCCAATGGTTATTTTTAAGGGGGAGATTGACTGATTCTTAACACAAGTGTCAGGGATTAAGGGGAGAAGACAGGAGAATGGCGTTGAGAGAGTAAGATAGATAAGCCATGATTGCATGGTGGAGTAGACTTGATGGGCCGAATGGACTAA
Organism: Okamejei kenojei; assembly: GCA_035221665.1. Taxonomy (NCBI): domain Eukaryota; kingdom Metazoa; phylum Chordata; class Chondrichthyes; order Rajiformes; family Rajidae; genus Okamejei; species Okamejei kenojei. The sequence continues at coordinate 28,012,012 of CM069148.1, forward strand.
TTCTGCTTTATGAACTTATGAATACCCATTAGTTTGCCAAAGATAATATCACAAAGGTAAACAAAAGCATGATAGATTCTTTCCAATCGGTAATTCTGAGATCAAAATTAATGTTAAACATTTTGCTAATAGAAAGTGTAACTGCTCATGGGCATCTTTGTAGAGCCTTTCCTACAACGATTGACTTCTATGTTGGACTGCTTCTGACTAAAAGTACGGTACAATCTCTTATAGCCCCTTCACGATACATCGCTGATAATAAGCAGTGTGATAAAACATTATACTTGCTTTCTGCACCCTAGACAATTCCTTTATTATTTTCTTGCTCTTTAGAAAAGCCTACACTTGAGATTTTTATCACCGCAAACAAATATCAATAGTTGTTTAAACGGGCTGATCTAGCAATATGCGGCAACATCAGGGCCAAAGTGTTTGCCGTAACAGATATCTGAATGCTTCTGGGATCTACAAATGGTGAGACCAAATGCAGACTGGGCAATCATTTTGCTGAACACCTACGCTCAGTCCGCCTTGTCCTATGCGATCTCCCAGTTGCCAAACGCTTTTACTCCCCATTCCCACACTGATCTTTCTGTCCTGGGCCTCCTCCACTGTCAGAGTGAGGTCACACATAAATTGGAGGAACAACACCTCATATTTTGCTTGCGCAGCTTGCAACCCAGCGGTATGAATATTGATTTCTCTAATTTCAAGTAACCCTTGCATTCCCTCCCTCTCCGACCCTCCTACACCTTGGTCGTCTTGTTTCACTGTTTGTATTGCTTCATTAACACCTCTTCCACAGCCAACAATGGACCATTATGGCCTCCACCTTTCCCGAGTCATCAGTACCACCTCTGATTTGTTCTGTAACTTTTCATGCCTCTCACCTGTTTCCCTCTCACCTGAATCTCAGTCTGAAGAAGGGTGTTGACCCAAAACGTCACCTATCGATGTTCTCCAGAGATGCTGCCTGGTCCGTTGAATTACTCCAGCATTTTCTGTATATCTGGGATCTTGATATGGTGCTTTCCAAACATCAGTGCTGAAAAATCAGTGTCAGGAAAGAAGGTTCACATGTACAAGCAGGCTCAAATTTGAGGGTAAACACAAATGATGTAAATTTTCTAAAGGATTACTTCTTCCAAACGGCCGCACGGGACCGATCTCAGTCAGATGGCCCTCTCAAGCAGAAATAATCTTGAGAAAATCAATGACTTCCATACCAACGAGATAGAAGTCTCAGATAAACTAACAACTGCGCAGAAGATAATTAACCCAACCAGCGCATTTTATTTTAGAGTGCTGAGAAGGACATTGAGGAAATCTCTGAGAAACTGTCACAATGAGGCGATCAATTAAATGTCGGGAATTATCAGTAGGCTAGAAGCAGGCAGATGCGGTATGCATTTCAAAAACAATGACAAATACCATGCAAATAAATGTTTAACCTATGTTTTGCATTGGGTTATGGATCAGTTTTAGTACAGTCATATGCACCAATGTACAGAGAAAAGCATCCTCTCCAATCAGATCAGATAATATTATACATAAATTTTTTTTTTTTTTTTTGGTTTGTTTATTTTTGTTAGAAGTAAGTACAATAGTGTGGTACTTGAGTACCTCATACATAAATATTATACGTAAATACAATCAAGCCAAACTCGAGTACAATAGGTAGATACGGAGTGAAGAATATAGTTCTCGGCATTGCAGTGCATCAGTTCCATAGTCAAATTCCAATGTCCACAATGGGGTGGAGGTGAATTGAACAGTAGCCCAGCTTATGGAAGGACCGTTCAGAAGCCTGATAATAGAGGGGAAGAAGCTGTTCCTGGGTCTGTTTTTCAAGAAAAAATATTTCTAATATTTATTGTTTATGATGTTGGAAACATAAGTGGGTGAGCCTTTATCTTTCCCACATAACGTGGTGAAATCGAATAGCAGGAGTGGATTTGAGTTTTATCAATGGAGTGGTTAACTGTAGTTACTTTTCTGATATTTGAATAATATCACTGAACCTAGGAAGATGGCACAGCCTCACAGCGCTAGAGACCCGGGTTTGATCCTGACCTCAGGTGCTGTCTCTGTGGAGCTTGCACGTTCTCCCTGTGACCACGTGCATTTCCTCTGAGAGCTCTGGATTAATCCCACACCTCATTGACACGTGGGTTTGCAGGTTAATTAGCCTCTGTAAATTACCCCTAGTGTGCACGGAGTGGATGGGAAAGAGGGGTGACATAGAAGTAGTGTGAATGGGTGATGGATGGTCGATGTGGCCTCCGTGGGCTGATGGGCCTGTTTCCATGTTGTATCTCTCTCAGAAGATAGACACAAAACACTAGAGTAACTCAGCGGGTCAGGCAGCATGTCTGGAGAAAAGAAATAGGTGATGTTTTGGGTCAAGGACCTTCTTCAGACTGAGAGTCAGGGGAGAGGGAAGCCGGAAGTATGAAAAGGTTCTGAACAAATCAGATCAGAACCGGCACTGAAAACCCAGGAAAGGTGAAGCCCACAATGGGTTCTCACTCAACTCTATATTTTAAACAGCTAGCAAAAGTCAGCATGGATTCAGAAGGCGATATTCATTCTTGACAAGCCTCCTCATCATTGTATGATTCAGACCATGTGATTATAAATGTCACAGGAGGTAACTACCACTTGTGGGAGAAGGAAGCTATATTCAAGTCTTCCAATGTTTAGCACTCTTGTCTGCAAGGCTGCTGATCACAGTGATTAAGAAACAATGCATCATAAAAGATAATTTTGTCTCCAGACTGAATTGAAGTCTTCCTTTGTTGTTGCTTGATGATTCACTCAAAGGGCTATGGAAGTCCCGGTCAACAGGGTACTTGCCAAGAGGGAGGTCCAGGATGTCAAAGGGATCACTAAACCAACCCAGCCCACCAAAAGGTCAGGAGAGGAGATAATGCTCATTGTTTCCCATCTTTAGTTTAGTCTGGTTTAGAGATACAGCGTGAAATCAGACCTGTTGATCCACCGAGTCCACTCCGACCAGAAATCACTCACACACCAGTTCTATCCCACACACTAGGGACAATTTACAGAAGCCAATTAACCTACAAACCAGCACGTCTTTGGAACGTGGGAGGAAACCGGTTCACCTGGAGAAAACACACGCGGTCACAGGGAGAACGTCCTTACAGACAGCACCCACAGTCAGGATTGAACCCGTGTCTTTGGTGCTGTAAAGCGGCTACTCTCCCGCTGTGCCACTGTGCCCCCCATGGTAATGGTGAGGGATTGTGGCTGGTGCTGATTCTAACAAAGTAGAGGACATAACAGTGACCAAAGCTGGAGTAACTCAGCGGGTCGGGCAGCATCTGAAGAGGACATTACAGTGGTACAAAGCTGAAAGCAAAGCTGCGTCCAATTTCTCCCTGAGATGTGTATAACCCCAGACCAATGCCTTCTCTGCCTTCCAAATCCTACACCTTAACAGCAGTGATTGCATATACCTTGCTTTAGTGAGAACAAGGTCATTGACCTGAAATGTCAATTATTTTTTTCCCCACAGACGCTGCCCGACCTACTGTGTGATCCTGGAGCTTTCAGATTTCCTGCAGCTCCAATTTCTTTGGTTTGCCGTAACAAATTGCTTAGTTTAGTTTAGAGATACAGCATGGAAACAGGCCCTTCTCATCAACAAGAACCACATGATAATTTACACAACACTTGGAAATAGTAGCATTATGTTTAGGGCAAGTCATTTGGTAGTTTTCAAAGATCATAAGACATAGGAGCAGAATTAGGCCATTTGGCCCATCGAGTCTGATCCACCATTCGATTAATTGGTACATGTGACAATGAAAGACCTTTGAAACCTTTGATCATGACTAAAATATCTTTCCCTCTCAACTCTATTCTTCTGCCTTCTCCCTGTAACCTTTGACAACCTTACTAATCAACCTTACTAATCTGTCAATCGCCACTTTAAAAGTACCCAATGACTTAGCCTCCACTGCCATCATCTTACAATAGGTACCAATCTATCTCTAAACTGGTAAGTGAGTATTTTTTAACACTGTGGTAACATTTTGACTAAAGAATCAAATTAAATAAAGGAAACAGATGAGTAGACAATAGGTGCAGGAGTAGGCTATTCGGCCCTTCTAGCCAGCACCGCCATTCAATGGGATCATGGCTGATCATCCACAATCAGTACCCCGTTCCTGCCTTCTCCCCATATCCCCTGACTCCGCTATCTTTAAGAGCCCTATCTAGCTCTCTTGAAAGTATTCAGAGAACCGGCCTCCACCACCATCTGAGGCAGAGAATTCTACAGACTTACAACTCTCTGCATCAAAAAGTGTTTCCTCATCTCCGTTCTAAATGGCTTACCTCTTATTCTTAAACTGTGGCCACTGGTTCTGGACTCCCCCAACATCGGGAGCATGTTTCCTGCCTCTCGCATGTCCAAACCTTTAATAATCTTATATGTTTCAATAAGATATCCTTGCATCCTTCTAAATTCCTGAGTGTACAAGCCCAGCCTCTCCATTCTCTCAGCATATGACAGTCCCGCCATTCCTGGAATTAACTTTGTGAACCTACGCTGCACTCCCTCAATAGCAAGAATTAATGGTGGATCTTTTCATCATTCCTTTCACAGATTCTGAATTCAGTTGAATTGAATTGAAAGATACAGCATTGAAACAGGTCCTTCAGCCCATCGAGTCCAGTCCGACTGTCAATCTTCCGTTCACACTGCTTCTATGTTATCCCAGTTTCTTATCCACTCCCTCCCTATACATTATGGAACAATTTATTGAGGCTAATTAATCTTCAAAACCCACACGTGTTTGGGACGTGGGAGGAAACCGACCTGGTCACAGGGGAACTCCACACAGACAGCACCCTAGGTCAAGATCGAGGTCGGGTCTCTGTGGCTGTGAGGCAGCGGCATTACCAGCTGCAATAATGTGCCGCAAATTGTGCAACATTCAGAGAAATAATATTTGGTTTGAAATTGCAGGATTAAATTAATAACCATTTACTGAACTTTGATTATTTCGGTATTGCTACCGAGCTATTTAGGCGATGAACTTGTTGAACTATAAATTGACTTTGCGAATTAAAGAAAATTGAAATAGACAGATGAAATATCTAACCTTGTACCGAGGATTCTGTTAGTTGAATGTTCGCCACTGAATCTGTGCCAAATGTTGTATTAATATTGATTGCAGAAAGCAGTGATTCTCTCTCTGACTAGAATAGGATTACATAGAACAGGTGAAATGAGTCCTGCCAACTTTTGGAGAAAAGATCAATCATATCCATAATTGATTTTGAATCTTTGCACAACATATTCTGCAGAAAAATTCATAAACTGACTTCATTAATACTAAAGAAGTGTAAGTATTTAAGTGCTTGGGTGTTAAATATTTGATTGAGAAGAATTTCAAAGTCTTGGGGATTTCATGTACAAACGCTGTAGACACAAGGAACTGCAGATGCTGAAATCTTCCATGGAATCTGTGGAATGTTGCCAAAAATGACTGTGGAGGCTTAGTCATTGGGTATTTTGAAAGCAGAGAATGACAGGTTCTTGATTAGCAAGGGTGTCAAACGTTATGCGGAAAAGGCAGGAGAATTGGGTTGAGAGGGCTTCATGGACTGGCCATTGAATGGCGGAATAAACTCGATCGGCCAAATGGCCTAATTCTGTTCCTATGACTTATGAACTTAAGAACTTAGAACACAAATTGCTGGAGTAACTCAGCAGGTCAGGCAGCATCTCTGGAGGGAATGAATAGGCAATGTTTCAAATCGGGATTGTTCTTCAGATTCAGACTAGAGTGCATAGGTTTAAGGTGAAAGGGTATAGATGGATTTAAAATGGATGAGGGGCATCCTTTGCGCATGAAGGGCGCTGTGTATATGGAACGAGCTGCCAGAGGAAGTGGGGCCGACAGGCACAAGGGAATAAAGGGAATTTCAACAGGTACCTGGTTGGGAAAGATTTGAAGGGATGTTGGCCATATGCAGGCAAATGCGACTAGCTCAATTATGCTACATTGTTACATGGACAAGTTGGGCCAAAGAGCTTGGTTCTGTGCTACTTATATACCTCCATGGCTTACTGCCCTTTCTGTAAAACAACAAGGAGATGCAAGTAATGTATCAAGATTCAAATTTAGTGAAAAGCCACTATAAGCTTAGTTTCAAAATATCCCTCATAAGTCTTTGTGTTCCAGAGAAAGGTCTTGAAATATCTTCTAGATTTGAACTCAAAAAAGGGTCTATTCCTATCCCTAGATTTGATTGCATTTACTTCTTGAAATCTGCACAGAATCCAATTTGGAAACAATGTCAAGATAAAATGGTCCAACTTCCAAACTTGTTTCATCCCAAGCAGAGATCATTTAATGATTTTGCAAACGTTTCCCCTGGTTCCTGTTTTCCACTTACGTGAGCTTGGTGGGGGAGGCCATGAACAAAAGCAAGTTTATTTTGTTACAATCTGAATTCCTTCCGATCGCTGTTTCAGTTCCATTATTGACTCAGCCACTTCTGTTCAATTTTAGATGCCAAATGTGTTTGGAAAGAGCTCGAATGTGTTCCTAATGTGCTATTCATCAAGAGTTCTGCAGGTGAATGTCTTGGGGCAGTGTTGTTGTACACAATAAATTGTTGAAATTGTTGGGCGGCACGGTGGCCCAGCGATAGAGTTGCTGCCTGACAGCGGCAGAGACCCAGGTTTGATCCTGACTATGGTTGCTGCCTGTATGGAGTTAGTATGTTCTCCCTGTGACGACATGGGTTTTCTCCGGGTGTTCTGGTTTCCTCCCACATTCCAAAGATGTGCAAGTTTGTAGGTAAATTGTTTTCTGTAAATTGTAAATTGGTCCTTATGTGTAGGATAGTGCTAGTGTCGAGGGATTGCTGGTCGGTGGGGACTTGGTGAGCTGAAGGGCCTATTTCAACACTGTATCTCTAAATTCTGAACTGGGCAGTGAATACTTCACATGGAGCTTTGAATAGACCTGCAAAAATTGCTTCTTGAGAACAATTTAACTACTTTGAGTTTTATTGCTGACATATTTAATTTATATGCAGACTTATATGCAGACATATACTGATCAGCCATGATCATATTGAATGGCGGTGCAGGCTCGAAGGGCCGAATGGCCTGCTCCTGCACCTAATTTCTATGTTTCTATGTTTCTAAAACTAAACAGAACAAGACTAAAACAAGATACGTTTAACAGATGTTTGATATGCCTGAAGAAGGGTCTTGACCCAAAATGTCGCCTATCCATGTTCTCCAGAGATGTTGCCGGACACGCTGAGTTACTCCAGCACTTTCTCCCCCATACTCTTCCTTTCTTTCCTCCTTCCTAGTGCCCCATCTGGACTTGAACCTATTTCTCCCCTTCCTCCTCGATCTTCTGGCTTCATAATTTGCATCTCTTCAATCCTTTTGTCTCACATCTCCTGTTTTTACTTCTCCGGCCATTGTCCAACCATCTACCTTTCAAACCCTTCGCCCTCTCTTGTGATCACGTATTACCTGCTATGCTTTGTCTTGCCCCGCCTCCCTTTCAGCATTCTCCCCATCCCCCCACTAACCAACCTCCCTGCACAATCAGTCTGAAGAAGGGTCCCGTCCCAAAACATCACCAATCCATGTTCTCCAGGGATGTTGCCTGACCTGCTGAGTTACCCCAGCACTTTGTGTCCTTTTCTTCTCTTTTGTTGTCCATTCTGCAGTTATGCTTAGAGTTTCACTTCAATGCACTGTCAGTCCCAAGAAACTATCATTTCCTTTTACCTCAAAAAGCCAGCAAGTACTCTCAGGAAAGGTCTAATGGGCCGTGAGCATGCCCGCAAAGAAGCTGTTACATGACTTGCTTCATCAACTTTGTCAAAGATTGTGTTGCTTACCAATGACTTGAGGCTATTTTTCAAAACAGGGCCAGTAAAGATTCTTGCAATTGCTTTCATGATGACTATCAGCGTGTGCAACGTGTGAAGCTCAGCCCAACTCCTCTCTCTCAATGCACAAGATCTAGGGCTTTATGATCCTACCTTTGCTCACATGACAGCACATTGACAAATAGTTTTAATTCCTTACTTCTGCCCTGGAAAAAAATCTGCCCCTACCTTTAAATCCAATTTAATAAATCTTTTAACTTGGAGTCTTTCTGGTTTTTGCATTTGGTTTCAGGTATAGTTTCTGGAAAATTCTTATTGACCACATCTAATAGGTGGGCCACAATTTCACTTCCAACCTCAATGCTTACACACAGTTTGCATTGACAGCAGAAAATCCACAACAGGATTCTGATTTGAATTCTTCTACTCAATGAGCATTGATCGATTGATTGAAAGGTACAGTGTGGAAGGGCCAGTATGGAAACAGGCCCTTTAGCTCACCGAGTCCACAACAGCCATCGATCACCCCGTTTGCACTAGTTCTATGTTACCTTACAATGCAGTGGTGAATTTAGGACAGTTAATTTCTTGAAATCAGAAAACTTTCTTCTTCTATGGTCATGGCCTTTGGCAAATTATCCTGGTTACACAAGCAATGACCCAGTTGAGGAATCTTGAGCATTGACTTGTCTCCGTGGACTATCCTCGTGTATCAGCTGAGCCCATTATGTGTGCATTGATAGTCAGGTAAATTAACTTTCTTGACGTGAGAATGATGTCCAAGAACAAACCCTCCATGTCAGTCAGGGCCCTTTGGTCCAACTTGCCATGCCAGCCTCTTGCTGGTTTTGTTTAATTTGCTTCCTTCTCCCCTTAGCACACTAGATAACACAGGACTGGAAATAACCCTGCGATGTCAGCTTGGCTGCTGTGGAACGTCCTGCCATATATTTTCAACATCATGTCAGGATGTGAATCTGAATAGTTAATGCTAAAAGCTTTCTGTCAATTCAGCTTGAGTTGTCCCAGCCACCGCTTGGCAAGTAAAATGATTGTTTATTTTATAGGCACAAAGAACTGCAGGTGATGGTTTATACAAAAAGGCGTAAAGTGTAGTTGGGGCGGCATGTTGGCTCTGCCTTACAGCGGCAGAAACCCGAGTTCGAACCTGACCATGGGCGCAGTCTGTACGGAGTTTGTACATTCTCCCCATGACCTTCGGGGTTTTCTTTGGGGTCTCCAGTTTTCTCCCCCACTTCAAAGGCTAATTGTCTTGGTAAAATTATCCCTATTGTGTGTAAGATGGTGCAAGTGTGTGGGGATCGTTGGTCAGCACTGGCTCGGTGGGACAACGGGACTATTTCCACACTGGAGAACATGGTTCATCTCTGGAGAACATGGTTTGGCGATGTTTTGGGTCAGGAACTTTCTTCCTAATCATAGTAAGGGGGAGAAAACTCTGGAAGAGATGTGAGGGTGGAAGAGATGTGGGGGTGCGACTGAAGGTCCTGTTCCTCTGCTGTACTCTTCTATGTTCTAGATTTCTGGCTCTGTCATGGGAAGCGGTTGTTAGGTGGCATGGAAAAAAGTTCAAGAATATGCTCAAAATTGCTGTATATAAATGCAACAATCCCACCGACTCCTGGGAATCTTTGGTCGATGACCAGGCAAAGTGGAGAAGGAGAATTGAGGATGGTTTTGGGAATCTTTGGGTGCAATGAGGCCCATAGGTTTCGCCAGGATCATACTACCTTATCAGCTACAGGTCCACCGCCGCTTGTGGAGGACGGAGATAATGGCTCGCAAAGTTGACGTTGGAAGTCGGCTATGGCAACTGATCTGCCACCTCTGGCCACAGGGGGCGAATTTGTCCCACCGATCAGCTGCAGAAGTCCCGTTGAGGTCGATATCGGCCACCTCACCCGGCCTAGGTGCCACATTTTCAGGGAAGCCTCCAGGAGGGAGTGGAGGGGGGGGGGGGGGGGGGGGGGGGGGGGTGTTGGGGGTCTGAGGATTTCAAGTGTGCTCTCCTTTGTCCAGATTGAAGGAGGTGCCGGACCACCAGTTGCCCGAAAATCAGTGGTGGACCTGAATCTTCTGCGATATCTGTGGAGGAACATGTGGTTCCTTGACTGACCCCACTACTGACTTCAGAAACCAGTTCTCTGGAACTGATGCGCTACAATGCTGAGAATTATATTCTGCACTCCATATCTACCCCTTTGCTCTACCTATTGTGCTTGAGTTTGAACTAATTCTATTGATGTACAGTATATCTGATTTGGTTTGGATAGCATGCAGAACAAAGCTTCTCACTGTACCTTGGTGCATATGCCAATAATAAACCTAAACCTAAACCAAAGGGAAAGCATATTATCCTCGACATCAAAGATTAAAAATCTTCCACATGATCTAATATCAATAAAACTTCAGCAGAATAGATTTTTGTTGTGATTGAGTTTTCAGTCAATAATATCATGCTGAATCTGTTACAGTAACCATCTCAAGTTACTATTGAGCAATCTTAGAATAGAAATAGAATAGAATCCTTATTGTCATTGTACAATATACAACGAAATTTCGTTTGGCAGCATCTCCTACTTCTGAGCAGCACCAAGCATACATCGTAAAAAGTCAGATAAAAATAAATAAATAAATAAAAAAAGTACAGTAAAAACATAAGGGTGGCAAGTACAGTATAGGTAAAATGAATGAAAAAGATGTGTTTTTTAAGTGCAGAAGTTATTGTCCGTTGCTGGAAACATGTGTATGTGTGTGGTGTTCAGGTTTGTATGTAATGTGTGTGTGGTTGTGTGTGTGTGTGGTGGGGGGGGTGGGGGGGGGGGGTGGGGGGGGGGGTGTACATAGTTTACTGTAGCACAGAACTCTTCACAGCCATGGGGAAGAAACTGTTCTTCATCCTGTTGGTACGTGCTCTTATAGACTCTGAGAGTCTGCAGAGGGAGGATGGAGAATAGAGAGTGCCCTGGGTGGGTGTGGGTCATCCTGGATCTTTTTGGCCTTGGGAATGGAGGAGAAGCGGCTTGATAGATCTCCTCCAAGCGTGGAAGTGGGAGCCGATGATCCACTGAGCCAGGCTTGATGACCCGCTGCAGTTTTTCTTCTTCTCAGATGCGTGGCAGCTTGCATACCACACCGTGCCACCGAGGTTCAGGACACCTCTATTGTGCAAAATGGTAAAAGTTTTCCAGTAAAAGAGGTGGAGGAGTCTACACCCCGAGTCTACCATCTCCCTTCAGCCGTTCTCAGGAAGAACAGACCTGCTGGCCTTTTTAATAAATGTGAGTGTGTTCTGCATGTTAATGCACCCATTGTTAATACAATCACAAAGACATTAGACTTAGAGTTTGAGAGATACAGTGCAAAAAACAGGCCGCTTTGCCACGTTGTTCTACACAACACAGCAATCACACCCCTAACTCTAGCAATATCCTACGCACTAGGACAATTTACAATTTTGACAAAGCCAATCAACCTACAAACCTGTACGCTTTGTATTGCGTAGGGGGAAACTGGAGCACCCGGAGAAAACCCTTCATTCGACACAAGGAGAAGCCTACAAACTCTGTACAAGCAACACCTGTAGTACAGGATCGAAAACTGGGGACTCTGGTGCTGGAAGCAGCAACTCTACCACTGCTTCGCTGTGCCGCCCCTAAATCTTATCCTAATATTGCAGTTTGTGCCTAACTGTTCCTGCATGAAACATTGACCATGGGGTGAACACAGTGCACCAACTGTAGAGCTGCTGCCTAACAGTGGGTCAGAGACCCCGTGGGTTCAAATCCTGACTACAGGTGTTTGTCTGTACAGAGTTTGTAGCTCTCCCTATGACACTGGGTTTTCTCCGGGTGCTCCGGTTTTCCCCTGCAACACAAAGACGTACAGGTTTGTAGGTTAATTGACCTCAGGAAGTGTCTGTGTGGCTTTTTTAGGTACCCCCTGTGACTGCGTGGATTTCCTCTAATTCTTTAGTTTCCTTCCACATCCCAAAGATGTGTGGGTTTATAGGTAAATTGGGTTTTCAAAATAGCCCCTAGTGTGTAGGGAGTGATAGTGTGAATGGGTGATCGATGGTCGGTGTGGACTCAGTGGGTTGATGGACCAATTTCCATCCAGCTGTATCTTTAAACTATACTAAAAAAATTTTTTTTTTTTCCTAATCCCTTAGTCATGTTGGTGTTAGTTTATTATTGTCAGATGTACCGCAATATAATACAAAACTTGGTTTCACATACTGAACGCACACAAAGAGAATTTACTTTCAGTTCCCGTTCCAAATTGCTTTTGTTGCTCTACTTAACCTTCCTTCTGAGTGCTGTTGAAATGTGACCTTTCTTTTGGCAACTGGAACATCAGTTTTTGTTATCCGGATTAGCTGAATGTCGCTGCACAGTTATTAATATTCTTTTACAAACCTGAGAGGAAACTCACATTCTCATCACCAATCTGTAATGTCTTTATCATTGGGTGTTTACACAAAATGCTGGAGAAACTCAGCGGGCGCAGCAGCATCTATGGAGCGAAGGAGATAGGCCAACATTTCAGGGCAAAACCCTTCTTCAGACGATGGGGGTGAGGGGAGGCGGAGGAAGAAAGGAAAAAGGGAGGCGGTGGAGGACCCGAGCTGAGGGAGAGGAGGGAAGGGGAGGAGACAGCGAGGGTTAACAGAATTGAGAGAATTCAATGTTCATTGCCAAGAGGATGCAGACTCCCCAAGTGTAATATGAGTGCTGTTCCTCCAATTTGCAAGGTTGCTCACTCTGGCCGTGGAGGAGGCCCAGGACAGAGAGGTCGGATCCGAATGGAGGGGAGTGACATGTCTTATCATTCACATGATCGAAGGGAATATGTAATTCTCCTATTGTCCTCAAACCAGAGGCTCACTTCATTCACCTCCGCCCCCAAACTCAACCCGAGTTTCCGGGTCCGCCATTACGTAAGATTTTTCTTCCCTCGCCTCCGCCTCCGTGCGCAAATCACTATTTTCTATGGGAAGGAAGCCTTCACCAACCCAGTATGAACCCTTCCCCACCAATCCCCCCTCCTCTTCACTCTCCTCAGAAACGACCTCTGACCTCTCTAGACATCTTTATTTCTATCTGCCGGCGTGACATCAACTGACTCAACATTTCCACTCCCCTTACCTACTCTAACCACACCCCCTCTGAACGTACAGCCCTCCGCTCACTGCAGCAACCCTGACATTATCATCAAACCCGCTGACAACGGAGGTGCCGTGGTAGTCTGGCGTGCTGACCTCTACCGTGCTGAGGACAGACACCAACTCTCAGATACCTCCTCTTACTTATCCTTGGACCATGATCCCACAGACAAGCACCAGGCCTTAATATCAAACACCATTGCTGATTTCATCTCTTCTGGCTGTCTGCCTTCCAGAGCCTCCAACCTTATTGTTTCCCAACCCCGCACAACCTGGGTTTCCCTTCTCCCCAAAATCCACAAGCACACCTGCCCTGACAGGCCCATTGTTTCTGCCTGCTCCTGTCCCACGAAATGAATTTCACGTACCTCGACTCCATCCTATCCCCACTGGTCCAATCTCTCCTGACCTATGTCCCAGATACCTCACATACCCTTTGTCTCTTTAATGCCTTCCGTTTTCCGAGCCCCCACTCCCTCATCTTTACTATAGATGTGTCAAAGTTTGTATCTTAAAAAGCAGATAGCAACAAAATTGTTAAAGATAAACCATGGCAATCTTTAATTGATTCGTCAGACGGGAGTGGCAAGATTACAATGGGCACAAACGTTGCTCAGTGCTTCTCGGGCTCCACTCACAGAACAAAGAAAGTTTTAGCACAATTAACATTTTGCTTATCAGTAAAACACTCCGACCCAAGGTCTGAAATATTGGCATGTCTGAAAGATTATTAGTGCCTTTCAAATATAAGAAAAGCCTGGGTCCAAATCAAGAAGCTCATCCAATAACAAGTTATTATTATTCTCTGGGATCAGCTATTTCCTTTTCAATGTTGGCTTCTTTATGGCCTTGAATGAAGCACATGTTATTACTGCAGAATTCCATCTTAATTTCTTTATTAAAAAGACAACCTGTCCTCCTATTGTGTTCCATATAATTTGGCAATGTCCCCAATCAGACTTGGCACTGAGCCAGTCTTTGTTCTACTAGTCCATGCTTATGTAGAAGAATTAATGCATTTTAGATTTGACTATTAGATTTGACTATGAGCTCTATCAGACGTTCAGTCACTCTACACCTCCAACCCCACCAGGAAGGCCTTAAAGCCCTCCGTTTCTTCCTTGACCGCAGACCCATCCAATTTCTCTCCACTAACACTCTACTCCTCCTAGCGGAGCTGGTCCTCACTCTCAACAAATTCTCCTTTGATCCCTCCCACTTCCTCCAAGTCCAATGCGCAGCTATGGTCACCGGCATGGGCCCCAGCTATGCCTGCCCCATTGGAAGGCATTACGTTAAACAATGCCCTGTTTCCAGGGGCGTACACTGGCCCTATCCCCGAACTCTATCTCCATTACATTGATGACTGCATCGTATCCATTGTTCAAGATGTGGACTCTTATACATCGGCGAGACCAAACGCAGACTGGGCGATTGTTTTGCGCAACACTTTCGCGCAGTCTGCCTTAACCTACCTGAAATCTCATGTTTGCTGGGCACTTTATTTCCCATTCCTATTCAGCTTGGTGGGACTTTCACCCAACAAACTGCTAACAATGGCCAGATTCCTTTATCATCTTCCTTTTTTGGCATATCTTTTTCATTCCATTGTTGCTTTACTCTCTCCACATCACGACCATATCTCTCAATTTCCCTATCCCTAACAGTCTGAAGAAGGGTCTCGACCCTAAACATCACCCATATCCTTTTCTCCAGAATGCTGTCGCCGGGGGGGGTGGGGGGGGGGGGGGGGGGGGGGGCGGCTCTGTCCCCTGAGTTAGTCCACATTTTTCTGTCTTAGCTTCGGTTTTAATATCATTGCAGTTCCTTCTTACACATAACATGACCATTGTTGTAAAGCGGGCCACGTCACATGTCAACAACAAAGAACATGTTCTATTGAAAGGTGGATGTCCAGAACATGAGTAGCGAAAAATCGAAACAGCAACTTCATCACAGTGAATGAACTCTGCTCCCATTCCACGTCACAAAAAAACCGAAAGAGAGTAATCCCTCGTCACCTGCATCCACTTATCACCTAATATCGAAACAAAAAACTGCAGATAGACATAAAAAGCTGGAATAACTCAATGGGACAGGGAGCATCTCTGGAGAGAAGGAATGCGTGACGTCTCAGGTCGAGACACTTCTTCAGACTCAGACGAGAGTTCTGCAACATCCTCTCTCGCTGCTCCCCCTTTGTGGTGTACTCAAAGGAACTGCAGATGCTGGTTCACACCAAAGATAGACACAGTGCTGGAGTAACTTAATGGGTCAGACAGCATCTCTGGAGAAAAAGAATGGGTGTTGTTTCAATCATGGCTGATCTATCGTTCCCTCTCAACCCCATTCTCCTGCTATCTCCTCATTACGCCTGACACCCGTACTAATCAAGAATCTATCAATCTCCACCTTAAAAATATCCATTGATTTGGCCTCCACAGCCACCTGTGGTGATGAATTCCACAGATTCATCACCCTCTGAGTAAATAAATTGCTCATCTCCTTTCTAAAGGTGTTATGTGTCCCTACCTATGCTGAACACTTAGAGACACCATCTTATTGCTACATAATTGCAACCCAAATCTCGCTGCATATGCTTCATGTCTCTTCATTCTTACCAGCAGGTAAATTTTGACATTCGTGGGAACAACAAATAACCGGAGGAGTATCTCTGATGCATGTCCCTTTCCATGTGTCAAAGAAGAAATACTGAGGTTTCCTGATTTCCTGGACATTATCTTTTTCTCAGTCCATTACCAGCTAAAATAGATTAATTGGTTCAATTAATCATCCCATCCCTATAACTGGGATCCTGCTACTATTTTTGCCGATGTTACAGCGGAAATTATACACTGAAATAATTGCCTGTGAAATGCTTTGAGAAATCTTTGAGGCATGATGAAATGATAATTAGTAGTAAATATTTGATTAATCAAAGACAAGATGTGGGACTGTGCAACTCCTGAGTTGAGGATACCGGAATAGTTAATTAAAAATTGTTTGGTTAATGACGTCATATCTCATTAAAGATCATGGTGCAATGATTGGTGGACTTTCTTTTCTGTTGGGCGGTATGGTGGCGCGGTGGTAGAGTTGCTGCCTGTTGCTGCATTATTGCAGCGCCGGAGACCCGGGTTTGATCCTGACTAGGGAGTTTGTACGTTCTCTCCCCGTGACCAAGTTGATTTTCTCCAAGAACTTCAGTTTCCATCTACACTCCAAGGACGTAAAGGCTTGTAGGTTAATTGGCTTGGCATTATTGTCCCTAGTGTGTTTAGGATAGCATTAATGTGCGAGGATTGCTGGTCAGTGCGGACTCGGAGGGCTGAAGGGCCTGTTTCTGTGCTGTATCTCCAAAGTAAACTAAATTAAAATAAAGGTAGTTCTGCTTTAATGTGCGTTTTCATAACTTAAATTGGATATGAGTGATGCATTAAGGAACACTATTTGCATTACACAGGCTAAATAAATCATAACTTAATTTTGATCAGGAACTAGACAAACATTTAAAATTTTAGAGTTTAAAGCTCAGTTTATTATTATCACATGTACCGAGGTGCAATGAAAAGTTTTTTGTAGCATATTATCCAGTGAGCAAACAGATTATACATGATTACAATCAAACCGTCCACAGTGCGCAGATACAAGATAAAGGGAATAATGCTTAGTGCAAGATAAAGTCCAGTAAAGTCCGATTAAAGATAGTCCGAGGGTCTCCAATGAAGTAGATGGTAGGTCAAGACCACTCTCTAGTTGACGATAAGATGGTTAGGTTGCCTGATAACAGCTGGGAAGAAACTGTCCCTGAATCTGGAGGTATGCATTTTCACACTTCTAGAAATCTTGCCTGATGAGAGAGGGGAGAATTTGACAAGCAATTAAAAAAAAAGCCATAATTGATTAAAACAGTATAGGGGGGGGAAAAAATGTTTTCCAAGTAACTTCCCCACAATAGTCGTATGCCACCATCTCATAAGAACATAGCTGCTACGTTAAATAGGGGTGGCCATTGAAAATGACAAGCGATCACATCTATTTAGCGTTGTTACAAATTCCTTCCATCAGTGGCGCTCCAGATTTGCCCACTTCCTGTGCATGCGACTCGAGAGGCTGTGGGGTGAGTAAAATGCAGGTTTTTATTGGTTGTCGGAGAGTGATTTGCTAGTACGACAAGCTTATGAAGAAATTTTGTTCTGTGACCCCGTTCGCGATTTTAAAAAAAACATTGCTGGTCTATTGCATCGCTTGCTGACAGTCGGGACAACTTCAACTCCTTCAAAATCACGGATCGCAAGTTAAGGACAAAACAAAAGGTATGTACTGAAGGACATTTATTTAACATCATATCTAGTTTTTGGTGTAATTTCATTTTAATCTGATGATGCAAAATATGTTATTAGACCCCGATATCGGCCGTGTCTTGCTGTGAGTGTGAGCAAAATCATGGCGGCTGCCACAATCCGATCTCTGTATCATAATTCACAAACATCCACTCTCAAGATAATTGAATTCATTATATTTTGCAAATTATGTCAGAAGAACATCTAAATTATCTATATTTTGTGTTATTGTCTATACATGATCAATATTTTCATACTAAATATCTGACTCAAAACTTCCACAGTACATAGTTTTTAGTCAGATGTTTAGTATGAAAATATTGATCATGGATAGACAATAAAACACAATATAGATAATTTAGATGTTCTCATGACGTGATTGTGCAAAAAATAATATTTTTGATTACCTTGAGAGTGGATGTTTGTGGATTTGAACACATGTCTGTGTAAAACAGCTCTTGCCTACTGCAGTGTTATAAACCAACAGAGTAAAATGTATCAGAATTAACCATTCATTCCTTCGATTTGGCATAGAGATTCATGATAAAGTGAGATTTTAAAAATCATGTAATATTGTGAATTCTTGTGTGAACAGGATCAGTTTGTTATTTGGATACTTTGGCTATTTAAAAATTTATTTTTAGCCTTTTCTTAAGAATGGGATAGATGTTTAGATCAAGTAATTGAATTTAGATGAATTTAATTAATTTGATGACTGATGAATATGATTTTTTTGTTGGGTATTTACTATTTGTTTTAACGTTACAATAATATTAAAGTTCTGATCTTGAGAATATCACATTTTGAAATTTTCAAGGCAGTCTGGGTGTTTAGTACTATTTCCGTCACAACGGTTCATTTTGCAATTAGCTACTTAATTAGGTAATTAACTAATTATATATTAATTTCACATCATCCAAGTAAGATGTATGATATTTGTTTCAGAATGCTTCAATCTATAATAACTGCAAATTTCATTCAATTCTCTTAATTTTTAAGAAAGTTATGGGCTTTTGACTGTCCTCAATCACAGCTTTTGTGTTGTTAATGGAAAAGCAATAGGGAACAAGATGCTAATTTCCGAGTATGAAAATGACCATAACTTTTTTAAGACTAAAGATATGAAAGGGAATTAGGTATCAAATTATTATTTTTTAAATGTTTTATCTGATGGGACAAATTACAGGCTTGATTTTTAAATCTCAAAATGTTGTAACGTTCCTAATCTATTGATATTTATTTGATAACGATACTTTATCAAACAACGTGGCATAAGTATTTTTGCACTGCAATAACAAAGATAAACATTGCTTTTGAAAATAATTTTATTCATGAAAATGCAGCTGGAAATATAAATTTGTTATTGCAAGTCTGAAGTTCTCTATCCCTCAAACCCCTTTCCCCCGGTGGCACAATTGTGTTTTTTAAGTGATTCTCTATAACACAAGGTTTCTTAGAGGTGTAACTATCGTGGATCATACACAGAGATGATGAGAATATATCTAATAATCTCTCTTTTCATAATCACTTGTACTTGCAGACCAACCCATGGCATACTCATCCTTTTGCAAATTAGTAAATTTAGTTTGTGATGAAATCTTACGATGCCAATTATACCAGTACTCACCTAAAAGTCCCAAAGGCACTGGCGGGTTGTATTTTCAACATTCCCATCTCAGCACTCAGCACCGCGACAAAGTTTCAGATCTATATTGTGTTACAACCCATTTGGGGCAACACGGTGGCGCAGTAGTAGAGTTGTTGCCTCACTGAGCCAGAGACCAGGGTTCTATCCTGATCTCTGTATGGAGTTTGTACGTTCTCCCTGTGACCATGTGGGTTTTCTCCGGGAGCCCCAGTCTCCTCCCACATCCCAAAGACGTGCAGGTAGATAGGTTAATTGTCTTCTGTAAATTGCCCCTAGTGTGTAGGATAGAGGTAGTGCACGGGTATTTGTGGTCGGCACGGACTCGGTGGGCCGAAGGGTCTGTTTCCACGCTGTATCTCTACACTAAATTAAACTAAATTAAACGAAAGAGGTGTGGCTTGCATCTGACAATTAGCCAGGACAGAAATGGAAATGTATTATTTAATGCATGCACACATGAATAACTACAATTTCTTACCTATTTCGCGTTAGTTAATTACAACTGGCAGACAAATGTATGTTGTGAAGTGAGCTTCAATCAATAGGGAAGAAACTGAACAATGACAATGCTGTCATGTTTAATAGCCAAGTACAGACAGAAAATCTTCAGTGCTGGCGGGGTGAGGAAGGTGTATTTGTAGACCGTCAGCATTGATAACTGGATGCAACATCATTTCTTACCCTTATGCTAACATCAAAAGCAACATCAGAAGAAATAAATAATGACGAAAGATCAAAGTCAATCGAAATAAAAGTATGTTGTTTTTTTAAACTTTGAATCAATAGCTAACCATTGTAATTCATTGATTAAAATACATTAATGTACAGGACATACCTCATTATACTGTGGTTCTGCTTTCCAGAAAGTTATTAAGTTTAAAGATACAGAATAGACATTGGTCCTTCAGCCACTGAGTCCACGCCGACCATTGAACACCCATCCCATTTTCTCATCCACTCCCTACACACTTGGGGCAAATTAACAGAGGTCAATTAATCTGCAAATGTGCACTTCTTTGGGATGTGGGATGAAATCAGGGCACCCAGAGGAAACCCATGCAGTCACAGAGAGAATGTGCAAGCTCCACACACAGACAGCACCCGAGTTCAGGATCAAACCCAGGTCTCTGGCACTATGAGGCAGCAGCTTTTTACCCACTGCACCACTCTGCCGTCCCAAGTAATTTTACTTTTTATATTTATATTTGCTTCTCTTTATGTACAGAGACCTGAACAACAGGTTAATTATACATTACCTTTGTGGATCAAATCGTCAAATGCCGATGTGAATGGGTGTTGCCATTGTTTCAGACGAGTTTGATCCGTGCAGCCATAATCATGCTTAGTTTAGTTGTGTTTAGAGATACAGTGCGGAAACAGGCCCTTTGGGCCAACCAAATCCGCGCCAATACAATAACGCTTTCCTACACCCTAGAGATGATTTTACACATTTTAACCACAGTCAATTAACCTACAAACTTGTACGTCTATGGAATGTGGGAGGAAACCGGAGCACCGGGGGTAAACCCACGCGGTCACAGGGAGAACGTACAAATTTCGTACAGACAGCACCTGTAGTCAGGATCAAACCCGGTCTCTGGCACGGTAAAAAAGGCATCAAGCTCTGCTGCTGTGCCAGCGTGCTGTTATTTCTCTCTTCCAATTTTGTGGCATCTGGTTTTGCTCCAACTTCCCTTGTTCATTATGAAACTCGGTGTACTAGATTTTCTGAGAACTTGCTGGCTCCAATAACTCCTAAAGTTGGAATAAATAAACTTTCTTAGACTTCAGGTTCAATGCTTCAAATCAATCTTCCTGTTGCAATTGTAAACTTTTCCAATTGTCCTTGGATTATATAAAAATACATTACATGGTGATTTCCTGAACTGATTTTCAACGTAGATTCCTGAAAATAATTATTTGTGTTTTTGCAGAGCATAATGCCGCAGTAATCGTAAATTGCCTGGGTTCTTTTAACAGAGAAATCTTCCAGACAGTTCAACAATTGCAAAGAACTCTAACGCATGCTAAATGCTAATAGAGCTATTAAAAGAGATAATGAAAAACATTATCTCCAAAAGATTATCGGAATGCAGAATAGGTTTAGCAGGTGGAGAGAATTAGAAAAGAGTTTGCAAAGATTAAGACGTGTGGAAAGCGTGCAGAGAAGATGTACGAGGATGTTGCCGACTTGAGAGTTATAGGGAGAGGTTGGGCAGGCTAGGACAGTGTTCCTTAGAACGCAGGAGGCTGAGGGCTGAACTTATAGAGGTGTATACAATTATGAAGGAAATAGATATGATGAATGCACAGAATCTCTTACCCAAGGTAGGGGAATCAAAAGCAAGAGGGCATATGTTTAAGATGAGAGAGGCATGATTTAATATGAAACCTTTTCACTCATGGGGTGGTAGGTATATGGAATGAGCTGTCAAAGGAGGTAGTTGAGGCAGATGCTATACCAATATTTAAAAAGGAAAGGTTTAGAGGGACATGGACCAAATAACAACAAGC
Source organism: Okamejei kenojei (assembly GCA_035221665.1). Lineage (NCBI taxonomy): Eukaryota > Metazoa > Chordata > Chondrichthyes > Rajiformes > Rajidae > Okamejei > Okamejei kenojei. Next base: position 28,033,601 of record CM069148.1, read on the forward strand.
TTAAATGAGGCATCTCGGTTGAGTTGGGCTGAAGGGCCGGTTTCCGTTTTGTATGATTCTCTAACTACAATTCAAAATTCTGTTTCATATATTTGTATTGAGCAGTTGGTTTATTGAGGGGAGTGGAATGTTTTAAAGAAAATATAGAGCTAGGAAAAGATTTAAAGCTGTTATTCCACACAGATGGGAAGTCTTGCCAATCCCACCTCTGCAGAATCACAAAATGATAAGGTTGGAGGCTGTTTATCTGCATTACTCTTTTGCAAGCCAACAATGGCCTGTTTCCTATATCACCGTTACTTTTTTTGCCTAGCTAACAATGGCATGTGTCCTTTATCACTATTACTTTTCATTCATTGTACGATATCTCTCTGTATCATCGTCTACATCTCTCATTTCCCTTTCCCGTGACTTTCAGTCTGAAGAAGGGTCTCGACCCGAAACGTCACCCATGCCTTCTCTCCAGAGATGCTGCCTGTCCCTGCTGAGTTACTCCAGCTTTTTGTGTCTATCCACCTCTGCAGAAGGTCACTTCCTGAAATAGGAATAATGCACCAGCCACGGAAATAGCTGTCATAGGGGTTGTTAGGCATGTATCTGTCAAAACAGCCAACGTTCCACTTGCAGGAAAATCATTTCCAAGTGACACCAGGTAAAGCGTCATTATTGCTGTTCTTTGCCGAATGCAAAACCTTTTTTCAGATAAATTGAGTGCGTCTGAGAACCTCTATAATTCACTTATTGGAGATCTTCAGCCATTTGAGAAAAATGAAAGAACAATCTTCACGATAAAATCACAGTCACAAGAAAGGCACATTCATGAACAAATGTTACACAATCCTAACTGAATCTAAAAATTCTTTCACATCTGGTATTTTATTTCCTATTGATCTAATGTCCTAATTATATCAATCAAAAAACAAGCAAGTATAATCATTATCCATCTCAGCTGCCAACAGACACGGTTAATTGTTAACTATAATGACTCCAGTCTTACAGTTTTGTATCTATTTTCACTGTAAGAGTGCTGTGTTCCATTTGCATTCCTAATTAAAACAAATTGCCCAGTTTAGTGAATGAGTTCACAATTGCACTGCACATTACTAAGGAGGGTATCATCAGTATTTTTGTCATACAGCATATTGGTACCAGTATAGAAAGGGGCTGTCCCACTGCGGCGACCTAATCTGCGGGTTTAGAAGAGTTTGCCCTCTACTCAAACTCACAGCATGGTTGACACATGTTCCTAGGAGGTCCTATGAGGTCACTGGAACTCTCCTTCGTGCTCGAGGGAAGTTCCCGCATACTCGTGGCCTCAGCTAGGTCACGGAAATTTTTTCAGCATGTTGAACATTTTTCCGCAAGTAAAATTGGTCGGCATGGTTCTTTTGAACTCGTAGTGCAGTGGAGTGGGGTCGCCATGTAGTTATAGGCAGTCGAGGGCAGCCGTAGGCAATCTCCTTCGCTGACCGGGCATTTTAATTGGCTCATTGGAGTTTTCAGGACCAAGGAAAACCGACCGGTAGGTTAAATGCCTGCTAAACTTTATTATACTTCTTAAAAGTGTCTCCACTCCTTCTCCCTCCTTCTTCCCCCTTCTCTCCCCTTCTCTCTCCTTCTCTCTCCTTCTCTCTCCTTCTCTCTCCTTCTCTCTCCTTCTCTCTCCTTCTCTCTCCTTCTCTCTCTCCTTCTCTCTCCTTCTCTCTCCTTCTCTCTCCCCCCCCTGCTAAACTTTATTATACTTCTTAAAAGTGTCTCCACTCCTTCTCCCTCCTTCTTCCCCCTTCTCTCCCCTTCTCTCCCCTTCTCTCCTCCTTCTCTCTCCTTCTCTCTCCTTCTCTCTCCTTCTCTCCCCCCCCCCCCCCCCCCGCGCTCTCTAAAGGACTTACCGTTACTGTCAGCCGTCTTTTACCTTCCTCTTCATCGCGGGTGTGAATTTCAGACAGAGCTCCCCTGCTTTCCCTGGCCCCCGCCTTTGCTATGTGGTTGTTTGTGTGTGTGTGTGCGGTCGGTCGATCCAGCTCGCGGTTTCATCGCTGACGGTCGATCCAGCTTGAGGTTTTTCGGGCGAGTGCTCTCGAGCTTAAAGGTCTTCTGAAGTCGCGGATTAGGTCACTGCAGTGGAACAGCTCCTGAACTGCAGATGCTGGTGTTTATCGAAGATAGACACAAAGTGCTATCTGGTGACATCAGGCAGCATCTCTGCCACTTCAGACAGCATCAGGCAGCATCTCTGGAATCAAAGTCAGAAGAAGGATCCTGACCCTTCTCAGGATCAAACACGGGTCTCTGGCTCTGTAAGGCAGCAACTCTACCCCTGCACCACTGTGCCTACCAACTGTTGCATTGTAACGCATCAGTTCAAGAGACAAAGTCCAATGTCCGCAATGAGGTAGTGGTGAATTAGACAGTTCCTCAACTTATGGAAGGACCATTCAGAACAGAGGGGAAGAGGCTGTTCCTGAGACTAGTTTTGGGCGATATGAGTTATAAAGTAAGATAGCCACTGCTCTCCTCCCCAAACCCGACCCACCCTCATCCTAATAGTCTCTGTAAAACATTAACAAATTTACTTGGAGAAACAAGGAGCTACAGAAACTGGAAACAAACCAGTGAGTAAACACAAAGTGCTGGGGAAATTCAACGGTCAGGCAACATCTGTGAAGGAAATGGACAGATGACATTTAGGATCGTAACCCTTCTTCACGATGCTTGTCTCACAGCACCATGACCGGATGTTTCCTCTTTGTGCGGATGTGAATACCCGCCCTGCACGCTCAATTTTTTGACACCTATTTCATTTTTCATTGAACATATATATGTGCATGTCAACCTTCAAAAACTGGGATGATTTAGTACGGGTTGGGGTGCAGTGGTAGAGTTGCTGCCTTACAGAATCAGAGACCGGGATTCAAACCTGACTACGATTGCCTACTGTATGGAGTTTGTATGTTCTCGCTGTGACCATGTGGGTTTTCTCCATGTGCTTCAGTTTCCTCCCACATTCCAAAACCGTGCAGGTATGTTGGTTAATTGGCTTCTGTAAATTATCCCTGGTGTGTAGGATAGAACTAATGTATGTGTGATTGTTTGGCGGCATGGACATGGTGGGCCGAATGGCCTGTTTCCTCTTCCGGTAGCTCATTCCATATATCCGCCAAGTCTGAAGAAGGGTTCTGGTCCAAAACATCACCTATCCGTGCTCTGCAGAGATGCAGTCTGACTCACTGAGTTACTCCAGCACTTTGTGTCCTTTTATGCAAGCCAGCATCTGCAGTTCCTTGTTTCTACTTTGGGATTAGTGTAAATTGGTGCTTCATGGTCAACGTGGAGTCAATGGGCCAAAGGTCCCGTTTCTGTGCTGTACTCTATCATTCTATTAGTCTCATTCTATTTGTCTAATTCTTCACCACCCCTAGCCCCCCCTTGATTATTTCACCATCCCCGACCTCACCCTTCACCCCTAGTTCATGCTCCACCATCTGCTCGAATACTGCATCCATCTGCTTTAGGAATCCCAGGTCTGTCAAACCAACTGGCCACAGAAAACCTGGATAAAAGATTCAATAATTTAAATTTATCATCCTTTTTTTTTAAAGATCAAGATACATAGGAGCAGAATTAATCCATTCGGCCCATTGAGTCTGCTCCGTCCTTTGATCATGGCTGATCTATTGTTCCCTTCCAACCCCATTCTCCAGCCTTCTCCCCGTAACCTTTGACACCCTTACTGATCAAGAACATATCAATCTCCACTTTTAAAATACCCAACTAGTTAGCCTCCACAGCTATCTGTGGCAATGAATTCTACAGATTCACCACCCAGTGGCTAATGAAATTCCTCCTCATCTCCATTCTAAAGATACGTCCTTTTATTCTGAGGCTGTGTCCACATCCATTCTATCTAGGCCTTTCATTATTTGGTAGGTTTCGATAAGATCTAAACTCCAACACGCAGAGGCCCAGAGCCATCAAACGCTCCTCATACATTAACTCAATCATATCCAATCACAATTATTCATAATTATGAGTTAACCACCGCATAACAGGAGTAAATAATATGGTTGAACTGCAGGAGGACGGTCCTGACCTGAAGTCCATGCCCTCCTCAGATGCTGCCCGACCCACTGATTTCCTCCAGCACTTTACTCAAGATCAAGATTTACTCCAGCTCAAGATTCCAGCATCTGCAGCTCCTTGCATCTTGGATCTGCATTCTCTTACATCTACAAAGAGTAAGTGTTTGAACTGCAACTTTCAATATTGCATTAAATGCTTTGTGGTTTTGAAGTCAGCCTAATGTTCTAGGACTGACTTCAAAAATAAGATCATTTAATTCAGCCATGCAGATAAGGTTAGTGTTCTACTGTGCATGTCGATTGCACATCTTTAACAAGAACCTGCACAATAGATTAAAGTTTTCTTGTTGTTTTGAGTTATAATACAACAGTTCAAGTAACATAAAGTTTAATTTGGATTAATAGATGTAAATGTTCAACTTGATTAAATGACCATTAATCTGATGGCGTGTATCATCCTCTCATTCCAAAACTTGGCTGATCTTCACACTCCATTAAAATCGGGCAGGTTCTGTAATGAGTTGGTGACTCAAGATTAATGTCCATGTGGCAGTGTCGAATAATTATCTCAGTGTCTTGACAAGTGAGCAACTAAAATAGCAAACACCTGAAAACTATCTCACGAAACTCACAATGATCCCGCCTAGTTTGTTGCTTCAACTGGGAGAAACCCAATAAACTTCCTACAATGATTAGATTATGGGATCCAGGCATTTTTGCCAAAGCCAGCATTTGCTGTCCACTGCAAAACACAAACTGCTGGAGGAACTCCAGTGCAGTGGCGCAGTGGGTAGAGCTGCTGCCTCACAGCGCAAAGAGCAGGTTAAATCCTGACCTTGGGTGCTATCTGTACGGAGTTTGTACATGTTCACTGTGACATTTTCAACCACTCATTACTGAGGTCTGAGGTCCACACCTGCTTTAAGAAGGTGTGCCTCAACGACTATCGACCAGTGGCACTAATGTCCGTGGTGATGAAGTGCTTTGAGAGGTTGATTATGGTGCATATCAACTCCTACCTCAACAAGAACCTCGACCCACTACAGTTTGCCTACCGTCACAACAGGTCAACGGAGGATGAAATCTCACTGGCTCTCCACTCTGCACTGGACCACTTGGACAATAAAAATACTTATGTCAGGCTGTTGTTTATAGACTACAGCTCGGTGTTCAATACCATCATCCCATCCAAGCTGGTTACCAAACCCACCATCCTCATCTTTGGACACCCTGTGCATAGGGGAGAGGGTAGGGCTGAGGATGTCCTGGTTGGGTTGCTCCTGTGCCTGGCCAAGCTGGCCATCCGCGAGTCATGGCGCCAGGCGGAAGAGGACTCGGCCTAAGCCGGCTGCTGCCCCTTTTCCAGAGTTACATCCGTGCCTGGGTGGGGCTAGAGAGGGACTACTCACTGAACATGGTTCAGTTCCCCTCCTCTGCAGAATTAGGCCATACGGCCCTTTGAGAAAAAATCTGTACCCTGTTCCTGCTTTCTCCCCATATCCCTTGATTCCGTTAGCCCTAAGAGCTTTCTTGTGAAAACATCTAGTGATTTGGCCTCCACTGCCTTCTATGGCAGAGAATAGTAAGATTAAACGAGAACTTACCAGTTTGAAGTTTGATCTTTATTTTATGAGTCGTCGAGTTGAGGGACTACGTGAATAGAAGCCCGTACAGCCGTTGGTGCGTCAATCTTCAAAGCAGCGGAATGAATTCACAGTTAACAATGACCGAAGTATAATGGTAAGATGATAAAACTAGAACTACCAGATGAGATCTATGAGGGTGGGAGCGGAGGGCACGTAGTCCCTCAACTCGACTCCTCATAAAATAAAGATCAAACTTCAAACTGGTAAGTTCTCGTTTAATCTTACTATTTTACTTCGGAGTCACGTGAGTGACTACGTGAAGACTTCAAAGCACTGTGAATTCACGCCGCAGACTCAAATCCGACGTTCACACTGCCTGGATTGACTCAAAAGTCGTTAAGAATCAATCATGCATCAGTAATACATTTGTTAAATGAAATAACAGTTTATTTACAAACAAATCATAACAAACCCCTCTAACTCAGGGGAAAAATGTAACAGTACTGACACCAGAATCAGCAAACACCCCGAGCCTTGAAATCGGCTTGTGACAAAACCTCTGAAAAGTTAGCTCACTGGACCATCCTGCGGCCGCGAGGACCTTGAAATCGTTTGCACCGTCACCTTACTGTGTGGTTTTTTGTGACTAATAAACAAAGCCAACTCTGTTCCTCTCAGAGGTTTAGTAATCTCAATGTAACGAGATAAATGTGAGACTATACAGAAGCGATCATCTGCGGGGTATTGCTGAAAACACCATCTTACATCCTGTCATGCCTCTTTTATTATGTTTAAGCAAATCATAGACATAAAATATAATGGCATCAGCTGACACATGCATTCTATCTAGCCGTAGCTTTTGCAATGTTTGTACACGTTGGGCTGAAACCAACACCAGAAGCATGACCACCTTCATAGTTAAAATTGGCTATAGATAGGCTTGTAACCGGAGCCCACTGGCGACGAAGCATAAAAACCTCACTCACATTGCAAATACCGGCATACCTGAGTTTAGGAGGATTAGAATTGAAACTCCCTTCATGAATCGTGAACTAACGGATGTGTCCCTACTGTATGCAATTCTGCATTCATAGGTAAATAAGAAGACAGAGCACTTCTGGCTGAATTAATTGCACTGTAACTTAATTTTTTGGTCAAAATAAAGAGTTGACAAACTCCAATACATCCGTGATCCCTGCCGTGTGATATACAATATCCTGCTGTAGGCAGAATTGCTCCCACTTCCTTATATAGGTGATATATTGCTGCTGTGTACTATCCCTGCAGGCCGACGTGAGAACATCCACCGTCCGATGAGACAGTCCTCTCCCCAGGTATGGCCTCCTTAAAATCTGCAAATTAACAGATCAATACGATCCTATAAAGGATGTTGATCCCCAGTGACTGGATTTACCAGTAGATTTTTATTCTTGGGCATAAGCATGTAAGGCTCCCTAGCCATTTGTAATACAACGGGAAACCATGCTCGTGTAGGCCAATCTGGCACTACCAATACCCCTGAAGCGGAGTCCTCCTTGATCTTTTGCAAACATCTGCTGATGAGACAGAATGAAGGAAATACATACACAAACATTCCTCCCCCAATGCAGCGAAAATGCATCCACTGCTACTGCCCCCAGTATCTGGTTACCATGAAACATATCTAGGTAACTGATGATTTAATCGAGATGCAAAACAAGTCAATATCTGGCAATGCATACTGATCAATCATTTGGTTAAACACATCCTGATTTAACATCCATTCAATGTTGTCATTAACTGACATGACCTCTTCCTGGCAAATAAAGTGCTGAAAGCCAGATATTTTGGTCAATACACCAGCTCCAAATCTGGTTAGCCAGTCTATCACAAGACTGTGACTTAACTCCACCCATGTGGTTTACATATGCCACTGCTGTGGTGTTGTGAATCTGAGCTGCACATGCAGATCCCTCCTTGTAGAACAATAAGCTTTGAGCCCATACCAGGTGCCCAACAACTCTAAATAATCAATCCCTCTTAATTGAGGAAGCGATGTCTCATCCACATTCCATCTGCCTCCACAACTAGAAGACATATCTGTTGCACCCCAACCCAGTGCACTCACATCAGTCTGTAATATCAGTGACGGTGATTCCACGAAACCTTCCTTAAATTTTTTTAAACATGTACTATCCACCATTGTATGTCAGCAATCGCCCCAGCTGACAACTGCATAGGCCTATCAAAAATAGCCCCTTTGTATTCTCAGTGCCTGTTCCTTTAATGGTTGTAATTGTTGACAATGCAGAGGACAATACTGCACAGCTGGAAAGGCTGCAACAACTTCCCAATAAAACTGGCTACTTGTCTAATCAAAGGCCGTTGTTCTCCAACGAGATTAACACAGTCCTCAATTAACTGATTCAATTTATCCCTGGGCAAAGTTACCAACATGTGATTGGAATTAATGGTAAAATCCCAGATAATCAATAATTTGGACTGGTGATTATTTAGATTTACCTGGGTGAATAACAAATCCCATTTGTTCAAAAGTGATTTTAACAACTGAAACTGATGATTGAGTTTCAGCATGAGTCTTTCCAACAATCAGAAATCATCTAAATAGGCCATTACCACATGCCCCTGAGCTCTAAGCAATGCTAACACAGGTTTTACCAATTTAGTAAATAATCTAGGAGCTGAAGTTAATCCATTCGGCAATGTCCTGAATTGCCACAGCTCAGTCATCCAAATAAATTTCAAATATCTTCTATCATCACCATGAATAGACACTGCGTAATACGCATTCTTTAAATCAATGGTTGCCATATAATACCCTTTGGACACTAGATGTTTGCCCGTGGTAAAGTTCTCCATTTTGAAATGCCTATAACAAACAAATTTGTTCAAATTCGATAAATCCAGAATAATTCTACATCCCCCAGTCTTTTTAGATCTGGGAAATATACTTGACAGAAATTGTTGACTTTGATAGACAGAAGGCTCAATTACCCCTTCTTATGTAAAGACTGAATCTCTGCTTGAATAAGCACATTTTCCTCATCTGAAAAATAAGTTTACGACTAGGAAAATGTTGATTAGGTAGACTGTCATAGTAAAATCCAATTTTTCACCCTTCAATACACTAAGTATGAACAAATCTGATGTCAACTGCTGCCATTGTTTGAGAACAATTTTAACCTTCCCCAATTTGAACAGGAACATCAGTTAATTCATCGTCTGTCAAATGTTATATTCCTTACCAGCATCTTTCCTTGCGGCCTTGTTGTCCTCGACTTCTTGTAGAGAACCTTTTTTGCCTTGCTTCCAGCTGGCTTAATGAGGGCCATGGTTATAACAACCTCATAACAGTCTTTGACCCTTTTTGCAAGGTTACCACCAAACAACAGATTTCGTGGTGGTACACTGGTCGGTTTTGCACAACTCGCCAAATTCGGGTTAGCACTGGCCTAATAGCGGCCCTCCTGACATTATTAATTTCAAAATGCATTACAAAGGAGTCCCAGTTCATCCTGGTGTGCTTCAACCATATCATTTGTATCAATAACTTTCACCACAGCTGTAATACCTGCTTACAACAGTTTAAGCACTTTTTTTAAAACTTCATCTCCTGGGCCCTAGCAGGCAAACCCATCTATGCAAATTTGGTGATTAACCACCGGTACCTTCAGGAGATCACAATTAACAGGAGCTTTATAGTTTTTTGCTACTTCATCCATAGCTAGCTCCTGTAACTGGTGGGAGAGCATATACTGAATGGCTTCGGCCAATTCTACATCAATCGCCTTTCCTGCCTCTCTACACTCAGCAAACTTCCCAGCAATGTTTGGAATTACCTCCAACCGAACACCTTGCTCTCCCCCAGCATAGAAACAGTGTCAGCAAACGGCCCTGATAGAACATCCTCCTCACAGGCAGGATAGTTCTGCAGCCCTGAAACAGGTGCTGCTAGCACAAGCTCTCCATCAGCCTGGCTTGGGCACCACTCCTCCTCACGGAGCTGGAACATCCTCCTCACAGGCAGGATAGTTCTGCAGCCCTGAAACAGGTGCTGCTAGCACAAGCTCTCCATCAGCCTGGCTTGGGCACCCACTCCTCCTCACGAAGCTGGTCCCTGTCGAGCATTCTTTTGTAATAGAATCTCGACGTGGGAGAGCCGTGAGCAAACGGACTCTCCTATGGAGGGTATAAACCTCCAGGCCCGACTCATCTATGGGCCACAGAGACTTGCCAGTGGCCTTCCACCCTACTGACAAGCCTCCACTGCCCCCCGGCAGTGGGTCCGCAAACCACTGGCTGTGTAGCCAGCACCGGACCAGGTGTACCAGACGGGCCTCCATCCTCAACACTCTCCTGGTCACTCTCCTTTCTACCCCCGGAGCGCCTCGCCGACACCTTCTTCACTTTCTGCAACATATCTACTCCCAACCGTCGCAGAAAATGACCTGTGGTAAAGTATTTCAACAAACCTTACCTCCGTTTAAACCTGTTAACGAAAACTGCAGATGCTGGAGAATGGAGGGTGAAGTCTGAAGAAGGGTCTCGACCCGAAACGTCGCCCATCTCCTTCGCTCCTTAGATGCTGCTGCACCCGCTGAATTCTCCAGCTTTTCGTGTAACCTGTTTAAACTTACCGCTCGGAGGAGCGCTGCTGCTCCAACCGTTCCCGACTGCACCAGCGTCTGACGTCATGACGCACCAACGTCTGTACGGGCTTCTATTCACGTAGTCACTCACGTGACTCCGAAGTAAAATTCCACAGATTCACAACTCTCTGGGTGAAAATGTTTTTCCTCATCTCAGATCTAAATCGCCTACCCCTTATTCTTAAACTGTGACACCTGGTTCTGGACTCCCCCAGCAGCAGGATTTTTTTTTCTTGCATCCAGCCTGTCCCAATCAAGGGATTGTCCCACTGAGGCAATTTTTTAGGCAACTACAGGTGACTAGGCTGTCACCACATGGTCACCGGGGTGTTGCCTGTATAGTCATGAGTCGTCTCCTCAGTTGCCCAAAGAGTCGTAGCGTCTTCCTGGTCACCGCTGAATCTTCAACGTGTTGAAAAATGTTCAGAGACAGTCAGCGACAGTGGGTTTGATGCCAATGAGCGTAGTTTAACTTCTCCTGACATAGGTCCTGTCGTAGTTGTCGCCAGGTAACATTGGTTGTCGCCAGGTTAACGTGGGTTGTCGCCCAGGTGACATAGGTTGCCGCTGGTGCTGACTTTGTTTTTATTTCTTGTTAAAGTAATGATTCTATTTCAATTTTTATGTCGAAGGGGGGTCCAGTCGCCTAAAAATCGCCTTAGTGGGACAGGCCCTTTAAGAATCATAGATGTTTCTATAAGATCCTCTCTCATCTTTCTAAATTCCAGCGAATATAAGCCCAGTCAATCAATTCTTTCATCATACGACAGTCCCGCCATCCCGAGAATTAACCAACGCTGCACTTCCTCAATAGCAAGACTGTCGTTCCTCAAATTGGGAGACTCGGGTTGAGACAGTGCGCAGCTGGTAGAGTTGCTGCCTCACAGCACCGGAGACCCAGGTTCGATCCTGACCATGGTTGTAGTCAGTGTGGAGTTTGCACATTCTCCCTGTGACCGTGTGGGTTTACACTGGGGCGTTCCTGTTTCCTCCCGCATCCCAAAGACATGCGTTTCAAAACTTTGTGTCTCTTTCAACCCGAAAAATCACCTATGTCCTCCAGAGATGTTGCCTGAGCAATTGAGTTACTCCAGAACCTTGTGTCCTTTCATGCAAGACAGGACTGCCAACATCTCCTGGTTTGTAATGTTGTTTATTACAAGCAAAATAATTAAAGGCAAAAAGAGCAAGAAACCAGCTTAGGCTCCTGTCATGTGGGACAAATAATTTCACATCTCTAGTTTATGTTGGCAATGTGAATCGAACTTGGATAATCTTTGATCTGTTTACTATTGACTTTTATTGCAGCATCTGCAATATTGACTGTACTCTTTACAAAAGCACCGTAAAATACACTCCTTTTGGAATGAAATATCGATACTGCCTCGAGCTACTGCACAAACGGACTCTGAATAATGCAGGAGAGGTGTCATACATCTGAGCATATTCCTTAAACAGCACATCCTTCAAATGTTTTTATTCCAATCGAATTCTGGAGGTATTGAATGCTTGCAAACAAAAACACAATGAAGATTCCCCTCGGTTTTCACTTGAGGCAATTGATCAGCTCAATAGCAATATCAAGCTGCTGTTGTTCAGAAGATACTAAAGTGATCTTAGTGCCTGCCAACCATGGTGACAAGTCAGCAGTCCTTTGTTGATCTCCAAATTGACTGTAATGTCCCTGGCAGTCAGAAAGCCGAAAACAATGCTGACTTCCATTTGGAAAGAGCAGCGAGACTGTCAACATGGCCTGACATTAAAAGCATTGCCCACTTTGGTTGATATTTCTCCTCAGGTCACTGTGAGGAATTTTACTCTCTACTCAATGGTGGATGAGATCAAATAGTTCATGTTCATAAGTTCTAGGAGCTGAACTAGGCCATTTGGCCCATCAAGTCTACTCTGCCATTCAATCATGGCTAATCTATCTTTCCTTCTCAACCCCATTCTCCTGCCTTCTCCCCTTAACCCCTGACACCTCACTAATCAAGAATTTGTCAATCTCTGCCTTATGGATATCTATTGACTTGACCTCCACAGCTGTCTGTGGCAATTAATTCAACAAATTATTTTCTAAAGGTACATCTTTTTACTCTGAGGCTATGGCCTTTGGTCGTAGACTCTCCCACTAGTGGAAACATGCACTCCGCATTCACTCTATCCAAGTCTTTCACTATTTGGTAAGTTTCAATGAGGTTCCACCCGCTCACCCTTCAAAAATCATCCTAGTAAGATAGACACAAAGTTCTGGAGTACCTCAGCGGGTCAGGCAGCACTTCTTCAGAAAATCGATAGGTGAAGGTGCGGGTCGAGACCCTTCTCAACTTAGTAAGTGTCATGTAACGACCAATACTCTGACAAAAGCCTCTTATTAGTTCGAAGGCAGCTTTCACAATGGGGGAAAAAAGACACAAAATGCTGGAGTAACTCAGTGGATCAGGCAGTATCCCTGGAGAATGTGGGTAGTTTACAAATACACAGGGCTAGATGTTAAAAATCCAAAGTGCCAAATATCAATTTACTCCCGATGGTGATGGTCCAAATATCCAGAACCTGAAATGTCACCTATCCATGTTATCCATAGATGCTGCCTGGCCCAATGAGCTACTCCAATGCATTGCGTCTTTTCTTGTAAACCAGTATCTGCAGTTCCTTGTTTCTATATTGTGTATATAAGTTATGTTACAGTTGTAGAAGGCATTGGTGAGGGCACATTAAGGTGAGGTTTTGGATCAGGACCCTTCTTCTGAAGAATACTCTTCTGAAGATCCCAATGGTATGAACATTGAAGTCTCAAATTTAGGTAACTAATCTACAAATCCCCTCCTCCCTTCTCTGTGCCCCACTTGGATGCACACCCATTTCTCCCTTTCTCCTCCCTACAACCCTCCCCCTTTCCACCTACATCCCTTCCTCCATCTTCACATTTCTCACCTTTTTAATCATCACCTCTTTATCTTATACGTTGCCTTTTCATCTCTGGCCTTCGTTCAAACAGCAGCGAATCAAAAATCCACCACCACCTGTATCCACCTATCATTCATCAGACTTTGTCCCACCTCTGCCTCTCTTCCAGCTTTCCGCCCCTCCCCCCCCCCCCCCACCCCAACTGCAATTAGTCTGAAGAATGGTCCCAATGGGAATTGGAACCTATCCACATTCTCCAAAGATGCTGCTTGGCCTGTTGAGTTACTCCAGCACTTTATACATTTTTTTGTAAACCAGCATCTGCAGGTCTCCGTGTCCACATGGGAAGTTGGATTATGTGGTGGGGGGGGGGGGGAACTAGCAGTCAACTGAACACGGACTCCACATTCTCAAATCGATTAATCAATTTTGATTGCTAGTGTTACATTTCAGTTGCACAATGGCCCTGATGAAAAATCAGATAATGCGGTCTCTGGATTCAAAGGGACAGACAACATACGGACATTGGAGATGCAAAGAAATGCAGATGCTGGAGTCTCGTGCAGTGCTGGAGTAACTCAAGGGGTCAGGCAGCATCTCTGGAGGACGTGGATATGGATAGGCGATGTCTCGGGTCGGGACCCTATAGTTTGGTCCAGCGTGGAAACAGGCCCTTCGACGCACTGAGTCCGCGCCGACCAGCGATCACTAGTTCCTCCTACACACTAGGGTCATAATTTCACGGAAGCTTACAAACTGGCATGTCTGCAGTGTGAGAGGAGACCGGAGGACCCGAAAAAAACCCACGCGGTCACAGGAAGAATGTGCAGATTCCATACAGACGTCACCTGCAGTCAGGATTGAATCCAGGTCTCGGCACGGTAAGGCAGTGACTCCACCACTGCACCACTGTGCCGCCCTTTCTCAGATTGATTGTTGTGGGGGGGGGGGGGGGGCAAAGAGCTGGGTAAGAGAGGTGAAACCGGGACAAAGCCAGCCAACTGACTTTCACCCTAACAGCCGTCGTATACAGCACATAATCTTCCAACATTTTCACCACCTCCAATGGAATCCCACCACTAGCCACATCTTCCCATCTCCACCCCTTTCCGTTTTCTGCAGAGACCGTTCCCCCCCGCAACTCTCTGGTTAGTTTATCCCTTCCCACCCAAACCACTCCCTCCCCAGGTACATTCTCAGATGCAACACCTGTCCCTATACCTCCTCCCTCGAGTCCGTCCAAGGAGCCTGACTGTCCTTTCAGGTGAGGCAGAGGTTCACTTGCACCTCCTCCAACCTCATCTACTGCACCCACTGTTCCAGGTACAGACTCCTATATATCGGACTGACCAAGTGCAGGCTCGGTGATCGTTTTGATGAACGCCTCTGCTCAGTCTGCCTCAACTCACATGATCTCCTGCTTGCTAAACACTTTAACTCCCCTTCCCATTCCCATACTGACCTTTCTGCGCTGGGCCTCCTCCTCTGTCAGAGTGAGGTCCAATGCAAATAGGAGGAAAAGCACCTCATATTTCACTTGGGCAGCCTACAACCCTGCAGTATGAATATTGACTTATCTAACTTCTTTCTCTCTCCACCTCTCCCCCTTCCTAGTTCTCCGACCAGTCTAACGGTCTTCCTGGTTAAAATGTTATCTTTGCGTGCTTCGTTGTTACGTTCCCCGGGTAAAAACAATGATCTATTCCACATTTTCCCAGATCTTCGTCCCCTTTGATGTCTTGTTTTCACACATTACCTGAAGTGTGCGCACGTACGGGGCCGTTCCAGAGTGTGTGCCTGTGCGGGGTCTCGGGCCGGCGAGGCCTGCGGAATCAGTGATATTTTCCAGACGCTTTGAAGTTATGTATCACAGAAATTAGTTGCTTAAAACTTAAATAATGTTTAAGTAAATTTCGAGTAGCGTAAAAGTTTCATTTGCCTCACAACAATTTAGGCAACTCAATCTCGGAATTTAAGCAGTGTGGCATCGAGATGGAGAAACTATTGAAACCACAACGCTTGGATCTGGATCCCAACCCACCTACTGCTGCAAAGGATTGGAAGCACTGGCTTAAATAAATAACTTGACGAGTGTGGCGACAATGCACCAGACAAATTCAGGACATTAATAAGCTCTGTCTCTTATGATGTATATGATTACATAGAGGAATGTACAACGTATTCTGCTATTTATGTACTAACCAGACTCTTCGTTAAGACACCCAACGTAATATTTGCTCGACACCTCCTTGCTACTCGTAAACAAAAACCTGGTGAGTCACTTGATGAATTTTTACAAGAACTTTAAAGACTTCGCAGTTACAGCTGATCAATATCGACAGGAACTTATTCGAGACTCGTTTATCAATGGTTTGGCATCGCCTTTAATACGACAGAGACTATTAAAAAACAAATTCTTGGATTTACAGTCAGCTTACAATCAAGCTTACTCATTATACTTGGCTCAGAAAAATGCAGATGTTTATGGCCAATTAATGTGTATTCTGTTGCAACTACTACAAAAGAATCTCACCCAAGTACTAATATAGAGCAAGTTGTAACAATTTCTACTGATAAATGTGCCCTTGCTGCAGCATATACTTATTCAAAAAGGAAGTGTTACTTTTGCGGGGGTAATATCCATAATAGAGAGATATGTCCTGCTCGAGAGGCAACTTGTAATAGTGTGGCAAGAAGGGACATTATTCTAGAGTATGCAAGTCCAAAGCAACTACTAAAAGTGCGTCTGCTGCCATGTATATGAGAGAGATATGTCCTGCTCAAGAGGCAACTTGAAATAGTTGTGGCAAGAAGGGACATTATTCTAGAATATGCAAATCCAAAGCAACTACTAAAAGTGTGTCTGCTGCCATGTACCTTTGCCTGTATCCAACCCTTAAGGGGTTGGATAGGCTAGATGCAGGAAGATTGTTCCCGATGTTGGGGAGGTCCAGAACAAGGGGTCACAGTCTAAGGATAAGGGGGAATTCCTTTAGGACCGAGATGAGGAAAACATTTTTCACACAGAGAGTGGTGAGTCTCTGGAATTCTCTGCCACAAAAGGTAGTTGAGGCCAGTTCATTGGCTATATTTAAGAGGGAGTTAGATGTGGCCCTTGTGGCTAAAGGGATCAGGGGGTATGGAAAGAAGGCAGGTACAGGATACTGAGTTGGATGATCAGCCATGATCATATTGAATGGCGGTGCAGGCTCGAAGGGCCGAATGGCCTATTCCTGCACCTATTTTCTATGTTTCTATGTTTCTATATGCCTTCTTTATGTGTAATTACAGCTGCATTTCCGCAGCTGGTCACATGCAGCTACAACGGTATCCATCAATGGCCATACATTTAATGTACTACCTGATTCTAGCAGTTATAACATATAACCATATAACCATATAACAATTACAGCACGGAAACAGGCCCTCTCGGCCCTTCCAGTCCGTGCAGAACATTTATTTTCCCCTAGTCCCATCTACCTGCACTCAGACCATACCCCTCCATTCCCTTCACGTCCATATACCTATCCACTTTTCTTTTACATGTTAAAACCGATCCTGCCTCCACCACTTCTGCTGGAAGCTCATTCCACACAGCCACCACTCTCTGAGTAAAGAAGTTCGCCCTCATGTTACCCCTAAACTTCTGTCCCTTAATTCTCATGTCATGCCCTCTTGTTTGAATCTTCCCTACCCTCAATGGGAAAAGCTTATCCACGTCAACTCTGTCTATCCCTTTCATCATTTTAAAGACTTCAATCAAGTCCCCCCTTAACCTTCTGCGCTCCAAAGAATAAAGACCTAATGTTCAACCTTTCTCTGTAACTTAGTTGCTGGAACCCAGGCAACATTCTAGTAAATCTCCTCTGTACTCTCTCTATTTTGTTGACATCCTTCCTATAATTAGGTGACCAAAATTGCACACCATACTCCAGAATTGGTCTCACCAATGCCTTGTACAATTTTAACATTACTTCCCTACTCCCATATTCAATGCTCTGGTTTATAAAGGCCAGCACACCAAAAGCTTTCTTTACCACCCTATCTACATGCGATTCCACCTTCAGGGAACTATGCACAGTTATTCCTAGATCCCTCTGTTCCACAGCATTCCTCAATTCCCTACCATTTACCATGTACGTCCTATTTTGATTTGTCCTGCCAAGATGTAGCACCTCACACTTATCAGCATTAAACTCCATCTGCCATCTTTCAGCCCACTCTTCCAAATGGCCCAAATCTCTCTGTAGACTTTGAAAATCTACTTCATTATCCACAACACCACCTATCTTAGTATCATCTGCATACTTACTTATCCAATTTTCCACCCCATCACCCAGATCATTGATGTACATGACAAACAACAGTGGACCCAACACAGATCCCTAAGGCACCCCACTGGTCACCAGCTTCCAACCTGACAAACAGCCATCCAGCATTACTCTCTGGCATCTCCCATTCAGCCACTGTTGAATCCATCTTGCTACTCCGCCATTAATATCCAAAGATTGAACCTTTTTAACCATGGGGAACCTTGTCAAAGGCCTTACTGAAATCCATATAGACAACATACACTGCTTTACCCTCATCAATTTCCCTAGTAACCTCTTCAAAAAATTCAAGAAGGTTTGTCAAACTTGACCTTCCAGGCAAAAATCCATGTTAGCTGTTCCTGATCAGACCCTGTTTATCCAGATGCTGATATATATTATCTCTAAGTATCCTTTCCATTAATTTGCCCACCACTGATGTCAAACTAACAGGTCTATAATTGTTAGGTTTATTCTTTGAACCCTTTTTAAACAATGTAACAACACGCGCAGTACACCAATCCTCCGGCAGTATTCTCGTTTCTAATGACATTTGAAATATTTCTGTCATAGCTCCTGCTATTTCTACACTAACTTCCCTCAATGTCCTAGGGAATATCCTGTCTGGACCTGGAGACTTATCCACTTTTATATTTTTCAAAAGCGTCAGTACTTCCTCCTCTTTGAATCTCATAGTTTCCATAGCTACTCTACTTTTTTCCCTTACCTCACAGAGTTCAATTTCCTTCTCCTTGGTGAATACCGAAGAAAAGAAATTGTTCAATATCTCCCCCATCTCTTTTGGCTTTGCAGATAGCTGTCCATTCTGGCTCTCTAATGGTCCAATTTTATCCCTCGTTATCCTTTTGCTATTAATATAGCTGTAGAAACCCTTTGGATTTACTTTCACCTTTCTTGCCAAAGCAACCTCATATCTTCTTTTAGCTTTTCTAATTTCTTTCTTAAGATTCTTTTTACACTCTTTATACTCATCTAGTACCTCATTTACTCCATGCCTTCTAGAATTATTGTAGATATCTCTCTTTTTTCGAACCAATTTCCCTTGAAAACCATGGCTCTTTCCAATTTTTATTATTTCCTTTCAACCGAACATGAACATAAAGATTCTGTACACTTACAATTTCCCCTTTAAATGTCCTCCATTTCTCTTCTACATCCTTCCCATAAAACAAAATGTCCCAATTCTCTCCTTTTAAATCCTTACACATTCCCTCAAAGTTAGCCTTTCTCCAATCAAAAATCTCAACCCTCGGTCCAGTTCTGACTCTCTCCATAATTATATTGAAACTAATGGTATTGTGATCACTGGTCCCGAAGTGCTCACCAACGCATACCTCCGTCACCTGACCTGCCTCATTTCCTAACAGGAGGTCCAGCACTGCCCCTTCTCTGGTCGATACCTCTATGTATTGCTGCAAAAAACTATCCTGCACACATTTTACAAACTCCAAACCATCCAGCCCATTTACAGAATGTGTTTCCCAGTCGATTTTTGGAAAATTGAAATCTCCCACAATCACTACCTTGTGCTTACTACTAATATCTGCTATCTCCTTACATATTTGCTCTTCCAATTCTCGGTCCCCATTTGGTGGTCTATAATATACCCCTAAAAGTGTTACTACACCGTTCCCACTTCTCAGTTCCACCCAAATAGCCTCCCTAGACAAGGCTCTAATCTATCCTGCCAAAGCACTGATGTAATATCTTCTCTGACAAGCAATGCAACACCTCCACCTCTGGTCCCTCCAATTCTATCAGACCTGAAGCAATTGCAGTTCAGAAAGTTTTATGTGAACAAGTTGTGTCTCGACTAAATCTAACTATAATTCCTTCAAATAGAGAAATCTCAATGGCTCTGACAACTCCCAATACTCAAATTGTTGGATCTTGTATTGTAGACTTTATTCTGAACAAAACTAGTCATAAATCTGTATGTCTTGGTATTTTGAAAAATTTGTGTAGCGATATAATTCTAGGTCAGGATTTTCAGAAACAGCACAGATCACTTCAAATAATGTATGAAGAAGCTATACCTGATCTTGTATTGTCAAAGCCACCAGTATTGTGTGTTTTTTCTGCTGCATCTGTTGAATGTCCTTCATTATTCACTAATTTATCCTCTAAGTGCAAACCAATTGCTACAAAATCAAGACATTTTAGTAAAAATGACAGAAACTCTATCAACATAGAAGTAACTAATCTTTTACGAGAAGGTATCATAGAACCCAGCTCTTCCCCTTTGAGGGCACAAGTTGTCGTGGTTAAGGACCCCTTGGAGAGACATAGAATGAGACTCTGCATTGATTACTCTCAAACTATAAACCAGTTCACGGAGCTTGATGCATATCCATTACCTCGTATAGAAGAGATTATCAATACATTAGCTAAGTATAAGATATTCTCTACTTTTGACCTAAAAAGTGCTTACTACCAAATTCCTTTGAAAGAATCAGAGAAGAAATACACTGCGTTTGAAGCAAATGGGAAATTATATCACCACTGCATTGTTTTGGTGTAACTAATGGTGTGGCTGTTTTTCAGAGAGAGATGGACAAACTTGTTGAACAGGAAAACCTTAAAGATACTTTCCCCTATCTTGATAATATAACTATTGCAGAAAAAGACCAAGCTGAACATGACGAAAATGTACAACGGATTTTAGAAGTTGTACATTCTGAAAATCTAACATTAAATGAGGCTAAGTTAATAAAATCAGCTTCATCAATTAATATTCTTGGTTATTGAGTAGGAAATGATATAATCAAGCCTGATCCAGAAAGACTCCGCCCACTCCAAGAACTCCTGTTCCAGCTACATTAAACTCTCTACGAAGGGTCCTTGGGATGTTTGCATATTATGCTAAATGGATACCAATTTTTTCTGACAAAATTCAACCTTTGATTAGAGCAAAATCTTTCCCCCTTGACTCTACAGCAATTGGTGCCTTTACTTCTTTAAAGAAACAATTAGAATCTGCGACATTAAGCGCCATCGATGAGGATCTCCCCTTTGTTGTTGAATGTGATGCCTCTGATTTAGCGGTATCAGCAACATTAAATCAAGGAGGACCAGTGGCTTTCATGTCTCGTACTGAATTGCAAGGTAGTGAATTGCACTACCCACCCGTCGAAAAGGAAGCTACAGCAATTATTGAAGCCGTGAGAAAATTGAGTCATTTTCTTGCTCGCCAGCACTTCACTTTGATAACAGATCAGCGTTCAGTAGCTTTAATGCTGGATAATCAGAAACGAACGAAGATTAAGAACAGTAAAATTCATGAATGGAGGATTGGATTATCTGCATATATTTATTCAATTGAGTACTGCCCTGGTAAGGATAATGTTGCTCCGGATACATTAACCCGAGCATTTTGTGCCTCTGTTCATTCTTCTGTACTCACTGGTCTTCACAATGGGCTGTGTCACCCTGAAGTCACTCGTATGTTACACTATGTTCGTTCCAAAAACTTACCTTTCTCTACAGAAGATGTGAAGATGACGTGTGCTTCGTGTAGAATCTGTGCTGAATTAAAACCAAGGTTCTTCCGTCCTGAAGAAGGAAGATTGATCAAAGCTACTCAACCTATGGAACATTTGAGTATTGACTTCAAAGGGCCTTTACCATCCTCCTCTCAAAATGTTTATATACTTACCATAGTTGATGAATATTTGAGGTTTCCATTTGCCTTTCCTTGTCCAAATATGTCAGCTGCTATGGTTATCAAATGTTTAGATCAACTGTTTTCATTCTGTGGATTTCCAAGTTACATACATTCTGATAGGGGCACCACATTCAAATCAAAAGATTTAAAAGACTACCTTTCTAAGAGAGGAATTGCAACAAGTAAAACAACACCATATCATCCTATTGGAAATGGTCAGGTTGAGAGGTATAATGGAATCATTTGGAAAGCAGTGAAACTGGCTTTAAAGTCAAATGACATACCAGGTCAGCAGTGGGAATGTGTTCTACCAGATGCATTACACTCCATCAGATCTCTACTGTCAACTGCTACCAATACTACTCCACACGAGCGGTTCTTTAACTCCAAACGGCGTTCTTCTAGTGGCACTTCTCTGCCATCATGGTTGACTAGCCCTGGGCCTGTGTTGCTTTGTCGTTATGTCCGATCAAATAAGAATGAGCCTTTTGTTGATGAAGTTGAACTGACTGATGTCAACCCTTCTTCTGCAACAATCAAGTATCAGGATGGACGTCAGTCACCTGTCTCACTTCATGACCTTGCACCATGTCCGTCTTCTCCATCAGCTCCATCACTCCTTGATAATATTAATCGAGAACTTCCTTCAACACTCCCATCATCCCCTATGGAAACTTTTATAAGTAATTCTAAAATTGAAAATGTAAATAACAATATGAGTGAAGTTGATGGCCAAGCAGTGTGTGTACCACCAGCTATTGAAACACCATTATCTCCTGAAGCTCCAGTGCTGCAAAAGTCATCAAGACAGACTAAACCTCCTGACCATCTCAATTTACAAATAGGAGGGGAGAATGAAGTGTGCGCATGTGCGGGGCTTTTCCAGAGTGTGCACATGTGCGGGGTCTCGGGCCGGCGAGGCCTGCGGAATCAGCAATATTTTCCAGATGCTTTAAAGTTATGTATTACAGAAATGAAATGCTTAAAGTTTAAATAAAGTTTAAGTAAATTACGAGTAGCGTAAAAGTTTCATTTGCCTCACAACATTACCCTTCCATATGTCTGTGTCTCCTTCTTCCCTGACTTAGTCTGAAGAAGGGTCTTGACCCGAAATTTCACCCATTCCTTCTGTCCAGAGATGCTACATGTCCCGCTGAGTAACTCTAGCATTTTGTGTCTATCTCAAGTGATAGGTGCAGGGAGGGCAGGGTAGGCAGATGGGTGGATGAAAATGAGACAAAAGGTTGTGAGATAAGGAGAGAAGAGTCCTAAATTGTGAGGCTAGAGGAAAGGGTGTACCTGGAAGGGGAACGGGTACGGGTAGAGAATGGAGAGATGGTCGTGCAATGAGGGAAATAGAGAAGGGAGAATAAAGAGGAAGGGATGTTGTTGGTTTGTAACCTAAAACTGGAGAATTCATTATGTGATTTTGGCTCAAGATTCCAGCATCTGCAGTTCCTTGTGTCTATCTGTGGTAGAACCTGTGGTTCCTTGACTTACCACACTGCAGACCTCAAAAAACAGTCTCTGGATTGGTGCGCTACAATGCTGAGAACTTTCTTCTGTACTCTATATCTTCCCCTTAACTCTACCTATTGTACTTGTGTTTGGCCTAATTGTATTCATGTATAGTATTGATTTGATTAGATAGCACGCAAAACCCAGTTTGGCAAAAGAATAAATCAGGGAAGGTAGTGCATCCGTGGATAACAAGGGAAATCAGGGATAGTATCAAAACTAAAGATGAAGCATACAAATTAGCCAGAAAAAGCAGCCTACCAGAGGACTGGGAGAAATTCAGTCCAGCAGAGGAGGACAAAGTGCTTAATTAGGAAAGGGAAAATAGATTATGAAAGAAAACTGGCACGGAACATAAAAACGGACTGCAAAGGTTTTTATAGATATGTGAAGAGAAAAAGGTTAGTTAAAACAAATGTAGGTCCCTTGCAGTCAGAAACTGGTGAATTGATCATGGGGAACAAGGACATGGCAGACCAATTGAATAACTACTTTGGTTCTGTCTTCACTAAGGAAGACATAAATAATCTGACGGAAATAGCGGGGGTCAAATGAGATGGAGGAACTGAGTGAAATCCAGGTTAGCCGGGAAGTGGTGTTAGGTAAATTGAATGGATTAAAGGCCGATAAATCCCCAGGCTGCATCCCAGAGTACTTAAGGAAGTAGCCCCAGAAATAGTGGATGCATTAGTGATAATTTTTCAAAACTCTTTAGATTCTGGGGATTGGAGGGTAGCTAATGTAACCCCACTTTTTAAAAAGGGAGGGAGAGAGAAAACGGGGAATTACAGACCAATTAGTCTAACATCGGAAGTGGGGAAAATGCTAGAGTCAGTTATTAAAGATGGGATAGCAGCACATTTGGAAAGCGGTGAAATCATTGGACAAAGTCAGCATGGATTTACGAAAGGTAAATCATGTCTGACGAATCTTATAGAATTTTTTGAGGATGTAACTAGTAGAGTGGATAAGGGAGAACCTGTGGATGTGTTATATCTGGATTTTCAGAAGGCTTTCGACAAGGTCCCACATAAGAGATTAGCATACAAACTTAAAGCACACGGTATTGGGGGTTCAGTATTGATGTGGATAGAGAACTGGCTGGCAGACAGGAAGCAAAGAGTAGGAGTAAACGGGTCATTTTCAGAGTGGCAGGCAGTGACTAGTGGGGTACCGCAAGCCTCAGTGCTGGGACCCCAGCTATTTACAATATATATTAATGATCTGGATGAGGGAATTGAATGCAACATCTCCAAGTTTGCGGATGACACAAAGCTGGGGGGCAGTGTTAGCTGTGAGGAGGATGCTAGGAGGCTGCAAGGTAACTTGGATAGGTTGGGTGAGTGGGCAAATGCATGGCAGATGCAGTATAATGTGGATAAATGTGAGGTTATCCACTTTGGTGGCAAAAACAGGAGGGTAGATTATTATCTGAATGGTGGCCGATTAGGAAAAGGGAAGATGCAACGAGACCTGGGTGTCATGGTACACCAGTCATTGAAAGTAGGCATGCAGGTGCAGCAGGCTGTGAAGAAAGCGAATGGTATGTTGGCATTCATAGCAAAAGGATTTGAGTACAAAAGCAGGGAGGTACTACCGCAGTTGTACAGGGTGTTGGTGAGGCCACACCTGGAGTATTGCGTACAGTTTTGTTCTCCTAATCTGAGGAAAGACATTCTTGCCATAGAGGGAGTACAGAGAAGGTTCACCAGACTGATTCCTGGGATGGCAGGACTTCCATATGAAGAAAGATTGGATAGACTCGGCTTGTACTTGCTGGAATTTAGGAGATTGAGGGGGGATCTTATAGAGGCTTACAAAATTCTTAAGGGGTTGGACAGGCTAGATGCAGGAAGATTGTTCCCGATGTTGGGGAACTCCAGAACAAGGGGTCACAGTTTAAGGATAAGGGGGAAGTCTTTTAGGACCGAGATGAGAAGATCTTTTTTCACACAGAGAGTGGTGAGTCTATGGAATTCTCTGCCACAGGAGGTAGTTGAGGCCAGTTTATTGGCTAAATTTAAGAGGGAGTTAGATGTGGCCCTTGTGGCTAAAGGGATCAGGGGGTATGGAGAGAAGGCAGGTACAGGATACTGAGTTGGATGATCAGCCATGATCATATTGAATGGTGGCGCAGGCTTGAAGGGCCGAATGGCCTACTCCTGCACCTATTTTCTATGATTCTATGATTCTATGAAAACATACACGTGATGCTGGAATAATAATAAATGTAATATTAAACCTGAATTGCTTATCTCTGCTTCTAAATTTTGTTATGTTATCTCACAGCAAACAATAGATGTAGAGTTCACCTTTAATTCCTTACAGGTGTCTTCTCTCACCCCTTGTAGATACAACACAAGACCCAAGGGAGAAACAAACTGGAGGCATGAGGAACTGCAGATGTTGCTTTACAAAAATAAAGGCACAAAATGCTGGAGGAATGCTCAGCGGGTCAGGCAGGATCTCTGGGGAATATGAAGAGGGATATGGGCCAAACATGGGCAGGTGGGACTAGTGTAGATGGGGCATCATGGTTGGCATGGGCAAGTTGGGTCGAAGGGCCTGTTTCTGTGCTGTTTGACTCTGTGACTCTAGGTCCGGATCCTTCTTCTAAAGTTTGTTTCTCACACATGGCACAAGACACGAATACACTGGAGGATGATGTGATGACAAAGTCTTGACAAAAGATTCAAACGGAGCTGGGAGATAGGTAGCCTGCAGATAGAAATCTGCTGACATTATTACAAATATCTCTGATATAAATATGCTGCCCTCATTTCAAGAAGACGGAGTATGATTGTGATTCTCCCACAAGTAAATTAAATCCCATTCATTTTCTCTTCCAGGCTCTCCAAGCCTACATCAAGGACATTGCAAGGGTAATTCCACAGAGGCCCCTAAACTTGTGAAGTAGTTCCACCACAAACCTGAATGTATGTAGCACCTCAGATATGCACTCTTCAAGGAATACTTTAAAGTGGTAGTTGTTTTCTTTTTCACCTGGTTTATTTAAAATTTATAAGCTTCTGAGCGAAAAAGTTGCCACAGTCGTTCCTCAGCAAAAAAATAGGTACACGGATAAAAATAATTTAAGAGCCAAACACGGTGAAATGGAACTAGCTTAGATGGGACATCTTGGTCATGTCGGACAAGTTGGGCTATAAGGCCTGTTTCCTTAGGCCTGACTCTAAGGCTCTCGGCAGACTATGGTAACAAGTTCAGCTGTGAATGTTGCACTTCAGGAGCTACTCTAAGTGAGGCACTGTGGGGCAGCGGTATAGTTGCTGCCTTACAGCGCCAGTGACCTGGGTTCGAATCTGCCTACATGTGCTGTTTGTATGGAGTTTCTACGTTCTCCCTGTGACTGCGCGGGTTTTCTCCGGTTGTTCCAGATTCCTCCCACATCCAAAGACGTACAGGGTTGTAGGTTAATTGATTTCTGTAAATTGTATATTGTCCGTAGTGTATAGGACAGTGCATGGTGGATCTTATAGAAGTGTACAAAATTGTGAGAGGAATAGATTGAGTAAACACACATAGTCTCTTGCCCAGACTAGGGGAATTGCGAATCAGAGGACATAGGTTTAAGGGGGGAAATATTTAATAGGAATCTGAGGGTGACTTTTTTACACAAAGGATGGTGGGTGTGTGGAATCAGCTGCCAGAGGAAGTTGCTGTGGCAGGTACTATCACAACATTTAAGAAACATTTAGACAGGTACATGGATAGGATTGGTTTAGAGAGATATAGGCCAAGCCCAGGCAGATGGGACTACTGTAGATAGGACATGTTGGTCCATGTGGGCAAGTTGGGCCAAAGGGCCTGTTTAAACACTGTATTACTCCCAGACTATATGACATGGATATGCAGGGATAAAGGGATAAAGATTATATGCTGCTAGATGAACGGTTGGTCCTGGCATCATTTTCGGAAGACATTGTGGGCCAAATGATCTAGTTTTGTGATGTACTGCTGTATGTTCTATGTTCTATGCTAGATTACTTATCTGTGAGTTTGCAAGGCATTTCTGCCCTTCACCAAGTTGGTCTGTAATAGAATGGTGGACATGATCTGGTGACACAAGGAACTGCAGATGCTGGAATATTGAACTAAACTGGAGGAACTGAGTAGAAACAGGCCCTTCGACCCAACTTGCCCGTGCTGGCCAATGCACCCCATCTACACTAGTCCCACCTGCCCATGTTTGGCCCAAATCCCTTTTCACGTTTCAGGGTAAGACACTTCTTCATGATTTTGGCGCTGGCTCCAGGAGAACTGATGGCAATATGGGGAACAAAATATCTTAATTTTGTGGTCATCATTTATCACCCACACCACTGCCAGTATGCAATGTGTTGTCCGCTAATGTTCGCTAATTCTCTTTCTCAATGAAATGCATCTTCTGAATCTGTCTGAGCTGTTGCTTGGTTGCGTTCCTGAGGCACCATGAAGATGGAGTCAATGGTGGGGAGTCTGGACTGTGTCTCCCTCCCCCACCACTCATCCTAGCTCACCCAGGAATAAACCTTTCTTATCACACAAATTTGCAGAGAGCTGTAGATGCAGTCCGGCCCATCACACAGACCAGACTCCCCAACATTGACTCCAGCTACACCACACTGCCTTGGAAAAGCAGCCAACATAATCAAAGAATTGTCCCACTCCGGTCATTCCTTCTTCTCCCTGCTCCTGTCCAGCAGATGGTACAGAAGCTCGGAAGTGTGCACCACCAGACTGAGGGACATCAGTTATCAGGATTCTGAATGGTCCTTCCCTAAGCTAGGGTACTATCGAATTCACCTCTACCCCATTACGGACATTGGACTTGTCTATGTATCTTCCCCTTTGCTCGACCTGTTGCACTTGAGTTTCACTTGATTGTGCACAAGTTCAAAAGTTCATGTCACAGGTGTAGAAGTAGGCCATTCGGCCCATCAGGTCTAATTTGCCATCAAACCATGACTGATTTCTGCTCCTATAACTTATGACCTTATAATTAATATTTCCTTCTCAACCCCATTCTTCAGCCTTCCCACCATAACCTTTCACACGCTGACTAATCAGGAACCTCTGCTTTAAAAATACCCACGACTTGGTCTCCACAGCGGCCTGTGGCAATGAATTCCACGTTCATCACCCTCTGGATAAAGCAGTTCCTCCTCATCTCCTTTCTAAAGGTATAACCTTTTTTTCCTGAAAATAAATTGTATCTATGTCTGGTATATCTGAAAATAGACACAAAATGCTGGAATAACTCAGTGGGTCAGGCAGCATCTCTGGAGGAAAAAAATGGGTGACGTAATCTGTTTGGATAGCATGCAAGACATATCTTTTCACTGTACCTCAGTACACATGACAATAATAATAAACCTAAATATAAACCTAACCCTAACATACTGTTTTATCTCCCTATGGCTTTCTTTGTATTATTCCCAGGAAGTCTAGCTTTGTCCAAACAGTTTCTTGAGAGAGGAAAGCGTCAGAAATGTTGCTGAACCAAAACCTATTCATCAACCATTCAGAACGCTGTTAAACCATTCCATCCTTGATGTGGCCATTGTGATAAAGGGCAGTGTTCTCAGCTGCCCACCTCCATTTCTATCAAAGCCAAGACACGATCAAACTGAGGAGTCTGCTTTAAAGCAAACCATTTGGAAGCGGCAACTGATATGACAGCTGCTTTAATCAAATTGGACACTGCCGTTTAAATCCCATCTGAATCACGGCTAAGATTCGCTTCCATTGACATGGCCAGCGTTTCAAGATGCACTAAACCCATATTCCTCTAGTACAATTTGGATCCAAGTTAAAACACAATTAAAAATACCTCATTAACATCTCCCAGGCAGGTTAATTGCAGCAGTAAGTATCCACCCACCAGTAATTAGGAAATCTCCAACTTCAACACATTGGATTGCCTCCGGCATCTGAACACACCTCCATTAAACCCAATGTCACCTCCTTGGAAACACCCTGCACTCCCATGCTAAACATCAAGATATTTTGCCCCCAAACCAATTTTAATTTGCCTGCTTTTGTAAGTTAAAATTCCCCTATCGTCGTGATTTCCATGTTTAAATTAAAGTGTAGATCAGTTCTTAAAATCTTTAGTCAGGAATTATTTCTCACATTCTTGTTGCAGTTTCAAATGTCATTAAATTCAAACTGCACAGAATCAGCACTGCACATCCATAGCTTGGGCGGCATAGTGGCACAGCTGGTGAAGCTGCTGCATCACAGTGCCAGAGATCCCTGGTTCAATCCTGACCTCTGGTGCTATCTGTGCGGCGTTTGCATGTTCACCCTTTGACCACGTGGGTTTCTTCTGGGTGCTCCACTAGACGTGCGGGTTTGTAGGTTAGTCGGCCCTCTGTAAATTCCCTCCCCCCCACCCCAATGTGTAGGGAGTGGACAAGAAAGTGGGGATAACATAGAACTAGCGTGAATGGGTGATCAATGGTCGGCATGGACTCAGTGGGCAGAAGGACCTGTTTCCATGCTATTTTTTCCAATCAATACAATAAAAAGTCTGAATCTCTGCCCATCTGACCTGCTGCCCTGAGGTTTCTGAAAGCAATGTTCTGGATTTCCCTTATGGTTTTAAGTATACTATATAGTTCTATGAACTGCTCAGCGACAGCAAGAATGGACTGCAGTGGATGCAATGATCATTAGGGCCTCTAGCCAAATCAATTATAAATTTATTATGAAAACAGAATCCATTCGCTAGTTGTTGTCCATTAATGGTCCATCTCACGCACTGAAAAGCTTAAACCCAATGCCTTGCTGACTTGAAGTGAAATATTTCTGAACTCTTATCATAACTACGATCTGTTTTATTGTTCCAGGTTCCAGCTTCTGCAGTCTATTATGTCGTCAGAACTATGCATAGATTCAGGGCATACTTTTTTGGGAAGTCACAGAACATAATCAGAAAGTGTTGCAAATTGTGTAGACATGAAAGATGAAATATCGAACAGTACAGCATAGCAACAGACCCTTCAGCCCACATGTCCATGCCGAACATGATGTCCATATCCCTAAATTCTATGCATAGCCATGTGCCTATCTAAAGCCTCTTAAACGCCACTATTGTATCTGCCTCCACCACCACCCCCAGCAGCTCATTCCATGCACCCACCACTTCTGTATCAAAAACTTGGCCCACACACATCCTTTAAACCCTGGCACCTTAAATCCATGCCTTCCAGTCCTTGACATTTTGAAACTCAAAAGGATAAAAGCTTGGAATAGATGGGGTGAATGCACAGAGTCTTTTACCCAGGGTAAGGGAATCAAAAACCCTAGAGGACATAGGTTTAAGGTGAGAATGGACAAGATATAATAGGGACCTAAGGGGAAACCTCAGGGTATATGGAATGAGCTGCTTGAGGAGGTGGTTGAGGCGGGTACTAAACAGCATTTCAAAGACACTTGGACAGATTTTGGATAGGAAAGGTTTAGAGCCAATCCTGGGCCAATTGCAGGGAAATGGGATGAGTTTAGATGGGGCATCCTGGTCGGCATGGAAAAATTGGCCGAAGGGCCTGTTTTTGTGCGACTATGTCAGTAACAGCTAATAAATAGGAAAATGAAACAAACAAAATGCTTCCAACATGGAAAGGATTTATGGACTGAATGAAGTAACAATCAAAAAACCAATACAGTAGGAACTCAGCCTCGGCAAGGACTTGATCATTTTAAAAAGGGACACGATGTAGACATAATGGCTACAAGGATTGGGAGCTCTCTTGATGGTCTCAAGCACTACAATAAATTACAGCATAATGACTGGAAACTAGTTTAGTTTAGTTTAATTTAGTTTTAGTTTAGTTTAGTGCAGTGCAGCGCAGTGCAGAGAAATCACTCACTTATTATGGGGCTGCAGTGACTCAATGATAGTCACAAAATGGAAAACAATGAAATTTGGTTCTCTTTGAACAGATGCATAATAGTAGTTTTAGTCTGGCACTAGTGAACAATCTATCCCAAGGGTTATCCCAATTATCCAGTGTCTAAAGAAAGGTCCCAACCCAAAACATCACCGATCCTTGTTCTCCAAAGAATCTACCTGACCCGCTGAGTTACTTCAGCACTTTAGTTTAGTTTAGTTTAGAAATACAGCGTGGAAAAAACTCTTCAGCCCACCTGGCCCGTGTCGAACAATGATTACCCAAATACTAGTTTTTTCCTACACACTAGAGACAATTTACAGAAACCAATTAATCTGCAAACCTGCATATCATTAGAATGTGGGACGAAACCACTGTACTCGGAGAAAACCCATGCGGTCACAGAGAGAATGTGCAAACTCCACACAGACAACACCTGAGGTCAGGATCGAACCCGGGGCTCTGGTGCTGTGTGGCAGCAACTCTACCGCCATATCACTGTGCCGCCCTATGTGTCTAACCCTATTGCCATGTCTACAAGGAGTTGGATGAATTTTCTGCTGACCATTGCCGTCATTGTCATGATGATGGAGCTAACCATGCAACAGATGGCACAAATGATGCATTGGGCTTAGAGTGGAGATTTACAGTTCATCAGGTTTCAAATAGTTGATTAGTGTCACTGGAAGTTCCAAATGCTATTTCTGTTGGAATTAGAAGGCTCTCTGCCCATTAATTCATCTGTAGCTTTCGACATTAGTCTTTAGAGATACTGCGCGGAAACAGGCACTTCGGCCCTGCGAGTCGACGCCAATAAGTTACCACCCCGTACACTTGCACTATCCCACACACTAGGAATAATTTACAATTACACCGAGACCGATTAAGTGACAAACCTGCACATCATTGGAATGTGGGAGGAAACCGGAGCATCCAGAGATAGCCCAAGCGGTCACAGGAAGAATTTTTAAACTCCATGCAGACAGCACCCAAGGTCAAGATCGAACCGGGGTCTCTGGCACTGTGATGCAGCAAATCTACCATTGTGTCACTGTGCCGCCCTTATACAGTATGTCTAACCCTATTGCCATATCTACATGGAGTTGGATGAACATTTCTGCTGACCAGTGCCATCATTGGATTTATCATGACAACAACTGGAAACTAGTTGCAGCTAATCATGCAAGAGATGGCACAAATTATGTATTGGGCTTAGAGTGGAGATTTACAGTTCATCGGGTTTCAAATAGTTGATTAGTGTCACTGGAAATTCTGATGCTTATTTCTGTTTGAATTAGAAGGCTCTGTGCCCATTAATTCATCAGTAGCTTTAGACATTAGTCTTTAGAGATACTGCGCGGAAACAGGACCTTCGGCCCAGCGAGTCCTCGCCGACCAGTTACCACCCCGTACACTTGCACTATCCCACTCACTAGGGACAATTTATAATTTTACCAAGACCAATTAACCTAAAAATCTCTATGCCTTTGTAGTGTGGGAGGAAAACGGAGCACCTGGAGAAAACCCACGTGGTCACAGAGAGAACGTATAAACTCCATAAAGACAGCACCCATAGTCAGGATCGAACCCGGGTCACTGGCGCTGTGAGGCAGCAACTCTACCACTGGGCTACTGAGATTGGGTGTTTTAAAAGGGGAGATTGATAAGTTCTTGATTGGTAAAGGCGTCAAAGGTTACGGGGAGAAGACAGGAGAATGGGGTTGAGAGGGAAAAACAACTCAGCCATGTTAGAATTGCAGAGTAGACCCAATGGCCCGAATGGCCTAATTCTGCGCCTATGTCTTGTGCTCTTTTCACTGACCAGTGCCCAGAAACTGTAGAATTAATTCTGAAATATAAAGATTGTGAAACAAATATCCTGAAACATAGCCGGTTATCTCATTGTAAACTAAGATGGACTAACAATCGAAGGAATATTTATCCAAGCATGGTGTGAGGAATCGAGGGATTTGGAGACAAACCTTTGGCACAAGTTGAAAGCTGTGCAGAAGCTGAGGAAGCTGTTCACACAAACACAACTGGATGGATTTGGAACTTGACCAACTTCTCTAAACCCCTTATGTATTCTGCCAAATATATTTACAAGTCAACACATATTTAACAATGACAATACAGTCCCAGCAAGTCTAGCTTTATCCCAATAGCCTTTTGAGTTTGGTAAATATCAGAACTGTCTTTGAACTAGACTTTCGAGATACAGCGCAGAAACAGGTCCTTTGGCCCACCGAGTCTGAGTCGACCAGCGATTGCCCCGTACATTTGCACTATTGTACACACTAGGGACAATTTACAATTTACAGAAGCCAATTAATCTACACATCTGTACATCTTTAGAGTGTGGGAGGAAAGTGGAGCAACAGGAGAAAACTCATGTGGTCACAGAGAGAATGTACAAACTCTGTACAGACAGCGCACATAGTCAGGATCGAACCGGGGTCCCTGGCACTGTAAGGCAGCAACTCTACCACTGCGCTAACGTGCCTCCACTGTCACCAGAATAAAACTAATTCATCAACCATTCAGAATGCCGATAAACCCAGATGTTCCTGATCAAAACCTTTGTGTCATGCTAATAGTTGAACATCAAGCATTGTAAATGGTACTCGCACAGGAGAAGAAACAGCGTCTCATTTCTATTTCATGAATTATCAATACCCAGGCAAAGAAGGTACGAGTTGAGAGGGATTCATCAATCAAATTGTCATAGATGTGATCTTTATGTCATAAAATGCAGAGATTTCAGGGCCAATGTGGGCAGCTTGCAAGAAGACACAAAATGACAGAGTGCTGGAGTAACAGCTGGAGTGCGGGTCAGGCAACATCTTTGGAG
This sequence comes from Okamejei kenojei, assembly GCA_035221665.1. Taxonomy (NCBI): domain Eukaryota; kingdom Metazoa; phylum Chordata; class Chondrichthyes; order Rajiformes; family Rajidae; genus Okamejei; species Okamejei kenojei. Next base: position 28,067,084 of record CM069148.1, read on the forward strand.
AACATGGATCAATGATGTCAATTTGCAAGAACCCATACACAGCATTGATTTTTTTCTGCACATGGGAACATTCTTCCATGTATTTGGATTATTTGGAGTATTGTGTGCAGTACTGGTCGCCCCATTACAGGAAGGAGCTTTAGAAATGGTGCAGAGGAGGTTTACCAGAATGATGAGAACTGCAGATGTTTTTTACAAAGAAAAGACACAAAGTTGGTGAGTAACTCAGCGGGGAAAGGGAGTATCTCTGAAGAACAGGCTTAGGCGACATTAAGGGTCAGGCCCCTTCTTGATACCTGGAATGTGGGCATCAGCTTCAAGGAGAGGTTGGACAAACTTTGATTGTTTTCTCTGGAAAGCCGGAGGTTGAGGAGAAATCTGATAGGTACTGTATATAAAGTTATGAGATGCTTAGATAGGTATAGGTAAGATCCGAATCCCTTTCGCAGAATGGAAACATCAAATATTCAAGAACACAGCCTTAAGGTGAGATCGCAATGTTGATATGAGGTGTGCCAGGAAAGTATTTTACACAGAGGGTGGTGAGTGCCTGAAATGTGCTGCAAGGTGTGGTGGTGGAGACAGATACGATAGTGGTGTTTAAGAGACGTTAGGATAGGCACATGGCTCTGCAGGGAATGGAGGGATATGGATTATGTGCAGGCAGAAAACAGTTGGTCTTGGCATCATGTTCGGCACAGACATTGTGGGCCGAAGGGCCAGTTCCTGTGCTGTACTGTTCTATGTTCTATGTTAACATTTGTGCTGGATTATTGAATGTGTCTGGTATTTCCCACCAATGTCGAAAGCAGAACATATTCAAGGCAGCAGTAGGGTAAAATGGTTTATGCATCAATAATGGCATTGTCATGGCAACTGATTACTCAGTCATGGGTAAAGATATTCATCTGTCAACAATTTAAAACAAGTTCCCACTCACAAAGAGGACAGTGAACTTGAAAACATATCCATGTGAAGTATTGAATAGTTAAAGGCCAGGTGAAGTGTTTACTGCATCACCATAGCAGCATATAGAAGTCCCAATGTTGTAACTGTTTGCACTGATCAACTGAGATTGATGGCATTCTGACTCAGAAAACTGAACCTAGACTTAACAGAAACATCAAAATTATACTCAGACATCCTACATAAGATCTGCAGAATTATTAAAAAGTACAGGAACGGATTTTACAGATTATGATATATGACATTGATTACCAGATTTATCCTAGAAACTTAAACATGCGCACCACCAGACTCAGGAACACCTTCGTCGCCTCTATCAAGCTTCTGAAAAAACCTTCCATATGCTAGAGTACTATCTGATTCACCTCTACCCCATTGGACTCTGTCTATGGAACAGATACGCTACAATGCTGAGAACTATATTCTGCACTCTGTATCTTCCCCTTTGCTCTACCTAGTAGACTTGAGTTTGACTTGAATGTATTTTGTTTAGCATTATCTGATCAGTAGTTTAGTTTAGTTTATTGTCACATATACCGAGATAAAGTGAAAAGCTTTTTGTTGCATGCTAACCAGTCAGCGGAAAGACTATACATCATCACAATTGAGCCACAGTGTACAGATACAGGATGAAAGAGAATAATCCGATAATGGGGATAGTATGCAAAACAAGGTTTTTCTCTGTACCTCAGCACACATGACAACCTTGTAATAATATTTTTATTAAAAGGAATCCATCATAACAACGGTATTACAACTTTTCAAATACACAACCAACTTATTTCAATAAGTATACGAATGTTACAAATAGTACTTATAAACTTCTATTTTTTTGAAAGTAGAAAAAGAAAAGAATAGATTTTAATCAATAAGAGTGGTGATTAAATAATAATTTTGATTATAAAGAAAGAGAAAAAGAAAAAAGAGGAGAAAAAATATATATGTATATGTATATATTCTTGTTATATGTATTTAATTAAAATAAAGTATTATATAGAAAAAGAGAGAGATTATACTATACATCCTAATAGTGAATAACAATTTCAAATACAATATTAATGGAGACATGTATACAAATCAAAAAGAAAAACAAAGAGTTATTTTCATCTAATCCTGCCGGGTACCCATTGAGTTGTGATGCCAAGAACAGCTACCCCTTCAAATATTCTGTATATGGAGACCATATCTGTTCAAAGAGTATGTATTTGTCCATTAGGACAAATCTGATTCTTTCCAAATGCAACGTCTCCAACATTTCCACTGTCCACATTTTAATTGTGGGGGATAATGTTCCCTTCCAAAATTTCAATATTAATTTTTTCCCTATTATCAAACAGTAATCCAAGAAATTTCTTTGGTTTACTGTTAATGTTAGATTTGAATCCGGGACTCCTAATATTATTAATTTTGGATCTGGGTCTAGTTTAGTTTTAAGAACTTCAGAAATAACTCTAAAGATTTATATCCAATAATAATTAAGTTTTATACATGTTACAAAACTATGCGTTAAATTAGCTTCCAAGTTCTGACATTTATCACAAATAGGAGAAATGTTAGAAAAAATTCTATTTAATTTCGTTTTTGAGTAATGTAATCTGTGTAATACCTTCAATTGTATCAATATATGTCTAGCATTTAATGAGCAACGATGTATACATTGTAGACTTTCTTCCCAAATTTCCTTCGTTATAGATAAACCCATTTCATTTTCCCATGTTTGTCGATATATTTCCGAAGTTGGGATTTCCTTATCCAAAATAGTATTATATATATACGCTATTAATTTTTCTGTATTTGGGTGTTTATTAAACAATTCATCTAATAATCCTGGTTTTCTATTTTTATAGTCTTGCGTATTTGACTTAATATAATTTCTAATTGGTAAATACCTAAATATGTTATTTGACTGCAATCCATAGATATCCTGTAACTCTTGAAATGAGAGAAATGTTCCTTCCTTATAAAGGTGTTCTATCCTTTTAATTCCTAAATCATTCCAATGTTTAAACCCCTTGTCCAATACAGAGGGCTTAAACAAAGGATTATTCATAATTGGCAAACAAAGTGACAAATTATCCATATGTAGGGTCTTAACTATTTGTTTCCAAATGCGTCTATTGCTATGAATTATAGGGTTGTTACCATACATTTTTTTTTGTACTTCCCTTGGTGCAAAAAAAATCGAACCTACATCAAAAGGCAAACAGTCTTCCTTTTCCATATTTAGCCAGCTTGGTTCATGATCTAAATTTACCAACCAAAAATTCATATTCTTAATCTGAACTGCCCAGAAATAATATAGGAAATTTGGTAGTGCTAGTCCACCGTTTATTTTAGATTTACATAGATGTTTTTTACTTATTCGATGATTTTTATAGTCCCAAATAAAACTATTAACCAAAGTATCTATATTTTTAAAAAACATTTTAGGGAGATATAAGGGGATTGCTTGAAATAAATATAACAATTGTGGTAAAAAAAATCATTTTTATAGCATTTATTCTACCGATCATTGATATAGGTATTGTTTTCCAATATAAAATATATTTTTTTTAGTTTATTTAATAATTGAGGGTAATTATATTTAAATAGACAGTTATACGATTTAGATACATTAATTCCTAAATATTTGAGTTTGTCCGTAACTATTTTAAGTGGGAATTGTTCTAATATATTTAATTTTATTCCAGTTATAGGCATAATTTCACTTTTATTCCAATTAATTCTATACCCAGAAAATGTACTAAACTTAGTTATAACATTAAATAGATTAGGAATACTAATCTCCGGTTTTGAAATATAAATGAAGATGTCGTCTGCGTATAGAGATATTTTATTCGTTGTAGTTTTGGTATTATATCCATTTATTTCTGGTTTGATCTAAACCTTTCTGCTAATGGTTCCATTACCAGAGCAAAAAGTAATGGTGATAACGGGCATCCTTGTCTACAACCCCTAAAGAGTTTAAATTTTGCTGATAGCGTTTGATTTGTTAATATTCTTGCAGTATGATTTGAGTATATGATTTTTACCCATTTGGAGAATATATCCCCTAGTTGAAATTTCTGCATTATTTTAAATAAATATGGCCATCTAACCTGGTCAAATGCTTTTTCAGCATCTAAGGATATGACAGCTAGTTCAGTATCATTCACTCTTTTTGAGTACATGACATTGAATAGACGTCTCAGATTATAGGATGAATAGCGTTTTGGAATAAAACCTGTTTGGTCATGATGTATTAATTCATTAATCACTAAACTTAGCCTCCGAGATAAAATTTTAGTTAGTATTTTTTGATCTGTGTTTAAAAGAGCTATTGCTCTATATGATCCAGGGTCCTCCAAATCTTTATCAGCTTTAGGGATAAGTGTAATTGTAGACTCGTTTAATGATTCTGGTAACTTTCCTTGTTCATAAGCATATTTATATATTGTATGTAAGCGTGGAGAGATCAGATCATGAAACTTCTTATAAAATTCAACACCTAAGCCATCAGGGCCTGCCGCTTTTCCGTTATTTAATGATCCAATTGATTCCTCAATATCTTTTACTGATATATCAGCGTTTAACAAGTCTCTACATTCCTGATCTAAACTATTAACCTGACATTCCTGTAGGAATGTTTCCATTCCATCTGATTGTCCTGCTAGTTTAGATAAGTAAAGATTTTGATAATATTGTAAAAATGTATCATTGATATCTTTTGGTAAAGTCAATATTTCTCCTTGATCAGATCTAATTTTATGTATCATTTTCTCCTCATCTAATTTTCTAAGCTGACAACACCTAAGCCATCAACACATGACAACCTAAACCTAATGTATTCCTCATCTGCAGATCTGAGACCACATTCCACAACAGGTCATATTAAACTCTATTGTGGTTAATAATAGTCATAGAATCATACAGTAAAAAACCTTTGGCCCTTCGACTCAACTAGTCCACGCAGACCATCAATACTAGTCCCGCTTGCCTGCATTTAGTCCATATCCCTCTAAACTTATTCTGTCCATGAACCTGTCCAAATAGTTCTTAAATGTTATGATAGTACCTGCCACAACTATCTCCTCTTGTGGCCTGTTCCATATACCCACCACACTTTGTGTAAAAAAATTGCCCCTTATGGGCCTGTCCCACTTAGGCAACTTTTTGGGCGACTTTTTGGGCGACTGCAGGAGACTAAACAGTCGCCACATGGCCGCCACATGTTCGTGGATGGTTGCCGGGGAGTCGCCTTCATTGTCGTGAGGAGTTCCCACATTCTGGTCGCTGCTTCATTACGGTCGGCGTAAATTTTTTAACATGTTGAAAATTTTGCGGCGACTAGAATGAAACCGCCAAGGAGAGTAGTGAGAATTCTCTACACCCTCTCCAGTTTGACAATATTTGAAGATGGCACCAACCATAGTTGAATTTTGTTTAGTAAAATTCTTAAGGAGAGAGTGAAAGTGAAACTGACCTTGAAGTGAAGGAAATTTACCTCAGGGGAAGGAATAAAAAATGTTAAACATTATTATAGAGATTAACGTTAATACCAATTGGCACTGACATTTGGAAACGAGATGCGAAAGTGTTAGTTGGAGTATTCCTCACAAAGACATATCTTCTGAAAATCGGCAATAGAACCGAAGGTGCTCAGGTAAATCATTTAATTCCTACAAGACATTCACAAGGGATTATCGAACAGTTGTGTGATCATGAGTGTGTTCCAGAAGTTGATTCTGGACAGATTATGGAAAAAATAACACACAGCATCGAATTTGAAGCATAATCTTTCTCATATCAAGTGGGGACAATAACCAAATGTACAAGTTCCTCCGAGAAGATCAAAGAAACTGACAGACCTGAAGAGAAAGTAAATTTGCAAGTAATGTGAATAATTATTTTTGAAATGCGGATAGCAATGTATGTAAATGAGCGATGTTTATGTATGATATATGCAGATATGTGTGGAGTAGTTACACAGAAATGGAAAATAAAACAAGATGCTTATGTTTTATCTGTTCTCTCTCTCTTATATTCATTATATTCCTGGCATGACATACAGTTAAAGAATAATCCACATAAGCATTTCAAGAACGGCCGATCACTTGTCCCAAACCTAATTAAGTGAAGTCTTTCTCAACATAACAATTCCCTCTTGCATCCAAATTTATACCATGGCTCCGTGAATCAAAACCCTTGCTACTCACTATTCTGTCAGCCATGTAATCAACTTTCTAATCACTTTGACCCTCTTAGCAACCCGAATGTAACTTAACGAACAATTCCCGACACAATACCTCAGGGGTTCAGTATTTTGAACCAAGGTCTAGCTCTTCAAATCTTGCAGTGGAACCTCATTCTCAGTTTCATTCAAGCTGTTGATTCTTAGATTGGCAGCAGTTCTCTCAACCAGGCTCAGTTTCTTCACCAAATGCACACAGGTACCTTTAACCCATGGCATTAATACGGCATCACTCTCTTTGGAATTTCACATCACAGGCTGCACATGTGCTTTCCACCCCCATCCGGTACACTCCCATTTCTCCCACCTCTTCTACCCACCCCCAGTCCATCTCCTTTCCTCTCCTTTTTACACTCATAAGATTGTTAAGGGCATGGACACGCTGGAGGCAGGAAATATGTTCCCGATGTTGGGGGAGTCCAGAACCAGGGGCCACAGTTTAAGAATAAAGCCATTTAGAAGGGAGACGAGGAAACACTTTTTCTCACAGAGTGGTGAGTCTGTGGAATTCTCTGCCTCAGAGGGCGGTGGAGGCAGGTTCTCTGGATGCTTTCAAGAGAGAGCTAGATAGTGCTCTTAAAATTAGCGGAGTCAGGGGATAAGGGGAGAAGGCAGGAACGGGGTACTGATTGGGGATAATCAGCCATGATCACATTGAATGGCGGTGCTGGCTCAAAGGGCCGAATGGCTACTCCTGCACCTCTTGACTATTGTCTATTGTCTATCAGACTTTAGATTTTAGAAATACAGCACAGAAACAGGCCCTTCAGCTCACCAAGTTCATGCCGACCAGCGATCACCCCATACACTAGCAGTATCTTACACATTGGGGACAATTTACATTTTTACTGAAGCGAATTACCCTACAAACATGTAGGAAGGAACTGCAGATGGTGATTTAAAATAAGACACAAAATGCTGGAGTAACTCAGCGGGACAGGATTGGGTGACGTTTCGGGTCAAGACCCTTCTTCAGACTGATCTGAAGCCTAAAGAAGGGTCTAGACCCGAAACATCACCCATTACTTCTCTCCAGAGATGCTGCCTGTCCCGCAGAGTTACTCCAGCATTCTGTGTCTATTTTCAACCTGAAAACCTATACGTCTTTGGAACATGGGAAGAAACCAGAGCACCCAGAGAAAACCCACATGGTCACAGGAAGAACGTACAAACTCCATTCAGACAGCACCCATAGTCAGGATTGAACCCACGTCTCTGACACTGTAAGGCAGCAGCTCTACTGCTGCAATACTGTGGTACACCTGCTCTTAGCTCCGAGTCCCCCATTTCCCTTCTATGTCCCCTCTATCTCTTCACCCTGTCCCCTCCCACCCATATCCCTCCTTCCGGCTTTACCTTTCACTTTTTCCCATTCCACCTCCAGCCGTTGTCACTTACTCCACCCATCTGCCATTGATCCCTCCCCTCGCATATATCCACCTTCTATCACTTGCCAGGGTTCGTCCCACCCCCGCCACTCTTTTCCAGATTTCTCCCCCTACTCCAAACAGTCTGAAGAAAGGTCCTGATGAGTCCATTCCCTTCTGTCCTTCCCCCCTGCATGGCTCAGCCCACCGGGTCTTCCTACATCTGGCCACCGGGTCTCTTGGGGCATGTTCTGGCTTTGCGGTGCCTTCAAGGACAACTTCCAGATTTTCCACCTTCCCCCTCTCTCGCCAGATCCTCTCCGTCGAACCACTGGCCCTCAGAGAAGTGAGCCACGGGAAATGGCCTGAAAAAAAGTTCCCGACTTGAAACATCATCTGTCCATTTCCTCCCACAGACGCTTGTTGGCCCACTGAGTTCTTCCAGCACTTTGTTTCTCAGTTGAGTAACTGGCCAGCAGGTGACGCCGTAAGTGGCAGCCTCACCAACAGCCTGTCTCGTCCCTTTCTTCTTTTGTTGTTTTTAGTTTAATTTACTTGCATGTTTCAGTGTATCTAATGTGGTGGTTGGGGGGGGAAACTTTTTTTATCTCTTCTCCCGAGGGAGTTGCGACTTTTTCCATGTCGTATCTCTGTCCGCACTGCGACCTAACATCGTGGAGCTGGCGGTCCCCTTGTTACGAATCGACCTCGAGAGCTCCAATTGGCTGTGTGACTTTCAGCGCAATATCCTTGGCAAATTGTCACAGTTGCGTCATGAGGGAGAGCAGAATAAAAATAAACTTGAAGAAATAATCATTTTAAGAAATCAGATGTTTTACATGAATCAAGAAGTCATTACCTGAATCAAGACAAGCATTTTTCTTTCCAATAGCTCTCAAAGGATCTGAAATATGACAGGCATACAATTTTGCAAGAGCTTTAAAGTTAAATTTAAATCTGATATTACAAAACCTGATACTGTACACATTTCCATGGCAATTCCACTCAGCAACCCTCTAGGGTAGTGTATGTGCTATTAAATTGTCATTTATCCCACCACTGAATTACATCTTCCTCATAATTTCACTGAAAGTACAAGTTTCAACTTTTCTACAAATCAATAGAAGCTTCTGAAATTGTTGCGGGCGTACAGATGACTAAAAATAGGCATAGAACAGGCACAGTGGAATGAGACCCTGGAGGTTCAAAACTATGAGAGAGGCCGTGATATTGATTGGCATATTGGTGATTACCATGATTCAATCACCTCACCCCATAACACCATCTTTTTGATCATTGTAATGAGTGGAGTTGTACACACATCAAAATACAACACATATTTATTAAAGTCCACATTGGTCTGCAGAATGTTACAGTACCTAACAGCTACTCAGACTGAATTACGTAAGCAAACTCTTGGTAACATAAATCGCATACTAGGCGGAGCAAATAATAACAAGTGCTACAATTGGTTAGTAGGAAATGACCAATCTACAATCATGAATGTGAACTTGAATGTGAATAGAACGATGAAGAGTACATCACAGTAGCAGCCCCTTCGGCCCACAATGTCTATGCTGAACATGATGTCAAGATAAACTAATCTCATTTGCCTGCACGTGATCCATATCCCTCCATTCCCTGCATATCCATGTGCCTATATAACATGGCCATTATCAAATCTGCTTCCACCATCACCCCTGGCAGCACATTCTAGGCACTCATCACCCTCTATGTAAAAAAACTACCTCCGCATGTCTCCTATAAACTTTGGCTCCCTCACCTTAAAGGTAGGCCCCCAAGTCTTTGACATTTCTCATAATTTTACATTTTACTTTGCAGGATTTTAATCTAAATTTTCTTGCAAATGACACAGATTTTGCTCCATATCAATGGTTCAATGGTTCAATGGTGCCTTATTTGCCACATGTGTAACTGCACAGTGCAATTATTTTTGAATACATTACACACGCGGGTGCTGCCATGTCTTCAGTTCAGTTTAGTTTATTGTCACGTATACCGAGGTGCAGTGAACAGCTTTTGTTGCGTGCTAACCAGTCAGCAGAAAGACAATACATCATTACAATCGATCCATTTACAGTGTATAGAAACATGATAAGAGAATAACATTTAGTGCAAGGTAAAGCCCGCAAAGTCCGATTAAAGGTAGTCTGAGTGTCATCAAAGAGGTAGATAGTAGTTCAGCACTGCTCTCTGGTTGTGGTAGGATGATTCAGTTGCCTGATGACTGCTGGGAAGAAACTTTTCCTGAATCTGGAGGAGTGTGTTTACACACTTTTATACCTTTTGCCTGATGGGAGAGAGGAGAAGAGGGAGTGGCCAGGGTGCGACTCGTCCTTGATTATGCTGCTGGCCTTGCCGAGGCAGCGCGAGGCATAAATGGAGTCAATAGAAGGGAGGTTGTGTGATGGCCTGGGCTGCGTTCACAATTCGCAGCAATTTCTTGCGGTCCTGGATGCAGCTGTTCCCAAACCAAGGTGTGATGCATCCTGAGCATCATGGCAACATCTCCAAAGTCCAAAGTCCATTTCTGGACCGCCTGCGTGCTCGGTCTACTGGAGCGGCTCCCGATCCAGGTAAGCCCCAGGCTCTGCAGGGCCTCCTTCCATCGCATTCGACTCGATCGGACCATGAACTGACGTCCCATCCCTTGCCTGGACAATCTTTTACATCGGTTAATCCTCCTACAGGTCCTTGCCACTCGTGTCCAAAGTCTCCAGTGGCTCTCTCCTCCTCGGATGTCCTGTGACTGGGGGATGAACAAGGCCAGGGCCCGGTGGCTTCCCTCAGGCTGCAGTCCGCAGAGCCTTCGGGTTCCAGGCGGGTTCCAAGTTCAGTGGCCCGACACCTCGAGAAGGCTTCTGCCAGGCTGCATGCTCCAACTGAATTTAGGATTTAAGAGAGAGTTAAATAGAGCTCTAGGGGCTAGTGGAGTCAAGGGATAAGGGGAGAAGGCAGGCACGGGTTATTGATAGGGGACGATCAGCCATGATCAGAATGAATGGCGGTGCTGACTCGAAGGGCCGAATGGCCTCCTCCTATTTTCTATGTTTCTATGTTTCTAACTGTCGGTTTGCTATAACTTACCTTCTGAAAACACTAGAAACAGTCTCCCACAAGTTGCCCTACATATCCAGAGTACTGGGGATTGGCTGAAACGGCAGCCTCTGAATGGGGTGAGTGGGGAAAGAGAGGCTAACTCATTGTTTCAAAGGATGAAATGTTGATTTATGGCCTATTGTAGTCCAAATCCATCATTCTACATGCAGCTAAGATAAGGTTTTGGAATCAACACTGCAGAACATGAAGCGTTAGCCATGGACTTAATGAACACTGTGCATAGCAAATTACAGTAAGTAAATAATTCACCATTTCATCAGCATGGGATAAAGTGCAATCTGATGTGATTCCCGCCCCCACCCCCACCCTCATTATCCCTTCATAGCGGTCCTTCCATCTACCTTCCAGGTCAACACATCTAATTCCTACCCCCCGACTAATAGTCAAGAGACATACAGCATGGATACAGGCCCTTTGGTCCAATGTTGCCAACCAAGATGTCTCATCTACACTCATCTCACTTGCCTGCATTTGGCCCATATCCCTCTAAATCTTTCCTATCCATTTACCTGTCCATATTTCTTTTAAATGTTGTTATAGTGCTTACCTCAATTACCTCCCCTGGCAGCTCGTCTCATATGTCCATCCCCCTCTGTGTGAAAAAGCTGCCCCTCAGGTTCCTATTAAATCTTTCCACTCCCACCTTAAACCTATGTCCTTTCGTTCTTGATTCCTCTATTCTAGATGGAGGGAGAAATGGGTACGCATTCAGATGGGGTACAGGAAAGAAATGGGGGGGTGGGGGGTGGTGGGGTGGATAGAGTGCTTATTCATCAATGGTCTCTTTATTGGCAAGAGTACAGATATAAAGTGCAATGCTTGTTCTCCATTCAATCATACTATACATGAGAACATTAGCTCCTCTTCTGGGACAGCACACAGAGAATCGCCACATTACCGACCTCTATTCCATTGACTCCATCTACACTTCTCACTACCGCAGTAAGGCCACTAGCATAATGAAGGACCAGTCACCCAGGTCGCTCCTTCTCCCTTCTCTCAGCGGGCAAGAGGTACAGAAGCATGCAAATGCATATCTGCAGATTCAGGGATAGTTTCCTCCCAGCTGTTGTCGGACAATTGAACCGTCCTCTCATCAGCTGGAGTGTGATCCTGGGTTTGTAGGTTAATTGGCCTCAGTGTGTAGTGAGGGGATGCGAAAGTGGGATTACTTAGAACTTGTGTGAACAGGTGATCGATGGTCGGCATAGTGGGTTGAAGGGCCTGTTTCCCTGCTGTATCTTCCAATAAATTCAGTCAAAAAAGAAAGACACGATCCAATTATTAAAAAATAATACGTGATGTGCATTAAAGTTCATGTTTTCTGTAGAACAACAGAGTAATATTTCCTCCACTGTTCCATTGTTTTTGTACAGTTATATAATAATTTGCAATTGTGTAGTTTATCATCTTTATTATCAGCTCATAAATAAATGGAACAATAATTGCGAGTAAAAAACCTTAACTGTGCTATTACCTTCACAGCCTTGAGAAAATGGAACTCAATTGCAGTCGAGACACCAACTCGTTTATATTGGGATAATATAAAATCGACGCACCAAGGTATTTTAAACAATACTCTAACTTGACCGAGGAAATAAAGATACTGTAACCTTTGTAAAATAAATATTCAGTGTTCTGTGAACTATGTTCTGTTTTAACATTTGGAATGATTGTCCAACCTGATGTTTGTCAGCAACTTGCTAGGTTGTGAACATAGAACATTGAAAGGTAGAGCACAGGAACTGGCCCTTCGGCCCACAGCACCTGTGCCGAACATAATGCCAAGATAAACTTAATCTGCCTACATATAACTCATAAGCCTCCATTCCCTGCATATCCATGTGCCGATCTAAAATCCCGTTAAATACAGCAATTGTACCAGTTCTCTCCGCTGACTGGTTAGCACGCAACAAAAGCTTTTCACTGAACCTCGGTACACCTGACAATAAACTAAACTAAACTATTGTAACAGCCTCCACCACCATACTTGTTAGCGTGTTCCAGGCCCCCATCATTCTAAGTGTAAAACATTTTCCCCATACATCTCCTTTTAATTTTGCCCCTTTCATCTAAAGCTATGCTCTCTAGTCTTTGGTTTCTCCATCCTTGGCCCCCATCCTCATAACTGTCCACTCTATCTATGCCTCTCGTATTTTTATATACTTCTATCAAATCTCATCTCAACTTCCGGCGATCTAGAGAAAACAATCCGTTTGTCTAAACTCCTTTGTAGGTAATACCCACTAATCCTGGCGGCATTCTGGTAAACCTCCTACACCCTCTCCAAAGCCTTCACATCCTTCCTGTAACGAGGTGATCAGAACTGCACGCAATACTCCAAATGTAGCCTAACCAAAGTCTCATAGAGCTGCATTATATTGCAATTGAATTAAGCTGAATTGATTGTAGATTGGAGAGGTCCCCCTCCCCTCACCCCACTAACCATCAACAACACCACAGTCACATCTGTGGAGTCTTTTAAGTCCATGGGAACCGTCATCTCCAAGGACCTTAAGTGGGGGGCTACCATCGACTCCACAGTCAAAAAGGCACAACAGAGGATGTACTTCCTATGGCAGCTGAGGAAGCACAATCTGCCACAGGCAATGATGGTCCAATTCAACACGGCCATCGTAGAGTCTGTTCTCACCTTCTCCGTCATGGTCTGGTTTGGCTCAGCCACCAAGCACGACACCTGGAGGCTGCAGCGAATCGTCCGATCAGCAGAGAAGGCTATTGGCGACTCCGGATTGTCAAAGCTGTCAAAGCTGCCACAGCCGGACATAAAAACAGTTTTTATCTACCAGTAATTGCTCTACTCAACAGCCAAAAATCTGTAGCCTCCCTTTGATCTGGTATTTTGTTGGTTCACATGTTTGATCAATGGTGTTTTATCATTAATGTTTTATTATTATTAATGTTTAGTGTTTTCTGAGTCATTCATAACTGTCACTGTATGTTATGTTGTTACTTGTGGGCTGAGCACCAAGGCAAATTCCTTGTATGTGAATACTTGGCCAATGAACTTACTTACTTATATTCCTGACTCTTACACATAATGCCACAAATTTCCCTGCTGATGCACATAAACTCCTGACTAAGTCTATAGCAATAAGGAAGTGCAGATGCTAGTTTACAAAAAAGACACAATGTGACTCAGCAGCTCAGGCAGCATCTCTGGAGAACGTGGATAAGTGACAATTCTGGCCAGGACCTATAAGACTGAGTGTAAGGCTGGGCGCAGAGGGTGGGGGGGGGGGGGGGGGGGGGCAAAATGGGAGAAAATCTGGAAGACAGGAGGGACAGGTATAAGGGGAACATAGGCGCAAAGGGGGGTTTTCAAAGGCTGATGGATAGACAATAGTTTGTTGATTAGTTATTAGGTTAATTATGTTATGATGGATTTGTCCAACCATCTGCCTATCAAACCCCACCTTCCTCACCTGTGTTCACGCTTTGTCCTGCCTCTCCCATCTTCCAGGTTTGCCCCCCCTCCATCTCATAATCAGTTTGAAAAGGGTCCCGACCTGAAACATTACCTATCCATGTTCTCCAGAGATGCTGCCCGACACGCTGAGTAAATACAGCACTTTGTGCCTTTTCTTTAGATACAGCGTGGAAACAGGCCCTTTGACCCACCGAGTCCACTCAAACCAGCAATCACCCCATACACTAACCCTATCGTACACACTATGGACAATCTACAATTTTACCGAAGCCAATTAGGCTACAAACCTGTACATCATTGGAGTATGGGAGGAAACCAAGCACATGGAGAAAATCCACAGGGTCCCGGGGAGAACGCACAAACTCTGTACAGACAGCAACCGAAGTCACAATCGAGCTTGGGTCTCTGACGCTGTAAGGCAGTGACTATGCCACTGCGCCACTGTGCCACCCTAGATTTCCTGACTGAGTATTGGCAGATTGACACAGGAAAGCTCAGTCTCCACAACATTTGGCATCAGGGTACTCTTGGTCATGGAGGAATGTTGTGGTGAGGGGGAGGATCACTCATTGGGGCTGGGAAATTGGATGGGGGGATCACTGCTTACTTGTGCTGATTTTAGCAAGGAAGTCCTCCTTCACCCACCACAAACATCGCTTTTCAAAAGGTTATGTATTAACAATATCTCTGCAGCACCAACCAAAGTGAGTGCAATTTAATTAACATAATTAATCTCAATTAACCATCATCAAAAGAATGGATGAAAGATTGGAAATCACTCCATTGTATAAAAGGACGTACCAGAACAAAATGTCAATGATCAATTAATTTTGGTTCCACTATTTTTAAGCCATTATTTTAGAAACAACTTCACTTAGCAGATTACAAGGATATTTGTCATGGGGAAGTATAAATATTTATATGGAAAACACATAACAAATCTTAATTTTTGGCAGATTGCTTAATATGAATCTGGCTATTTTAATTTTAATTTTTAGCTTTAAAGATACAGTATGGAAGCGCGCCCTTCGGCTCACTGAGTGCATGCAGACCATCGATCATCCGTTTACACTAGTTTTAAGTTGTCCCACATTGTCATTCATTCCCTACATATTAGGGGGATTTTACAGAGGGCCAATTCACCTACCAACCTGCATATCTTTGGGATGTGGGTGGAAACCGGAGTACGTGGAGGTAACCCATGCAGTCAGAGGGAGAACGTGCAAGCTCCATGTAGACAGCACTTTAGGATTGAAATCAGGCCTGTGGTGCTGTGAGGCAGCGATTAACTAAATTAAAAGTGTTGGAAGAACTTAATGGGTCAGGCAGCATCTGTGGAGGGAATGGACAGATGAGGTTTTTCAGGTCAGGACCCTCCAAAAGTCTGAATTAGGGTTCTGACCCAAAATGTCATCTGTTCATTCTCTCCACAGATGCTGCCTAACCCATTGAGTTCCTCCAGCACTTTCTGTTCTGCTCAAGATTTCACAGTTACACAAAGAGTGGTGGGTGCCTGGAACATGTTGCCAGGGGTGGTGGTGGAGATAGATACAATAGCGGTGTTTAAGGGGCTTTCAATACACATATTGATATGTAAGGAATGGAGGGATATTTATCATGTTCGGGCAGATGAGATTAGTTGATCTTGACATCATGGACGGCACATACATTGTGGGCCAAAGGGCCTTCTTCTGTGCTGTTTTTTTTTAATGTTCTATGTTAATTATTGATAGAAAGGATGTTGAGAGGTATGACCTAAATTCAGGCAAATGGGATAGTCTAGGCTGCTTGGCATAGACAAAGTGGGCCAAAGTGCCAGTTTCCATGCTGAATGGCTCTATCACTATCAATTTCAGATATAGAATAATCAACCCAGAACTTTAGAGATACAGCATCGAGTCCACACCGTCCAGCATTCACCCCATGCACTAGCATTCTCCTATACAGTAGGGACAATTTGCAATTTACAGAAACCAATTAACCTACAAATTAACTAACCTAACCAATTAACCCGCACGACTTTGGAATGTGGGAGGAAAACGGAGCACACAGAGAAAACCCACGTGGTCACAAGAAGATCGTACCAGTAATCCTGGGTCTCGGGCGCTGTAAGGCACCAACTCTACCGCTGCGCCACTGTGCTGCCTGAAGTTGCCAATAAACCCCAAATTATGTTAGTAAAGCTTAAATTATGATATTGGTTCCTGCTTTCTTAACAATAAATTATTTTTGTTAAATCTCTTCTCCAACCAGACAATTCTTTAACTCGTAACAGCCACCTACACAGTGTTAACAAAAGTCAGATAATGTTAATGCATGGAGTAGAATGTTTACAAACCTTGACTAATAATGTGGAAAAGCGCTGGATAATGTTTAGAAGTCTTTATCCAAATGAAACCTTGTTAAAATAAGTATTAGTCATCTATTTAATTAAATTAATTAAGTGCACAAGAGGGCAATAAACATCTGATTGGACTTGTTACATTACCTGTAGTGTGAATTCAATCTCCACCTGTAAGGCAAACATATTCAGTTCTATCACAGTTCTATTGTCCTTTACTTCAATCAGTCTGAAGAAGGCACTCGACCCAAAACGTCATCTGTCCATGTTCTCCAGAGATGCTGCCTGACCCGCTGAGATACTCTAGGATTTTGTGTCTACCTTTGGTATAAACCAGCATCTGCAGTTCTTTTTTAATACCATCCTCAGTTCAACTTCCTTTATCCAACACATCTTAATATAATTATTAGTCTCTGCAACTAACATTGTGTATTTCAAGATTCTGAGGTCTGTATATCAGATTCTTGATGTGAAATTTAGTTTCTTTCCATTGTTTTCACCGAACTACCAAGCTGTTTTCTTGAATCTCTCATTGAGTCATAGAATCATAAAACACAGAAACAAGTCCTTTGGCCAACATGTCCACGCCTTCAAAACCACCACTCTTACAATTCACAGTCCCAGTCTCTGTTGGCCATAAAGGCCTGTTGCAGCCATCACCTCATTCAGATCACCAGCGAGCCGTCCCCTTCTCCTCTGTGAGCTGTCAGCCTTCGTTCCCCTGGGAGGTGCCCCCCACATCTGACCTAGAGGACACGGAGGTTAACACCCCTTGGTTCTTCCTATCATACTTGACTAGCGTCCGCTGCCATCACCGGCTCCCTCCCCCCTCCTCTCTGGTTCCTGGTCTTCAGGGAACAAGCAGGTTCCGCGGCAGGTGAGCCTGCCCTGTCATCAGAGTATGGTCATGGCTCACTGAAACCTTCTGCCTATCAACACATGACTCAATCAGTTCTCCCTCGGCACTAATTTATCTTCCCTTTAGAGACCTCTATGACGTAGTGAGTTTCACATCGCGGCTGTTGTGAACGGTTAGGACAGAGTAATGACATAGTTGGTAAAGCCGCTGCCTTACAGCGTCAGAGACCTGGTCTTGATCCCGACCTCGGGTGCTATCTGAGTATGCACGTTCTTCCTGTGACCACATGAATTTCCACCGGGTGTTCCACTTTCCTCCCACATCCCAAAGATGTGCGAGTTTGTAGGTTATTTAGCCCATTGTAAATTGCCTCCTTGTGTGTCGGGAGTGGATGAGAAAGTGGGATTACATAGAATTAGTGTGAACGGGTGATCGATGGCCGGCATGGACTCAGTGGGCTGAAGGGCCTGTTTCTATGCTGTATCTTTCAATCCAATTCAATTCCATCCAGAATTAATGGAGGGAACATGAGAATGTTCATCATAAGTCTTCTTCCTTTATCCCATTGATTCTGGACTTTAGTCAATATGCTACCACAGTTTTAAAAACTGCTCACTTACTTAAGTTAGAGATAGATTGCTACCTATTGTAAAATGATGCTTGAAAACTACCAAGTGGCTTGGCACAAACACAACGTCACTATTTTCAAATGGTGTGCAAATTATGTTGCGGTCTTTGTTAATGGAAAGGGTGACTGCATAATTTGCACACATCACTGAATTCCTTCCTGATTCCAGTATAATTAAGATAGATGTTAAGACAGAAGGATCCTGAGCGAAACCATTCATCTTGGGTTTTCATTCAAAAATAAAAGCTGGTAATGACGTCATTTATGGAAAGTCAATGACATTTGAAAAAAAAGCTTCCGATATCATTAGCTGCTTGCTCCAGGGCCTTTCTGATGTATTACAGCTGTTTCTGTTTCTAAAACGTCCACCTGATCTAATACTAATTTGGGCACTGGCCTGGAGTTAAGGATTTATATTTTTATTCATATAATAAGCTAGTGGTATCAAGCCAACAAAATGGAAAATTGCTTAGACAGTCTATAAATAGCACAGGAATTCTGATCCCTGCCTTTACTCTTAAGGTCACAGAGGATAAGGGGGACCTCATTGAAGCTTACCGAATAGTGAAAGGCCAGGAAAGAGTGGATAGGCCGGGGAGGATGGTTCCACAGGCGGGAGAGTCTAGGACCAGAGTCCATAGCATTAGAATAAAAGGTTGTACCTTCAGAAAGGAGATGAGGAGGAATTTTAGTCAGAGGGTGGTGCATGTGTGGAAATCATTGCCACAAATGGCTGTGGAGGCCGAGACATTGAGTATTTTTAAGGCAGAGATTGACAGATGCTTGATTGGTAAGGGTGTCAAGGGTTATGGAGAGACAGCAGGGGAATGAGGTTGCCAGGCATGATTGAATAATGGAGTAGACGCCATGGACTGAATGGCCTAGTTATGCTCGTATGACGTGTAGAGTTAAACAGCGTGGAAATAGGTGTGTGACATGAAGTGTGGAAATTTGCATGTGGCTTCACTTTGGTTGGATCTCCCGGTTGCTAACCATTAAACCATTTTTACTCCCCTTCCCATTCCCATTCTGACCATTCAGTCCTGGGCCTCCTCCATTGCCAGAGTGAGGCCACAGGCAAACTGGAGGAACAGTGCCTCATATTCTGCTTGTGTCGCTTCCAGCCCAAGAGTATGAACACTGAATTCTCCAATTTTAAGTAACCAACCCTCCCCCTCCACACTCTGGGAGTGCACCCATTTCTCACATTAACCCGCTCATCTACTCCCCCCCCCCCCCCCCCCCCCCCCCCCCCCCCCATCCATGTCATATTCCACCCATATTCCTTCCTCTGGTTTTACATTTCACTCTTCTTCTCTCCTTATCAGAGATGATGCCAGACCCGTTGAGTTACTCTAGCACTCTGGTATCAATAGAGCATCTACTGTTGTTTTGTTCTACATCTAACCTACAAACCTGTATGTCTTCAGAGTGTGGGAGGAAACCGAAGCACCCCGAGAAAATTGCTCAGATAATGGAGCCACTAATGTCCAATATACATGAGGGAAAGGAATTGCAATACCCTGTACTCCTTGATCCCAATACAGGTAGGGTGCCAATCTCAAACATTATGCTCATTGAAACCATGTGTGTAAACACTAACCATGCCTTATGCATCAACAGGTGGAACTAAACTATAACTTTACAGCGCGAGATAAAGTTACTAAAGCTACAGTGTACCTCTATTAAAGAGCCTCGATTTAGATGGAACAAGTGCTGGCAGACAACTGAAGGCAACCAGAGAACTAGGGGACAATGACACACTGCCAGAGAGAGTGCTGCCTGAAATAGAACATGATGCCGAGACCTTACTTATCACTTATCTGCCTGCACATAACCCATGTTAGATATTTAGTATTTGGTATGATTGGGTATTTTTAAGGTGGAGTTTGATAGATTCTTGATTTGTAAGGGTGTTATGGGTTATTGGTAGAAGGCAGGAGAATGGGGTTGAGAGGGGAAGACAGATCAGTCGCAGTAGGCTCGGTGGACCGTATGGCCTAATTCTGCTCCTATCACTTATGAACATATCTCTCTAATCCCTGAATATATCCATGTGCCTATCTGACAATGTCTGTGCCGAACATAATGCCTAGACCAACTCTTATCGTCCAAGAGATTTCAAGAGAGAGTTAGATTTAGCTCTAAAGGCTAAGGGAATCAAGGAATATTGGAGAAAAAGCCAGAACGGCTTTTGGGTGATCAGCCACGATCATATTGAATGACGGTGCTGGCTCGAAGGGCCGAATGGCCTATTCCTGCACCGAATGGCCTATTCCTGCACCTATTTTCTACGTTTCTATGCTTCTGTGTTTCTTGCACATAATCTATATCCCTCCATTCCCTGCATATCCATGTGCAAACAAAAGTCTCTTAAACACCACTATCATATCTGACTCCACCACCACCCCGGGCAGAGGATTCCAGGCATCGACCACCCTCTGTGTGAAAAAATACTTGCCCCACATAGACAGCACTGGAATTTGCTTTATAACGGTGTGACCACATGGGTTTCCTCCGGGTGCTTCGTTTCCTAGCGCATCCCAAAAACAATGGGGCTTGTAGGTTAATTGGACTCTGTAAATTGTTCCGAGCGGGTAGGGAGTGAATGAGAAAGTGGGATAACATAGAACTAGTGTGAACAGGTGATCGATGGTTGGAGTAGACATGGTGGGTCGAAGCCTATTTCCATGCTTTTTTTCAAAATCTAAAACAACCTGAGGCAGCTGATGTGAGGGTCGTGGCTCTGTATCCTGTCACAACTGGAAAAGATGGCTTTGGTCATCAATGGTACAGTATTTGCACCATCCACAGACACCACCCTGATCGTATCAATTGAAGATGACAGTGTCCTCACCAAAATCTCACATCAGCGCAGACCATCTTGCAAACCAACCTCCCTTCCATTGACTCCATCTACACTTCACACTGCCTCGGCAAGGCCGCCAGCATAATCAAGCACCAATCTCACCCGGACACTCCCTCTTCTCCCATCTCCTACCAAGCAAGAGGTACAGACGTGTGAAAGCGCACACCTGCAGATTCAGGGACATTTTCTTCCCAGCTGTTTTCCGGCAACTGAACCGTCCTATCCCCAATGAGGGAGCGATCCTGACCTACCACCTATCTCTTTGGTAACCCTCAGACTATCTTTAATCCGACATGACTAGAATTTATCTTGCACTAAATGTTATTCCCTTGATCCTGTATCTGTACATTATGAACAGCTTGGTTGTAGTCATGTAAGGCCTTTCCGCTGACTGGGTAGCACACGACAAAAAGCTTTACCCTGTACATCAGTACGTGACAATAAACTAAACTAATCTAAATTAATCTAAAACTATTCTTTTTCTCCAGAGATGCTGCCTGATGCGTTAAGTTAGTCCTGCATTTTCTGCCTATCTTCGGTGTAAACCAGCATCTGCAGTACCTTCCCAAAATGAACATCAGTCTCTTTAAATCACGTTTGCTCATCAGCCCATAATCTTTAATTCAGAAACTGCAGAAGATGTAAAAGTTTTTGCGTTGCCCCACCACAATTGTGCCTTTACAACCTTTTTTTCTCTTTTGGGGATTTAAGACATGGTAACTGACTAGTGTGGGAGCAGCAACACTATCTATTTAATCCTCACAGCCAACAGAGCGGGTATCCAGTGTGTACAATGGAGGTAGAATCCATAGTGTCTTGGACAGATATAGCACTCCTTCCAGCATGCCAGAGGGAGAGATCGTTCATGAGCTATCTTGCAGAGGACTCCAGGGAAGTATTTTTATGGAAGAGCTTAGAGAAGAAGGTTGATGGGAATGATAAATGAAAAGCTCGCTCCATTCGGGCTGTTGCCAGGAAGTAAGTGCATCGGATGGAAAGAGGGATCTCTGTAAAGCTTGAAACCACTTTTTCTCCAGAGTGGAGAGAACAAAGAGAGTGCAAGACACTCACAACACTGTAAAAAAAACTTGCGCCGCACATCTTCCTTAAATTTTTTTCCCTCTCACTTTATTTTAGTTTACTTTACTTTAGAGATACACCATGGTAACAGACCCTTCAGCCCACCAAGACCGTGTTGACCAGCAATCCCCGTACACTAAAACTATCCTACTCACTAGGGACAATGTACAATTTTACTGAAGCCACTTAACCTACAAATTTGCCAGTCTGTGGTGTGTGGGAGGGAACCGGAGCACCCGGAGAAAACCCTCGTGGTCACAGCGAGGAGGCACACTCTCCGCACAGCCAGCACCTGTAGTCAGGATTACACCCGGGTCTTTGGCGCTGTAAGGTAGCAACTCTATTGTTACCGGTAGTTAGTTTAGTTTAGTTTAGTTTAGTTTAGTTTTATTTATTTTTATCATGTGTATGGAGGTTCAATGAAAAACCTTTGTTGGTCAAAGAAGACCATACATGAATATAATCAAGCTGTCCACTGTTGCACAGATAAAGAATAAAGGGTACAACTTATAGAGCAAGATAAAGTCCAATAAAGTTTGATTAAGGATAGTTCAAATGTTTCCAATAAGGTAGATGGGAGTTCAGGGCCGCACTCCAGCTGGTGATAGGATGATTCAGTAGCCTGATAACAGCTGGGAAGAAACTGCCCCTGAATCTGGAGGTGTGCTTTTTCAAATTTCTGTACCTCTTGCCTGTCTGGAGCAGGGAGAAGAGGGAGTGAACGGAGTGAGACTGGTCCTTGATTATGCTGGTGGCCTTGCCGAGGCAGCATGAAGTGCAGATGGAGTCAATGGAAGGAGCTGGTTTACTTATGGTCTGGGTAGGTCCACAACTCTGTAATCCTTGCAGTCTTGTATGGAGCTGCTCCCAAATCAGGCTCGGGTTTTGACATTGACATTTCCACCCAGGGTAAAAGATTCTGAGTGATAAGGTGAAGACTGAGAGAAACCTCCTGAGAAGATTGGGGAAATTTGGCATGTCACCAAATAGTCTATCAATCTTTTATAGATGTACAGTAGAGAGCACATTGATGAGTTGCATCACGGCAACGCCCAAGAACAAAGGAGGATGCAGAAAGTAGGGCCTCCTCCACGGCCAGAGTGAGCAACACCGCAAGTTGGAGGACAGCACCTCATATTCCGCTTGGGGAGTCTGCATCCTTTGGGCTTGAACATTGAATTTTCTCAATTCTGTTAACCCTTGCTGTCTCCTCCCCTTCCCACCTCTCCCTCAGCCCTCGGGCCCTGGCATTCCCTCTATCTCCATCTCCCTTCCCCACCCTAGTCGCACTAGCTTCTCATTTTCACACCACAAACAGCTTACAATGGCTTGTTCCCTTTATCATCGATACTTTTTTGCATATCTTTAATTCATTGTTCTTTATATCTCCACATCACCGTCCATATCTCTCGTTTCCCTGATCCCTGACCAGTCTGAAGAAGGATCTCGACCCGAAACGTCACCTATCTCCTTCGCTCCTTAGATGCTGCTGCACCCGCTGAGTTTCTCCAGCTTTTTGTGTAACCCTGCAGAAAGTAGGGGATGTTTCCTGCTTCATCTCGGGCATTGTCCTCCCCACTCCCCACCGACAAAGGATTCGACAGGAAACACTGCCTCAAAAAGGCTGTTAATATCACACCACCTTGGCCCCACTCTTATTTCACAAGTACCATTGGGAAGAAGATCCAGGTCTCTGGGAACCGGGACCTGCAGGTGAAAGAGGAACTTCTTCCCATTAACCCATTACCATCAGAGTCTACAAACACACTGCACAACACAAGCCCACCTCAGCAACAAACTACTATGGACTTTGTTTTATTTGTACTACGGGGCGGCATGATGGAGTAGCAGTAGAGTTGCTGCCTTACAGTGCCAAGACCCTGACTAAGGGTGCTGTTTGTACATAGTTAATTGGCTGCAGTAAGAATTGTAAATTGTCCCTACAGTTTAGGATAGTGCTAGTGTACTGGGATTACTGGCCGGCATGGACTTGGTGGACAGAAGGGCCTGTTTCCGCTCTGTATCTCTAAACTGTATCTCCTAACTACATTCTTCAGTTTGCACTTTCATGGCGTTGTATCGTAGTATGGCTGTTGATTTATTGTATTATTTATTATTGTATATTTATTCGTGTTTTCGCATTAATGTGCCTGTAAAGCTGCAGCAAATAAGAATTTAATTGTTCTGGTGTATATAACAATTGAACGCTCTTCACTCGTGTCTCTTGGTTGAGGTGCTAGCTGGCAGCCTGTTTATCATCCCTGATCTGGCTGAAATAAAAGATGTAAACAGCAGACCAGGAATGAAATCAGAGGGGAGAGGGAGAAATGTGGGACAGTGAGGTACAAAATACTGCTGGTGCTCGAGGGGATAGGGGTGTATTACTTGATATTGAAGAATTCTATATTCAAATCAGCAAGTCCAAACGTAGCCTGGGTGATTGTTTTGCTGAATGCCTTAGCTCAGTTCTCCTGGGCCTACGCGATCTCCAGGTTGCCAAACACCTTAACTGCCCTTCCCATTCCCATACTGGCCTTTCTGTCCTGGGCCTCCTCAACTGTCAGAGTGAGACCACGCGCATCTTAGAGCCCCTCATATTCCACTTGGACAGCTTATAACCCAGCTATACATGAATATTGATTTATCTACCTTCATAAAACCCTTGCATCCCCTCTGTCTCCGTCTCTCTCCCACCCTCAACATTGTACTATTTCCACTGTCATCCTGTCATTGTCTGTATAACTCATTAACACCAAGCCCAGAGCCAATAATGGACCATTTGCTTGAACATTGTTACGTTTTTGCATATCTTTACATTCATTTGTTCAATATCTGTCTATATCACCACCTACAGTGCATTCAGAAAGTATTAGACCCCTTCACTTTTTCCACATTTTGTTACGTTACAGCCTTATTCTACAATTGATTAAAAAAATGTTTTATCATCAATCTGCACACAATATCCCATAATTAAAAAGCGAAAACAGGTGTTTAGAAATTTTTTTGCAAAGTAATTAAAAATAAATAACTGAAATATCACTTTTACATAAGTATTCAGAGCCTTTACTCAGTACTTTGTTGAGGAACCTTTGGCAGCGATTACAGCCTCAAGTCTTCTTGAGTAATGCGCTACAAGCTTGGCACACCTGCATTTGGGTAATTTCTCCCATTCTTCTCTGCAGATCCTCTCAAGCTCTGTCAGATTGGATGGGGAGCGTCGATGCACAGCTATTTTCAGGTCCCTCCAGAGATGTTCGATCGGGTTCAAGTCCGGGCTCTGGCTGGGCCACTCAAGGACGTTCACAGAGAATCTTATTTCTCATGGTCTGAGAGTCCTTTAGGTGCCTTTTGCAAACTCCAAGTGGGCTGCCATGTGCCTTTTACTGAGGAGTGGCTTCCGTCTGGCCAATCTACCAAGCGTGACGTCTGGAGGAAACCAGGCACCGCTCATCAACTAGCCGATACCATACCTACGGTGAAGCATGGAGGTGGCAGCATCATGATGTTGTTCAGCAGCAGTAACTGGGAGACCAGTCAGGATCGAGGGAAAGATGAACGGAACAAAGTACAGAGATATCCTTGATGAAAACCTGCTCCAGAGCAGTTTGGACTTCAGACTGAGGCTGAGGTTCACCTTCCCACAGGACAATGACCCTAAGCACACAGCTAAGACAACGCGGGAGTGGCTTCGTGGCAAGTCTGTGAATACCCTTGAGTGGCTCAGCCAGAGCCCAGACTTGAACCCGATCGACAGGGCCGGCCTTAAGAGTTGCGGGGCCCAATTGGGAACAATTTTGGTGAGCCCCAGGTTCCCAGCCAAGGTCTGTAGAAACATAGGAATACAAATAATGTCTACTATAGACTTTATATCTCTATGGTAGATTGGAAAGTAATCAAAATGTGCGCTTAAAAAGTGCCTGTGAGTTAATGGACCAAACAGATCTAACATTTAAAATTTCATACATGTAAGCCTACAAGTAACGAACAAAATGTGTGGATCACCTCTGAAAAGTACATAGTTATAATGCCACTTGTTTTAGGACTCTGAATTGAAAACAAATTTAATTAACTAGATCCTGGAAAACCAATAACTATTGTCGAAAAACCAGTCCAGGCATTAAATTTTAGGCTTCTACCCCATACTAACTTAGGGGGTGGGGTGTGTGTGTGTGTGTGTGTGTGTGTGTGTGTGTGTGTGTGTGTGTGTGTGTGTGTGTGTGTGTGTGTGTGTGTGTGTGTGTGTGTGTGTGTGTGTGTGTGTGTGTGTTAGTTGTCTGTGCGTTGAGTGTGCGGGAGGGAAGGAGAGAAGGGTGGGAGTGAGATAAGGGAGGAAGGAGAGAAGGTAGTGAGGGAAGTAGAGAAAGAAGGAGGGGGGGAAGGAGAGAAAGAAGGGAGGGAGGGAAGGAGAGAAGGGAAAAGAGAGAGAGGAGAGGAGAGAAAGAAGGGTGGGAGGGAAGGATAGAAGAGAAAAGAGAGAGAGGAAGGAGGGAGGGAAAGAGAGAAGGGAGAGAGGGAAGAAGGGAAGGGAGGGATAGAAGGGGAGGAGAGAGGGGAGGGAGAGGGCCGGCGGCAGGAGCGGATGCCGGGGTCCGGGCTGACGGGTGTGAGCTGAGCCCGAGGTTTGCAAACGTTGCTCCAGCCCCCGGCCCGGCCTTCACTGTATTGTTCACCGTGTCTTCTCGGGGAGAGAGAGGGGTGGAGCCGGGGCTGTGTTCATGAAGCACGGCGACTGGAGGGGCGGGAGCGCTGCCCTGAGACCGTGAGGGAACGACCCACCTCCCCCTTCTCCATTCCCTCTCACACAACCCCTCCCCGTCTATCTCTTTCTTCCCCCCTCCACTACCATACTCTCTCTCTACCCCTCTCTACCCCTCTCTCCCCTCTCCACCCGGGGTAGATCTACCTGAGCTGAGAGTAGATTACTCTGGCGCGGGGCCCATAGAAACATTGAAACATAGAAAATAGGTGCAGGAGGAGGCCATTCAGCCCTTCGTGCCAGCACCGCCATTCATTGTGATCATGGCTGATCAATAACCCAATCAATAACCCGTGCCTGCCTTCTCCCCATATCCCTTGATTCCATTAGCCCCTAGAGTTCTATCTAACTCTCTCTTAAATCTATCCAGTGACTTGGCCTCCACTGTCCTCTGTGGCAGGGAATTCCACAAATTCACAACTCTCTGGGTGAAATCGTTTTTACTCACCTCAGTCTTAAATGGCTTCCCCTTTATTCTAAGACTGTGGCCCCTGGTTCTGGACTCACCCCACATTGGGAACATTTTTCCTGCATCTAGCTTGTCCAGTCCTTTTATAATGTTATATGTTTCTATAAGATTCCCCCTCATCCTTCTAAACTGCAGTGAATACAAGCCTAGTCTTTTCAATCTTTCCTCATATGACAGTCCCGCCATCCCAGGGATCAATCTCGTCAACCTATGCTGCACTGCCTCAATTGCAAGGACATCCTTCTTCAAATTAGGTGGCCAAAACTGCACACAATACTCCAGATGTGGTCTCACCAGAGCCCTACACAACTGTAGAACAACCTCTTTACACCTATACTGAAATCCTCTTGTTATGAAGGCCAACATTCTACTAGCTTTCTTCACTACCTGCTGTACCTGTAAACCAACTTTCAGTGACTGGTGTACAAGGACACCCAGGTATCGCTGCACCTCCCCATTACCTAACCTAACCCCATTGAGATAATAATCTGCTCCTTTGATTTTGCCGCCAAAGTGGATAACCTCACATTTATCTATATTATACTGCATCTGCCACGCATCTGCCCACTCACTTAACTTGTCCAGGTCACTCTGCAACCTTCTAACATCCTTTTCACAGTTCACACTGCCACCCAGCTTTGTGTCATCCCCAAATTTGCTAGTGTTGCTCCTAATTCCCTCTTCCAAATCATTAATATATGTGGTAAACAGTTGCGGCCCTAACACCGAGACTTGCGGCACTCCACTCGCCAATGCCTGCCATTCTGAAAAGGACCCATTCACTCCTACTCTTTGCTCCCTGTCTGCCAACCAATTTTCTATCCTGGTCAACACCCTACCCCCAATACCATGTGCTCTAATTTTAGTCACCAGTCTACCGTGCAAGATCTTCTAGAAAATCTAGATACACTACATCCACTGGCACCAATTGGGAGCAACTGGTCCAATCGGCTTAAGGCCAGCCCTGCCGATCGAACATCTCTGGAAGGACCTGAAAATAGCTGTGCATCGACACTCCCCATCCAACCTGACAGAGCTTGAGAGGATCTGCAGAGAAGAATGGGAGAAATTACCCAAATACAGGTGTGCCAAGCTTGTAGCATCATACCCAAGAAGACTTGAGGCTGTAATTGCTGCCAAAGGTGCCTTAACAAAGTACTGAGTAAAGAAGGGTCTGAATACTTATGTAAATATGATATTTCAGTTATTCCTTTTTAATTACTTTGCAAACATTTCTAAATCTGTTTTCGCTTATTTATTATGGGGTGTTGCATGTAGATTGATAAAAAAAAATGAATTTATCCATTTTAGAATAAGGCTGTAACGTAACAAAATGTGGAAAAAGTGAAGGGATCTGAATACTTTCTGAATGCCCCGTATAATGTCTTGTTTCCCTTTTCCCTGACTCTCAGTCTGAAGAAGGGTCTCGACACGAAACGTCACATGTTCCTTTACTCCAGAGATGCTGTCTGATCCGTTGAGTTACTCCAGCTTTTTGTGTCCATCTTCAATGTCCGTATCATTGGGCTGTAATCTACCTAATTATAAGTAGTCACCTTCCACCATAACATGGACCAACAGTAACAGTAGAATTGCGTTTCTTGATAGACCTCTGCATGGGACCAGAACTGCTGAAGTCTTCAGCCCACAAATGAAACAGCAACATAAGTAGATTTACATGGAACAATGACAGATTTTAACTGTGCAACGACACTTTATAAACCATTCTCTTCAATGGTACGCAGGAGATTATATATACATATTTCATCCATGAAATGGTTAGTTAATTCCTCCCAAACCTTTTAAAATATTTATTAAAAAAATATGGCGAGTATAAATCGAAAGTTTTTTTTATCAAATAAATACACTGGCTTAACTCCAAAAGATAAAATCCCCTCCTACATGTGTTTAGTATTTGATTGAAACAAATCAAAGATTAAAATTCTCCCCAGTAACTACTAGCATTTTATTAAGTCGAGCAAAACCATTTATTCCTTGCTAACTCTCAGTGTAGTCCTGTGCTTTTCAGTGTAGTGCATAGAAATGTGCGTTCTGTTGCATAAAAAAAGGCCATTACACAGAATATAGAACATAACACAGTACAACACAGGAAAAGCCCCTTCGGCCCACAACGTATGTGCCGACCAACTCTTATCTGCCCGTACACAAGAGTTGCTGCCTTACAGCTCCGGAGACCCGGATTCAATCATGACTACAGGTGCTGTCTGTACGGAGTTTGTACGTTCTCCCTGTGACCCTGTGGATTTTCTCCGGATGCTCCGGTTTCCTCCCACATTCCAAAGACGTGCAGGTTTGTAGGTTAATTGGTTTCTGTAAACTGTCCCAAGTGTGTAGGATAGACCTAATGCGAATAGGGTGATCGATAGTCAGCGAGGGTTCGGTGGGCCTGTTTCCACACTGTATCTCTCAACTAAACTAAACTAAACTAAATATTAGAATATTAATTAACATTAAAAAACTAACTAACCACCTACTTTAATATCACAGTAAATAACAAAATGATAGATTACTAGATTGGATAAAAATAGATAAAGAAGATAAACTAAAAAGGTTGGCAGATCTCACGATAAAACACTCACCAGATCCAGATGGAATGCATCCGAGGTTGCTGTGAAAAAGAAAGGTGGAAAATGAGAAAGTGTTAGCAATAAACCTCCTTCAAAATGGGAGTGTTGCCAGAAGAGTACAGAGCCACAAATCTTACAATAAAGGGAATATTGTAAATACTGGTCAGCTTAACGTTAAACGGGGAATGTTTAAGGGGGGGGGGGGGCGGCATGGTTATGCAGCGGTAGAGTTGCTAGCCTCACAGCGCCAGAGACCCGAGTTTGATCCTGATTATGGGTGCTGTCTGTACGGAATTTGTACATTCTCCCTGTGACCTGCGTGGGTTTTCTCAGGGTGCTCAGGTTTCCTCCATCACTCCAAAGGCATACAAGTTTGTAGATTAATTGGCTTTGGTAAAATAGTAAATTGTCATGTACCCATCGTTGGTCGGCACAGACTCAGTGGGATGAAGGGCCTGTTTCTGCAAAGATAGACATAAAGTGCTGGAGTAACTCCGCAGGTCAGGTAGCACCTCTGGAGAAAACGAATAAGTGAGGTTTCAGGTCAGAACCCTTCTTCATACAGGTACATGTGTTCATAAGTTCACTCAGTAGGTGTTAGTAGCAGAATTTGGCCCATGAAGTCTACTCCTCCATTCAATCATGGCTGACCTATCTCTCTCTCCTAACCCCATTCTCTTGCCTTCTCCCCATAACCCCTGACACCTGTACTATTCAAATGTATAGGAATGGTTTAGAAGCATATGGGCCAAATGCCAGCAAAGGGAACTAGATCTGATGGGGCGTCTTGGTTGGCCTGGGTGAGTTGGGCCTGAGGCCGTGTTTCCATGTTGCATGACATTATGACTTTATCACACTAAATATCACAGAGATAAACAGAAACAGGTGAAATAGGCAGGCAAATGGCAAATTAAATTTATGAATCGAGTACAAACTAACCTTTAAATTGAATTCAGAAACAGAGTCATCCAGCTATTTCCTATTTAAATAAGGCTATTGGCTTTGCCATAAGATGCATTTGCACTGCGTTAAGTATTAATATTAATATGGAAAAACATATAATGTGGTAGACTTTCCATGAAAAGATCGATGTAAAAAAGTCCAGCTCAATTTGGAGCACATTATGATATCCTATCCCTTTCAACACTCAAAGTTTACCAAATGTTTGAGAAGCAATAGAGGACATTGCCATTTCCTCCTTCGATTTGAATTATTTATTTTCCATTATCCACAGTTCCAATTATATATCCTCAAATTCCTATCTGTGGTTTATGTTTAGGTGATTCATATCCTGACTGGGTCCAAGAGGAGTTGATATTCTGAATTAAGCCGGTCAATTCGAAATCTCATAACAATGCAAAATAGTATCACCTGGTGTGGATATTTAATTGCATGTTGGCATCATAATTGTAGCTATTTCTCCTTCCCCTCATAGGAGAGATTAGATGAAATTGTTTTATTGATATTACAATCAATATCCAGGAGTAGGATAAGTGGGTTGATGTGTGATATAACTTTCCATTTTGCGTTTCTACATGAAATGACAAGGACATTGCAAGGACTAACTGTGGAGAGGAGACACAAGTAACTGCAGATGCTGGTTTACAAAGCAAGACACAAAGCGTTGGAGTAATTCAGCAGGTCAGGCAGCATCTCTGGAGAACATGGATAGGTGACATTTCAGGTCGGGTCCCTCCTTCAGACTGATTGTTGTAGATGTCGTTTTCAAGAGAGTTAGATTTAGCTCTGAGGGCTAAAGGAATCAAGGGATATGGGGAAAAAGCAGGAACGGGGTACTGATTTTAGATGATCAGCCATGATCATATTGAATGGCGGTGATGGCTTGAAAAGTTACTCCTGCACCTATTATTCTAGGTTTTCTATGTTTCTATGGCGCCCAAGCCAGACGACTGCGTGCTGGTCCCAGAAGCGGATTGGCAATCACTCAATACAATCGCTCCACTCTATTAAACTTCTACTCCAACAGTAACATTTCTCACTTTAACTACATTATTCCCTTTATCATCTATCTATCTGTACACTGTGTAGGGCTCGATTGTAATCAAGTGTAATATTTCCGTGGACTGGTTAGCACGCAACAAACAGCTTTTCACTGTACCTTTTCACTGCACCTTTGGAATGTGGCAGGAAAGCAGAGCACCCGGAGAGAACCCACGCGGTCACAGGGAGAACGTACAAATTCTGTAGCGACAGCACCATGGACAAGATCGAACCCGGGTCTCTGGCGCTGTAAGGTAGCAGCTCTATCGCTGCACCACAGTGCCGCCCTTGTGAACTGCATTACAAGTAATCCATGACCAACATGATAAAGCAAGCTACGTGCTGTCAGATCAGTAAGTTGTCCTCCTGGTTCCTGCCCAATGTTGCACACCTAACCAACATTGCACCATCAAAACAAACTCAATTGGCCATTTATCTATATAATTAAAAGTCTCAGCTTGACCACTTCCTGTTTGCACTGTGTTTTGATTTATGAGGATTTTTCCCATCAATGAAAAATAAAAGACTTATTAGTGTTTGAAGAATCTTGAGATTATCCCTCCTGTCAATCACCGCCATGAATAGAAACATAGAAACACAGAAATTAGGTGCAGGAGCAGGCCATTCGGCCCTTCGAGCCTGCACCGCCATTCAATATGATCATGGCTGATCATCCAACTCAGTATCCTGTACCTGCCTTCTCTCCATACCCCCTGATCCCTTCAGCCACAAGGGCCATATCCAACTCTCTCTTAAATATGGCCAACGAACTGCCCTCAATTACCTTCTGTGGCAGAGAATTCCACAGATTCACCACTCTCTGTGTGAAAAATGATTTTCTCATCTCGGTCCTAAAAGACTTCCCCCTTATCCTTAAACTGTGACCCCTTGTCCTGGACTTCCCCAACATCGGGAACAATCTTCCTGCATCTAGCCTGTCCAACACCTTAAGAATTTTGTAAGTCTCTATGAGATCACCCCTCAATCTTCTAAACTCCAGCGAGTACAAGCCAAGTCTATCCAGTCTTTCTTCATATGGAAGTCGTGCCATCCCAGGAATCAGTCTGGTGAACCTTCTCTATACTCCCTCTATGGCAAGAATGTCTTTCCTCAGATTAGGAGACCAAAACTGTACGCAATACTCCAGGTGTGGCCTCACCAAGACCCTGTACAACTGCATTAGAACCTCCCTGCTCGTGTACTCAAATCCTTATGCTATGAATGCCAACATACCATTCGCTTTCTTCACAGCCTGCTGCACCTGCATGCCTACTTTCAATGACTGGTGTACCATGACACCCAGGTCTCACTGCATCTCCCCTTTTCCTAATCGGTCACCATTCAAATATTCAAATAAAGTCTACCTTCCTGTTTTTGCCACCAAAGTGGATAACCTCACATTTATCCACATTATACTGCATCTGCCATGCATTTGCCCTCTCACCCAGTCTATCCAGGCCATCCTGCAGCCTCCTAGCATGCTCCTCACAGCTAACACTGCTCCCCAGCTTTGTGTCATCCGCAAACTTCGAGATGTTGCATTTAATTCCCTCGTTCAAATAATTAATGTATATTGTAAATAGCTGGGGTCCTAGCACTGAGCCTTGCGGCACCCCACTAGTCACTGCCTGCCATCCTGAAAAGGACCCATTCACTCCTACTCTTTGCTTCCTGTCTGCCAGCCAGTTCTCTATTTCAAAATGCAATCAGCTGTTTTACTTGGGCCTGCCCTGTGCTTGAAACTGCAATGGCAAGATGGTGAGGGAGAGGTCACGACTCTCTGTCTGAGCTGGGAAACTACAGAACATTGTGAGTATGCAATGTACTTGGATAAATGATTTGTTAACCCTTAATTTCAAACGAAATGAGTTGTTTGGCCTGCCCTCTGCTTGAAACTGCAATGGCAATGGAAATGAAGTGAAAATGCAATCAGCTGTTTTACTTGGGCCTGCCCTGTGCTTGAAACTGCAATGGCAATGGAAATGAAGTGAGAATGCAATCAGCTGTTTGGCTTAAGCCTGCCCTGTGCTTGAAAGTGCAATGACAATGGAAATTAAATGAAAATGCAATCAGCTGTTTGGCTTGGCCTGCCCTGTGCTTGAAACTGTAATGGCAATAGAAGTGAAATGAAAATGCAATGAGCTATTCGGCCTGACCTGTGCTTGAAACTGCAATGCAATTGGAAATGAAATGAAATGAGTTGTTTGACCTGCCAGAAACCACGAATTTCGGCCCACAAGGCCCCAGGTTTCTGATCCTGTGAGGCAGCGGGTCTACCCGCTGTGTCACTGTGCCCTCTCCGTGCTTCACAATGTAGCAGCCATTTCATCAAGTTTATCATTTAGCCTTCTTCTGTGGCCTGCCACAGCCGAGATCTCAACTACAGATCTATGTGGTGTTACTATGGCCTTTAGCACCAAAAAATCACAAATTGATGGAGTTTCCTCCCACTCTCCAAAACATGCAGGTTTGTAGGTTAATTTTTATTTTATTTTTTATTTAATTCTTTATTTCGAACAGAATAAAAGAATAAAAAGCAAGTGTGAAACAGCATGCAAAAAATAAAACAAGAATATTTATAAAGTGTCATAAACAGTATCTATAAATAAATGAAATCGTATGTGTACGAAAAGGAGCAGGAAGAAGCCAAAGATTAATTCCCACCCCTTATTCAACTGCTTATAATTATCTTATACAAATTTAGCAGCTATATGTACACCATATGTACACCAGCAGCTATATGTACACCAAATTATTTACATTTATACACATCGAATATTTACAAAGCCATACAAAAAAAGAGAGAAAAAAAGAAAAAAGAAAAGAAAAAACCCTCATATATTATACAGTATCTCTTAGTCATATATACAACCTATCACCCTATAATCACCCTTCCCAATACAATCAATATAACAAATATCCCACTCACAATCACCTATCCTCATCCAAATATCCTTTTAAAAAAGTGTTTTTGTACATCTTTTTAAAATGAATTATGTTTGTGCTAAGTTTTATCTCCTGTTCCAGACCATTCCACAAATTCACCCTGCAGATTGCTATGCACATACTTTTAAGAGTTGTTCGGACATTGAGTTTTTTTTATTATGTTCCCCTCTCAAATTATACCCACTCTGTCTTTCCATAAACAGTTTTTGTATATTTCCTGGAAGTAAATTATTTCTTGCTTTGTACATGATTTGTGCAGTCTTAAATTTAACCAGATCGGTGAACTTCAGTGTATGCGACTTTAAGATTAATAAATTGGTATGTTCAAGATATCCAACGTTATTGATAATTCTTATTGCTCTTTTTTGTAATGTACATAATGGCTGTAGGTTGGTTTTGTAGGTGTGTTACCCCATATCTCCACACAGTAACTCGGATATGGCAAAATGAGTGTATTATACAGAGTATGTAATGATTTGTGGTCCAGAATGTGTCTTGATTTTCCCAATATTGCTATAGACTTTGCCAGTTTTGCTTTGACGTGGTTTATATGTGGTTTCCAGCAGATTTTGTGGTCTAAGATCACACCAAGAAATTTATTTTCATATACTCTTTCTATACTTATATTATCTATTTTCAATTGTACTTGAGGGTTTGTGTTATGTTTTCCAAATAGCATAATCTTTGTTTTGCTTAAATTTAGAGACAATTTGTTGACATCAAACCACTGATTTAATTTATTCATTTCTGATGTGATGACCTCCAAAAGCTGCTTCAAATTGTCACCGGAACAAAAAATATTCGTATCTTCGGCAA
Organism: Okamejei kenojei; assembly: GCA_035221665.1. Classification (NCBI taxonomy): domain Eukaryota; kingdom Metazoa; phylum Chordata; class Chondrichthyes; order Rajiformes; family Rajidae; genus Okamejei; species Okamejei kenojei. Next base: position 28,102,592 of record CM069148.1, read on the forward strand.
ATATAATCAATTTCCGTATATTTGATACTCTGCATATGTTGTTAATGTATATTATGAAAATCTTTGGCCCTAACACAGACCCTTGAGGTACTCCACAAGTTATGTTCATGTAAGTTGATTTATGTTCACCTATTTCTACAAATTGTTGCCTGTTTCTTATATAGCTTCTCACCCAATCCAATCCAACCCCTCTGATGTCATACCTATCCAGTTTCATGAGTAAAATGTCGTGATTTTCGGTATCAAATGCTTTTTTTAAGTCTATGAATATTCCCACTGCAAGTTTTTTATTATCTATGCAATTTGTGATTTCCTCGATTAGTTCCATAGATGTTGATCTGTCTGTCCGGAATACATATTGACTGTCGACCAAAAGCTTATGTTTTTCAATGAAATTGTCAAGTCTTTCTGTAAAAAGTTTTTCAAGGATCTTGGAGAATTGGGAGAGTAAAGAAACAGGCCTGTAATTTGTAAAATGGTGTCTATGCCCAGTTTTATATCATGGTATGACTTTTGCTATTTTCATTTTGTTTGGAAATTTACTGGATTGAAAAGACAAGTTACAGATATGAGTTAATGGTTCTGCAATTTCTTCAATAATTGGCTTTGGTAAAATTGTAAATTGTAAGTGGTGGAGTTTGGGCAGCACAGTGGCGCAGCAGTTGCGTTGCTGCCTCACAGTGCCAGAGTTCGATCCTGACTACGGGTCCTGTCTGTACAGAAGTTTGTACATTCTTGGTGTGACTGTGTGGGCTTTCTCCATGTGCTCTGGTTTTCTCCCACACTCCAAAGACGTACAGGTTTGTAGGTTAATTGGCATTGGTAAAAAAAATTGTAACTTGTCCCTAGTGAGTAGGATAGTGCTAGTGTATGGGGTGATCGCTGGTGGGCGCTAACTCCGTGGAGCGAAGATCTTGTTACCGCGCTATATCTCTAAAATCTAAAGCTTTAAGGTCTAAAGTAAAGTAGGTCAGATATGCTACCAATCTGAACTTCTCTCTGGACCCAGCTAGTAACAGGCATTTCATCAAGCTTATCATTTTGCCTTCTTCTGTAGCACCACCCATGTAGTTACTGTACCCTCTTGCCCAAAAAAAAAGACACAAAGTGCTGGAGTAACTCAGCAAGTCTGGAGAATGTGGATAGATAATGTTTTGGATTGGGCCCCTTCTCCGCTATCTCACCACACACAAAAATAAGTGACCTCATCAAAAATGTGTTATGCTAATCAGTTTTAAATCAAGCACAGAGTCTCCTTGTCTGAGCTAATTGCTGCCTGTAAAATTAATTGATGGAGTATATTCACCAGCACGTTCTTCCTGTTCTCACATTCCCTGGCCACTGTCCACTTCTTCAGTACCTGAAGCTAAAGTGGCAGAAGCATGAGATTGTGTTTTGACTGAGAGTTGAATGGTTCAATGTTTCATTGTTGTCGTGTATTCACTGCACAGTGAAACCCTTGCACCCATCACCATTGAGACCAAGAGCAAATGCTGTGTGGTATAGTATCTTCGATAGATCTTCCTTTTTTCCCTGCAAATAATCCACATCCCAGCTCTGTTATTGCTCCACTGATTCCTGCACGCACATTCTCACAGTTCCCTGGTCTACGTCTCAAATGGTATATGGCCCCTTCAGGAACTATTGCAGAAACAAAGAATAGCAGGTGCTGGTTAATACACAAAAGGACGGAAAGTGGTGGAATAACTCAGCGGGTCAGGCAGCATCTCGGGAGAACATGGATAGGTGATGTTTTGGGTTGAGACCCTTCTTCAGACACTTTCTCCATCTGAAGAAGGGTCCCAACCCGAAATGTCACCTATCCTTGTCTCCAGAGATGCTGCCTGACCTGCTGAGGAACTGACGTATATTGAGGCACACTCTCCTGTCATTCAGCTTGATTTACAGAACATAAGCACGATTGACCATAAATGGAGCAAAAGTCTGCTCACTGCCAATAATAACATGGTTCAAAGCTATTTTGATAAATGATCACAGGATCAACTGTATTTACAGAAATCTCTGTGGGTTTCTATCAAATTTGTTAAGCAGTCTCTCTACCTTTAGACTGCTGGCCACAATTTAAATTGGTGATTTTGTCTGAACAGGTTTGTCAGACATTATGTTCCAATTGTGGCAGGTTATTCATTTTTTTACAAGATGCCAGGGAAATGATTTATGTTACTCTCGCGCTTTCCCTCAGACTAGTTGTTATTTCTGCAGGCCATGCTTTGCATCCCAACATCATTGCCCGGCCTTTTTATGAAAAATATTCATCAGCAGACTTATGTTTTCCAAGATGCCAGCTTGAAGCAGCTGTTCTTGCTGAAACCCCCGAGTAAAATCTTATTAAACTGGGAAAGAATTGTTTTTGGCATAGCGACATTGCTGGTCAGCATAGATTCAGCTGGCCGAAGGGCCTGTTTCCACGCTTTATCTCTAAGCTAAACATAAAGGGTTCCGCGGTAGAGTTGCTGACTTACAGCGAATGCAGCGCCGGAGACCTGGATTCGATCCTGACTACGGGTGCTGTCTGTACAGAGTTTGTTCGTTCTCCCCATGACCTGCATGGGTTTTCTCCGAGATCTTCGGTTTCCTCCCACACTCCAAAGACGCACAGGTTTGTAGGTTAATTGGCTTGGTGAATGTAAAAACCGTCTCTAGTGGGTGTAGGATAGTGTTAATATGCGGGGATCGCTGGTCGGCGCGGACCCGGTGGGCCTTAGGGCCTAATTCGGCACTGTATCACAAAACAAATAAAGAAAAGGGATAGAGTAGGTCGTAGCCCACTAAACTCAGCCTATTGTTCACTAAGATTTTGGCTGATCTGATCTTGCTTCTCAACTCATTGTTTTTGCCCAATCAACACAATTCTTGATTCCATTACAACATTGAAATCATATTGGACATCCAGAATTCGAACCCTTACCTCAACACATTCCTTCCTGAGGAAGAATCAGATCACTGATCTAGTGAGCTAAGGCTGTAGATAGCTATCATAAATAAATTCTACTGTAGTTTCAACAAAGTTTCAGGGTGATACAGCGGCTGGTAGAGTAACTGTACTGCTTCACTACACCAGAAACTCAGGTTCGAACCTGTCCACAGGTACTGTGATATTTGTACGTTCTCCCAGTGACCCCATGGGTGTCCTCCGGGTGCTCTGGTTTCCTCCCATATCCAGAAGACAATCATGTTTGTAGACTTATTGCCCCCTCCAAATTGCCCCTAATGTGCAATCATTGTCCAAATAATAATTGTGGGCAGGCCCTTCGGCCCACCGAGTCCACACCAACCAGTGATCTCCTTGTACACTAACACTATCCTACATACGAGGGACAAGTTACAATTTATTTTACCAAAGTCAATTAACCTACAAACCTGTACATCTTTGGAGTGCGGGTGAAAGCTGGAGCACATGGAGAAAACCCACACGGTCACGCGAGAATGTACAAACTCTGTACCGAAAGGACCCGTGGTTAGGATCAAACTCTGGCACTATGAGCAGCAAGCCTACCGCTGCATTCACAATTTTACCAAAGCTAACTAACCTGTCAACCTGTACGTCTTTGGCGTGTAAGAGGAAACCGGAGCACCTGGAGAAAACCCACGCAGTCACAGGGAGAATGTACAAACATTGTGGGCCGAAGGGCCTGTTCCTGTGCTGTTCTGTTCTATGTTCTGTTCCAGCACAATGCCACACATTTCTCGAGTTCGGAACAAGATGTGAGTGGTTACGTTCTACATACTGGTTTGAACAGTTTCATTCCAATCATTCATTGTCGAAAGCACTCATCTTGTTTTAAAATCAGCACAATTTCCTTTTACAAAACCTGTGAAATTTCCCCAAGCTGGAAATAGCCACAAATTTTCCATATCAGTCATGCTCAGAATTTTTCTAACATGTAGACTATTGCAAGGTGAACATGGCCTATTATCAAGATCATATTTTGTTAAGAAGAGATACTCAGTGGACTAAACATTTCACTGGTAGTACCTTCACAAAAAATGACTTGAATAGTCAAAGGAGTATCTGGGGATAGATAATAAATGCTGACACAAGGAACTACAGATGCTGGAATCTTGCATGGAACTCTTGCTGGAGTAACTCAACAGGTCAGGCAGCATCTCTGGAATGGAAGGACAAGGTTCAGGTCGTGACCCTTCAACAGACCTGTTGTGGGGGGAGCTGCAAGAAAGGTGGCGCAAGGTAGGGTGGGACGGTGGCGCAACAGAGGAGTTGTTACCATCACATGCCAGATATTCACGTACGATCCTGACTATGGGTATTGGCTGTACGGTTTTGATACAGTCTGTGTGGTTCTCTTCGTGACCACGTGGGATTTCTCTGGGTGCTCCGGTTTCCTACCACACTCCAAAGACGTGCAGGTTTGTAAGGTTAATTGGCTGTGGTATGATTGTACATCGTCCCGAGGTTCAGGCATAGGTTAGTGTGTGGGGATATCACTGGTTGGAGCGGACACGGTGGGCTGAAGGACCTGTTTCAACACTGTATCTCTAAAGTAAAATTAAAATTAAAATAAAGGGTGCAAACAGGACAATAGCAGGAGAGTGACAGGTGGATACGGCTGAGGCTTTCCTTTTTCTGGTTGGCAGATGTGCGGACAAGGGCTAAAGATGAAAAGGAGACACATGGGTCCTAAAGGAGTACAAAAGGAGACAAGGAGTCAGAGGGGTATCAGATGAGGAGTGAAAAAGGAGTGGAATGTAATCATTGCTGGACTGACTACTGACAGCATGTCCACCTCCTGTGAACTAATAAACTCAGGGTACACAAAAGACTGGAGAAACTCAACGGGTGCAGCAGCATCTAAGGAGCGAAGGAGATAGGTGACGTTTCGGGTTGAGACCCTTCTTCAGACTGGTCAGGGATCAGGGAAACGAGAGATATAGACGGTGATGTGGAGAGATAAAGAACAATGAATGAAAGATATGCAAAAAAGTGCATATAAAAGTGCATGATAAAGGGAACAAGCCATTGTAAGCTGTTTGCAGTGTGAAAATGAGAAGCTAGAGCGACTGGGGTGGGGGAGAGAGAGAGAGGAAATGCCAGGGCCCGAGGGCTGAGGGAGAGGTGGGAAGGGGAGGAGACAGCAAGGGTTAACAGAATTGAGAAAATTCAATGTTCAGGGCCTCCCCAAGCGGAATATGAGGTGCTGTTCCAACTTGCGGTGTTGCTCTCGGATACGGAATGGGAGGGGTAGTTGGCTGAGCCAGGAGATTGCGAACTGAGCGGAGGTGTTCGGCGAAACGATCGCCAAGCCTTCGCCTCACCGATATAGATCATCTGGCATCTGGAGCAGCGGATGCAATAGATGAGGTTGGAGGAGGTGCAGGTGAACCTCTGTCGGACCTCTGCCCCTGAAAGGAGTGGAGGGGGGAGGTGAAGGACAAGTGTAGCATTTCTTGCGGTTGCAGGGAAAGTGCCCAAAGGGTTTGACAAGGGAGTTGCGGAGGGAGCAGTCTTTGTGGATGGAGATTGTGGCGAGTTCACGTTGGAGGTGGCGAAACTGGCGGAGGACTATGTGTTGCATTTGCCGGCTGGTGGGGTGAAAGGTGAGGACCAGGGGGACTTGCCCTTGTTGCGAGTGGGGGAATGGGGAGAGAGGGCAGTGTTCTTAGGCGAATTCTTCAGACTGGTCAGGGGAGTCTGCATTTCGCTTGGGGAGTCTTTGAATTTTCTCAATTCTGTTAATCACCTCTCCCTCAGCCCTCGGGCCCTGGCATTCCCTCTCTCTCTCTATCTGTCGCACTAGCTTCTCATTTTCACACTGCAAACAGCTTACAATGGCTTGTTCCCTTTATCATCAATACTTTTTTGCATATCTTTCATTCATTGTTTTTCATCTCTCCACATCACCGTCTATATCTCTCGTTTCCCTGATCCCTGACCAGTCTGAAGAAGGGTCTCGACCTGAAACGTCGCCTATCTCCTTCGCCCCTTAGATGCTGCTGCACCCGCTGAGTTTCTCCAGCCTTTTGTGTACCCTCGATTCTCCAGCATCTGCAGTTCCTTCTTTTACAACTAATAAACCCAGAATGTTTTTAATTTAACTGTAGCTAAAGGAGCTGATTACTTATTTTGATATATAAATAAGTAGTCATTGCGAGTATACCGAACATTCTTGATTTATGTGGTTAGTCTGCTGTTGGTTTGTAGCCTGCAGCTTGGCTTGATGTGCACATCGAACATAGAACAGTACAGCGTACAAACATGCTGTTTGGCCCATAATATCTGTGCTGAACATAATTCCAAGATAGATAATCTCTGCCTGCACATGTTCCATTCCTTCCATATCCTGCACATCCATACCAAAAAGCCACTTAAATGCCATTATTATATCTGCCTCCACCAACATCCCTGCCAGTACGTTCCAGGCACCCACTACCCTCTGTGTAAAAAAAAATTCCCCTTACATCTCCTTTCAACTTTGCCCCTCTCATCTTAAAACTGTGCACTCTAGTCTTCGATATTTCCACCCGGGTAAAAAGATTCTGACTGTCGACCCTATTAATGCCTCGCATAATTTTTATACTTCTCTCTTGATCCCCTTCATCCTCTGGCATTCTGTAGAAAGCAATACAAGTTTGCCTAACCACTTTTTATAGCTAATATCCTTTAATCCAGGTAGCACTGGTAAACCTCTTCTGCACCCTCTCCAAAGCCTCCATACCGTTTACTGTAAAGGTGCGACCCAAACTGTAAGGAATACTCCAAATGTGGTCCAACCAAAGTCTTATAAAGCTGCATCATGACTTATTGACTCTTAAACTCAATGCCCCAACCAAAGAAGGCAAGTATACCATATGCTTTCTTTACCAAGAAGGCACTTCTTAATCAAGGACTAGTCGCACTTTGTTTTCTCCCCTCTCCCATCAGGCAAAAGTTATAAATGTGGGAAAACGCACACCTCCAGATTGAGGGATAGCCAGCTGTTATCAGGCAACTGAACCATCTGGAGATCACCAACTAGAGATCAGTCCTGAGCTACTATCTACCTCATTCGACACCTTTGGACTATCTTTGATCGGAATTTACTAGACTTTATCTTGCACTAGACGTTATTCACGTTATTCTCTTGATGTATCTGCACACCGTGGCTGGCACAATTGTAATCATGTATTGTCTTTCCATTGTCTGGTTAGCATGCAACAAAAACTTTTCACTGTACCTCGGTACACGTGACAATCAACTAAACTCAACTCACTTTATCTACTTGAGTCGCTGCTTTATGTGGAGTGAAGAAAATGAGATGGCACATCACTCCGGTAAGTTGGTGAAGAAGAACGAAAGTTTCTCTTCCTATTCCTCTAGCTTTTCTGAATTTATCAACATGCAGCGCAGAAAAAGACACAATCTGATTCACAGGGGGCCACAAGATTAATTTACAAATGCAGTCGGTGACATTGAACCTAAATGAAAACACCAAAAAGATATTAACTGTGCTATTGTACAGGAGATTACAGCCGTACGCTGAAACTTTCCATTACACCGTTCCCAACCTCTCTCTTGCCCTGCTCTCCAAGGTGTTTGAGAAAAGGCACATTTAATTAATGAAACACTTCACAGGGAACCAGAGAGGAAAAAAGTTCACAAGGTATAATCCATCTGTGAAGGCACAATAACTGATAAGTTTAAATAATTATCTCTGACACACCATTATTATGTTTTTTTTAACTGAATGTTCCACCCATTATCATTCCCCATTTCATATCCAGACAGTCTTAACATCCATTAGGCTGTGAGAGGAAAGGTTGTATCCTGCATAAGAATGTATTAGGTGTAATTAATTTTGCAGTTGACATATAAAACAGCTTGACATTACGTCTGACTCTGACTACACACTGGGTCACTGTCACACCACTGACCAACACTTCTTTATTTTGAACGAGCCTTGCTTGATATCTGGAAGACATGAACATAGAACAGAGAACATGAACAGGCCCTTCTGCCCACAACGTCTGTGCTGAACAGAATAGCAAGATAAATTGATCTCATCTGCCTGCATGCGAGCCATATCCCTCCATGCCCTGCTCATCTATGGAATAGAAATGCCTTCCACATCTATTTCTTTCGAGATTAGACTTTAGACTTTATAGATAGAGTGTGGAAACAGGCCCTTCGGCCCACCGAAACCGCGCCGACACTAGCATTTGTACACAGTAGGGACCATTAATAATTTTTACCGAAGCCTATTAACCTGCAAACATGTTTGTCTTTCGAGTGTGTGAAGGAACCAGAGCACCTGGAGAAACCCCATGTGGTTACAGGGAGAATGTACAAACTCCATACAGAGAGCACCCATAGTCAGGATCAAACCCGGGTCTCTGGCGCTGCGCCCTGTACATTTTCATATTCATCTATTCCATGGATATGCAAGGAATGGAGGGATATGGGTCACATGCAGGCAGAAGGGATCAATTAATCACATCTGCCTGCGCCACTATTGTATCTGCCTGCGCCAGCATTCCTGGCAGTGCGTTCCAGGCACCTACCACCTGCTGTGTAAAAAAATCTGGTTCCGTACCTCTCCTTGAAACTTTGTCGCTCTTACCTTAAACCTATACCCTCTATCTTTGACATCTACACTCTGGGAAAACGGTTCTAACGGAGAGACGAATATTTTCAAGTGCATTCAGACATGTCAGCAAGTCGGTCTATTTGGAACTTTTTAGAATGTGATTGATTAACAATGTTTCACATTTAGTGAAGGTCACATAAGATGCCAATGACAAGAATGAAAATAGTTTTTGCCATGAATCTAATCATTGAGGCATTCCAAAACAGCCACCTTTGAGTATCTCAACTGTTCGTAATGTTTTCAATTATGTTTAATCATCTCATGGCTGAACAGAGAGATTATCGCATTATTTCATATCAAAATGTTTTGATGCATGTTGAAACACCCACATCTAAAAAACATGTACACTTTGACTAAACAAAATCTAGCTCTTTTAAACAGTGATGGGATATGATGTTGTGAACTACTTTGTATCATCAGAATACATGGATCAAATCTTTTTTAACAGGCGTTTTGGAAATTTGGTTTGGCTGCCACCTGTAAAATGACATGATTTTGGCTGAGTATTAATCCAGTTTAGTTCAGTTTAGTTTGTAGATGCAGAGTGGAAACAGGCCCTTCAGCCCACCTAGTCCACGATGGACTCATCCTACACACTAGAGCCAATTTATAAAGCAAATTAATCTGCAAACCTACACGTCTTTGGAATGTGGGAGGACACTGGAGCACCCGAAAAAAATCCACGAGGTCACGGGGATAATGTACAAACTCTGCATAGACAGTGGGGATCGAACTTGGGTCTCTGTTGCTGTAAGGCAACAACTTTACCTCTGCCCTCCGCACCGCCCTGGTGGCACAAATCACTCTCACCAATATAGAGCCAATCTGGAAAATGATGAGAATGAGATTCACGCAGGTTCCTACTCTCTGAGTTACAGTAAAAGGTATTGAATTTCATGCTGACTTCATTATATCTGAAGACGAGTCTCAACCCAAAACCTCACCTACCCATGTTCTCCAGAGACATTGCCTGAGCCACTGAGTTACTCCAACAACCTTTTGCGTTTTGCTAATCATTATATCTCTCTGTGGCTAGCAGATCCTATGTAATAAGTAATATCAAAGCAGTCTAATAAAAGGAAAGGAAATTTGAAAACGGCTTTTGGAATGTGTAAACAGACTTTCACTGAGAGTGTTAGCGTAGTTTAGTGTAGAGGTACAACGCAGAACAGAAACAGGCCCTTTGGCTCACTCTGGCAATGGAGGGAGCCCAGGACAGAAATATCAGTGAGGCAAACCGAACAGAATGGCGAAAGCTGGCTGCCCAATGCACCCAACAGTGTGGGAGGAACTAAGTCTAAGTAAGTAAGTCATGGGAAGGGGAGTTAATGTGGTTGGCAAGCAGGAAATCCAGTAGATATTCATTAAATTCCATTGATGTTACAAATAGACAAATTGAGAAAATACTGCTAATCCCTGAATCTCCTGTTAATTGTGAAGAAGGATCCCGAACTGAAACGTCACCTTTCCATGTTCTCCAGAGATGCTGCCTGAATCACTGAGTTACTTAAGCAATGAAATTTCAGGCTTTCCAGCCACATCCATAATGAGAGCAAAGATAGCAACTCATTACCAAGTGAGAGGTGAACAAACAATATAATTTTGCATAGATTAGAATCAGCTTTTGCTATTGTTATTTGAATTGAATTGAACTAAAAGATACAGCATGGAAATAGGCCCAACATGTCCGCGCCGACCATCGTTCACCCGTTCACACTGGTTCTATGTTATTCCAAGTAACCAGTCATCTGCAGATCCATGTTCTTACAATTAGAGATGGTTGCTAAATAATAATGAACAGGATGCCAAAACCTGTACACCAACCTGTCCCAAGAGGATTTGTAATAAAATACATTGCGCTTAGCAATTTGAGCATGGAGCATAAAACTAATTATTTCTCCTTCTGTAATGCTGATATTTTTTCAGCAATCCTAAATTCAGACACTTTCTGACAATATCCATGTATGTAACCACTTGGGCAAAAACGTGGCCTCCAGTAAGAGAAGGGAGCAGTGGAAAGTTCAACTGCACGATTTATACTGAAAGTCATTAACGAGCAGCAATTCTTGTACGTATGCAATTCCATGAAGGCCGCAACACAAAATATTTAGTGAACAACATCAGTAATAATTACAGAATTATGGAGCAAAGATATCTCTTTCACATTGTATGTTATTATTAGGAATCCGTAATTTAGTACGAGTATGTTCAGTCCACAATTAGTTTCAGTATTTTTAAGTTTTAGAGATACAACATGGAAACAGGCCCTTTGGCCCACCGAGCCCACGCCGACCATCGATCACCGTTCACATCAGTTTCTATGTTATCCCACTTGCTCATCCACTCCCTGCACACTATAGGGAATTTACAGAGGGCTAATTCATAAGTTTGTAAATTAGAGGAACAGAATTAGGCCATTCAGCCCATCATAACTACTCCACCATTCAATGTTCGCTGATCTATCTTTTCCTCTCAATGCCATTTACCTTCCTTCTCCCAATAACCCCTGACACCTGTACTAATCATGAATCTATCAATCCATGCCTTAACAATATTCATTGAATTGTTCTCCACAGCCTTCTGTGGAAATGAATTCCACAGATTCACCACCCTCTGATGAAATAAATTCCTCCTCATCTCCTTTGTAAAGGTATGTCCATTTATTCTGAGGCAATGGTTTCTGCCTCAATTAACCTATCAACCTGCACGTTCTTTGGGTTATGGGAGAATACTGGAACACCCGGAAATTCATAGCGAAAGGATTTGAGATTTGAGTGTAGGAGCAGGGAGGTTCTACTGCAGTTGTACAGGGTTTTGGTGAGGCCACACCTGGAGTATTGCGTACAGTTTTGGTCTCCAAATCTGAGGAAAGACATTCTTGCCATAGAGGGGAATGAAATTCAGAAAGGAAGGTTCACTTGGAATACAAACTGATTCCTGGGATTGTCGGGACTTTCATATGAAGAAAGACTGGATAGACTCGGCTTGTACTCACTGGAATTTAGAAGATTGAGGGGGGATCTTATAGAAACTTACAAAATTCTTAAGGGGTTGGACAAGCTAGATGCAGGAAGATTGTTCCATATACGATGTTGGGGAGTCCAGAACAAGGGGTCACAGTCTAAGGATAAGGGGGAATTCCTTTAGGACCGAAATGAGGAAAACATTCTTTACACAGAGAGTGGTGAGTCTCTGGAATTCTCTGCCACAGAAGGTCGTTGAGGCCAGTTCATTGGTTATATTCAAGAGGGAGTTGGATGTGGCTCTTGTGGCTAAAGGGATCAGGGGGTATGGAGAGAAGGCAGGTACGGGATACTGAGTTGGATGATCAGCCATGATCATATTGAATGGCAGTGCAGGCTCGAAGGGCCGAATGGCCTACTCCTGCACCTATTTTTCTATGTTTCTATGTTTCTATGTAGGAAACCCAAGTGGTCACAGGGAAGAGCATGCAAACTCCACACAGACAGCACCCGAGGTCAGGATTGAACCCTGGGCTCTGGCGTTGTGAGGCAACATCTTACCAGCTGCACCACAGTGCCATCCTAATTATTCCAGAATGTCAGATACTGTATAATTAAGATGAGATATTTTCATATTATTTCTCAACCTCTGTTGCAGCCCAGTAACTTCTATCCCTTATGAAATAGACCGACACATCCAATAAATCAGAGCTTCTTCTTTGTGAATATGATAAGCAAACTCAAGCAGCTGTGGAATAACAATTTGGAGCCAACCTGTGCCGAGAACATCATCGCTAAGAGATTTCCTCTTCCCTTGAATTATCACATTGTCAAAAACACACTCAGCTTCCCATGTTTCTGATATGCCTATTTTTGGGAAAACTATAATGAAAAGCAATAACAATATTTTACGAGGAGGTAATATGCTCAACAGCCCAAGTGTTAGTTCATCATTAACCAACATCCCATGTGTTACACTTCATTCAATTGAAGGTTCTGCTCACAGCGGCACAGTGGCGCAGCGGTAGAGCTGCTGCCTCACAGCGCCAGAGAGCCGCGTTTGATCCTGGCCATGGGTGCCGTTTGTACGCAGCTTGTACATTCTCACTGTGGCCACATGGGTTTTCTCCGGGTGCTCCGATTTCATCCCACATCCCAAAGACATTCAGGTTTGCAGGTTAATTGGCTTCTGCAAATTGTCGCTAGTGTACAGGTGATCACTGGCTGGCGTGGACTTCATGGGCCAAAGGGCCTGTTCAACACTGTATCTCTGTAAACTACACTAAACATCTGCCCTGTTGAAAATGTCTTTAATTCAGCACTCTGCATTCTAGATCCATATCTGGATAAATCAGCAAAAGAAAAAAAGGACTAACATAAAATCTAAAACTAGTTAACTCCTAAATACATACATAAAAAACACAAACATAACAGATGTATGGAGGATAGCTAATCCAGTTGGAAGGGAATACTCATTTTATTCAACGGTACATAAAACGTAATTCACGTATCGACTATTTTTTAGTGGACACGAAATTAATTCCGTACACATACAACTCTAAATATCATAATAGTATTATTTCTGATCACTCCCCGTTAACTTTTTTCTTAAAATTAGAAGGAATGTCTGATAAAAATTGTTCTGGAGGTTTAACCCCCAAATTTTAAAACAACTCACAAGGTTGTACATATTTAAAACAGCAGATGAAATTCTTCTTTGAGACTAATGATACACCAGGTATCTCACCCTCCTTATTATGGGAAACTTTTAAGGCATTCATTAGAGGAACTATAATTTCATATCAAGCTTTCCAAAGTAAAAAGAACAACACTGAACAATTGCAACTAGAACAACAAATTAGGCAATTAAATCTAGATAATGCCAAAGAACCAACCATAGATAAACATAATAAGATAACAATACTGAAATACAAATTAAATAAAATTTTATCGGCAAGAATAATAAAATGATTTCAAATTACAAAACAGGAAAACTTCGAATTCGGTGATAAACCACATAAACTCTTAGCACGTCAACTGAAATAACAGGAAACGGAAAATACAATTACTAAAATTAAATCAGATATAGGTGAATTATTAACATTACCTAAAGGCATTAACAAAAGATTTGCTCAATTTTATCAAAATCTAAAACCTCAGCAGATAATATTAAAATTACAAACTTCTTAGACAATTGTAATCTTCCAAAACTCAACACATTGGAACAACAGAGGAATTAGGAGCTCAGATTACACATAAGGAAATAGAAGAAACAATAAATTTGTTGAAGAATGATAAAAGGCCAGGACTAGTAATGGCTTTAGTAATGAATTCTATAAAAGATTCTACGAGATATTTTCACCACGCTTACAAAATTTATATATACATGCTTTTAAAGAAAATATACTACCAGAAACACTAACCGAGTCAACTATTACACTTATACCTAAAAAGGATAAAGATCTAGAAGACCCAGGCTCATATAGAGCCTTAGCACTCTTAAATACAGAAAAAAAAATATTAGCAAAGACCCTAGAGAGAAGATTGAGTAAATATGTTAGCAAACTAATTAACCCGGAACAAACAAGGTTTATACCCAAGAGATACTCATTCAACAATTTGAGACATCTGTTTAATATAATGTACTCACATAAAACTGAAGGCTTATCAATTATTTCATTGGATACAGAAAAAGCATTTGATCAAGTAGATGTTGGCAATATCTATTTAAAGTATTGCAAAAATTTAATATGGGAGAGAATTTTATCTCATGGGTAAAATTATTATATGACAAGCCGACGGCTAGAATACTGACCAATAACATATTATCCCCGAAATTCCAATTATCAAGGGGCAATAGACAGGGGTGTGCACTATCGCCCCTGCTATTTGCACTTGTGATAGAGCCTCTAGCAGAAAGTATAAGAAGTCATCCGAATATTCATGGATATAATACCAAACACTCAAATAATAAAATTTCATTATATGCAGATGACATATTATTATACATTACAAATTTGCAAATTAGCATACCAAATATATTAAATTTAATAGAGGAATTTGGTTCCTTTTCAGGATATAGAATAAATTGGAATAAAAGCGAAATTATGACGATAAAACCTCAAGAGCCGACACATCTGTTGAAATTCCCTTTTAGAATTGCAACAGAAAAATTCAAGTATTTGGGTATCCAAATTACTAGAAAATATAAATCATTATTTAACGCAAACTACATGCCTTTATTAACTAAATTGAATGTGTTGATTAAATTCTGGAAAACATTGCCGATGTCCTTAATAGGCAGAATAAATGCTATAAAAATGATCTTTTTACCACAAATACTGTACCTATTTCAATCATTACCAATATATTTACCAAAAAAATTATTTAAAAAACTAGACTCTGATATTACAAATTTCATATGGGACTATAGATCACATAGAATCCAAAGAAAACATCTGTGTAAACCTAAATAATTCGGGGGACTGACACTCCCCAATTTGTTGTACTACTATTGGGCAGTGAATATTAAAAATATAATTTACTGGTTGGACAGTTCTGCCCAACAAGTAGACTGGATAAGAATGGAGAAAGAGGATTGTTCCCCCTATAATATAGGAGCGATTCTTCTTTCTCCGATGAAACTGAACAATATAATATATAAGAAGAATCCAATTATTCACAGTATAATACGAATTTGGAAACAAATAAAATTATCTTTAAAATTAAGAAACTTATCGCTTCTTTCTCCAATAGTTAACAATCCCTCATTCAAACCATCTATTATTGATAAAACGTTTATCCATTGGGAAAGAATAGGAATTAAAATGATTGGAGATATGTATGAAATGGGAAAACTTCTATCATTCCAACAACTACAACCAAAATATAATCTGAAAAGTAATCAATATTTCAAATACCTTCAAATTTGAGATTGAAAAAACACATACAAGGATATCAAACTCTAACCTCAGATTTAATAGATGAAGGAATGAACAGAAAGGCAGAATCAAGCAATTTAATATAATATTTATATAATATAATTCTAAATATAGAAACACCAACCACAGAGGCAATTAGAAGGGACTGGGAACGTGAATTGTTGATAAAAATTCCGAAAGACAGATGGGAAAACTACCTATTATATGTACATAAATGTTCGATTAATGTAAGGCATAACTTAATTCAATTAAAAATTTTACATATATTATATTGCTCGAAAACTAGACTGAATAAATATTTCCAAACATTTTCCCCCATTTATGACAAATGTCTAACTCAAAATGCCATTATAGCACATTCCTTTGTCTCCTGTTCAAAACTTCATAAATTTGGGAATGAAATCTTTGGAACTTTTACAAAACTATTTAATATAAAATTGAACCCCAATACAGAACTGATTATCTTCGGAATCAATGGAAGAGGAAGCTAGCTACGTTCCAGTAATCTCTCTTTAATTATTGTTTAATAACAGCAAAAACATGTATACTTAAATTTTGGAAAAATGCATCCACGCCAAGGTTTAAAATGTGGATTTCAAATATGTTGGAAACGTTACATCTTGAAGAAATGAGATTCCTCCTATTAGGCAAAGTAGACCAATTCTTAAAGATTTGGTCTCCTTTTATCGACTTCTTACAAGCATATGGTGCAACATAACCTTAGAAATTAAATGGTTCAGAACCGGGTGGCAGGTGGGTAAAGATATTAAATAGGTATATCTCTCCTAATTTCTTCTCTTACTTTCTTTAAAAAAAAATCTCTTTAGCTTCTTCTTTCTTCTTTCTGTCTCTCTCGTTATTCGTTTCTACTCTCTTGTCTATCTATCTGTTTTTTGGGCTCTTCTTATTATATCATGAATTAGCAGCATCACCATTGCCTGCGACACTCTCTATTTTCTTCTTTCTATCACTGTTATCTTATTATTAAATTAAAAATAGGAGTTGTACAAGAACTGTAATTTGTCTGTATGCACCAGATACTTAGGTACCACATTACTGTATTTACTTCTAACAAAACATTAAAAAAACAATTTTTTTTTAAAATTCTGCACTCTGCATATTCTCCTTTTGCTCTACCTATTGTAATTGAATGTGGCTTGATTTCATTTATGTACCTCATTATCTGACACTATACATATAGTGTATAGTAGCAAAGACAGTTCCTTCCAACACAATTCCAAGGTACAGCTAAATGAATGAATTGATTAATTAATTAATTAAATCTTTATTGTCATATGGGGCAAGTCACAGTGAAATTCCTTGCTTGCATACCTTGACAAGGTATGCAATAGTCACCTAAGAAGGGTGCTTACAGTTAAAAATTCCCCCCCCCCCAGTTTCCCCCTTTGCTCTTCCCCCCTCCCTCACAGCGGCCCCCCCATGCCGGGTCCCCAATGCCCATTGTCCTTCACAGTGGTCCCCGTTTGTTGGGTCCCCAATGCCCATTGTCCTTCACAGCGGTCCCCGTTTGCCGGGTCCCCAATGCCCATTGTCCTTCACAGCGGTCCCCGTTTGCCGGGTCCCCAATGCCCATTGTCCTTCACAGCGGTCCCCATTTGCTGGGTCCCCAATGCCCATTGTCCTTCACAGCGGTCCCCATATTGCTGGGTCCCCAATGCCCATTGTCCTTCACAGTGGTCCCCGTTTGCTGGGTCCCCAATGCCCATTGTTCTTCACAGTGGTCTCCGTATGCCGGATTCCCATTGCTCTTCCCCCTCCCTCACATCGGCCACCCCATGTCGGGTCCACCTTCGTTCCTTCCATCCGTCGGGAGCGACGTCCTTACTTCACGTGTCATCATCGGCTGCCGCACCGACCGCTGAAGCCTCCGTGGTGCCGACTCGGGCCCCAGCCGCGAGCCCTGCGGGCTGCTCCACCGACCCGGGTTCAGATGACCCAGGCTCCGACCCAGGCTGGGCTCCTACCTGGGCTAAATGCATATATATATATATATATATATATATATATATGCATATGCTTGAATCCAGTTATACATAGGATTATAACTTGCTTGTATTAATTTACCACTGTAAACATTCTTGGCATGAATATGTTGCGTGTTATTCGTTTTTGTTTTAAATGGGGATAATAGTGTGATTTAAATATAATTGTGAATCGTAGATGAGCTGTCAAATGCAACCGTTATCTTAAGATCGGTGGAGATGAGATTACCTTGAAAGACTGTGTCACATGGTTAACAGAGCAACATTTTATGTGTCTCGCTTCAGTTCAGTTGAATATTGACTGCCACTATAATTCTTCCTAGATGCTTCTAAGCACAGTGGCTTATGTAATACGCCTTGGTACAAGAAAAATCCAATATCTCACACCTACTATTGTGTTTCCATATTTCTCTGAATTTTTCGGCTTATTAATATGTTGGTTTCTCTGTTTGAGTAAGCAGCGGGTGTTTCATTCACCCTATTGTTTTTTATTTCAGGAGGCCAATATTGTAAGAAGTCAGTACAGATTGTCTCTGGTTGAGTCTGTGCTTGTAGGGATCCCTGCGTGTATGTCAATATTTGAAGAGATACTGTATCCTGGAGGGCAGCCAATATTGGAAAGGGCTCCTCAAATGTTTGTGTAAGAAGGAAGTGCAGATGCTGGCTGTTTTACAGGGTCCCAGGAGCATATCAATGTTCACAAACGATGCTTGGGAGTGAATCAATTTTTACTTGGGGTAGGAAATTGCAAAGCTTGGTTGTAGCTTACAACCCAATGGTATGAACATTGAGAAGGAAGGAACTGCGGATGTTGGTTTGCAAAAATAATGTCTGCATTTGGTTGTGAGCTGCTTCATTAACTGAGGAGTCGCAACTGGTGTTAAACGCTGTAATCATCAGCAATCATCCCTGCTTCTGACCTTGCTGTGGAAGGAAGGTCATTGATGAAGTAGCTGAAAATGGTTGAGACAAGGACACCACCATAAGATGGTAGAGATTGCAGAGATGTCCTGTGACTAAGACGATTGACCTACAACCACCACAACTATCTCCCTTGGAAGATAGACACAAAAATGCTGGAGGAACACAACAGATTAGGCAGCATCTCTGGAGAAAAGAATTAGGTGACGTTTTGGGTTGAGAACCTTCTTCAGATTGAGAGGCAGGGGAGAGGGAAACTAGAGGTATGAAAAGGTTCAGAACACATCAGAGCTGGCACTGATGACCAAGGAAAGGAGGAGCCTATAATGGCCCATTGTTTACTGTGGAAGAGGTGATAACAAAGGGATATATGGATGGAAGCAGTGAAGCTAGCAGGACGACTAGGAAGAGGGAATGCAAGTGTTACTTGAAATTGGAGAAATCAATATTCATACTGCTGGGTTGTAAGTTGGTGCTGGGCCTGATCATACCAGAAGAGATTCTCTCCTTGATTCTCATTAATCCCAGTTTAGCCAGGGCCCCGTGATGCCACACTCCATCAAATTGTGTTTTGATGGCAAGACCAGTTACTTTCGCTACAACTCTGGTTCAGCTCTTTTGTCCATGTTTGGACCAAGGCTGTGATGACATCAGGAGATAAGCCACCTTGGGGCCACTCATTCAAACGAGGCTACTGTGAGAAGATTATTGCTGAAGTAAAAACAGCACCATCGACTATCCTTTCCATCACTTTGCTGATGATCGAGGGTAGAGTAATAGGGCAATAATTGGTCAGGTTGGATTTGTCCAACTTCTTATGGACAGGGTACACCTTGGCAACTTTCCACATTGACAGGTAGATGTCACTGTGGACTGTACTGGAACAGCTTGGCCGTTGATGTGCCAAGTTATGGAGCGCATGCCTTCAGTACTATTGCTGATATGTTTTCAGATTTCACACGATTTGCTTTTGTCATTTGTTTCCTTATTTTCCTTCCTCAAATATTCAATATTATTTATTAATCAGTGTTCCCTTGCAATTCATCCATACACAAATGCATTGGCACATGATCCCACAACTTGCTTTTTTAACACACAACATAATAGCAATTTCATTTTAAACATTTCTAGAAACAAGGAACTGCAGATGCTGGAATACACAAAAGGACACAAAGTCCTGGAGTAACTCCATGGGTCAGACAGTATCTCTGGAGAACATGGATTGGTGACATTTCGGGTCTGGAGCCTTCTTCAGGTGTTTTGGGTCAGGAACCTTCTATTAGTTTAGTTTAGTTTAGCGATACAGTGCAGAAACAGATCCTTCGGCCCACCGAATCCAGCGATGCCCACATATTAACACCATCCCACACACTACAGACAATTTACATTTATACGCAAGCCAATTAACCTACATACATGTACGTCTTTGGAGTATGGGAGGAAACTGAAGATCTTAGAGAAAACCCACTTCTTGTCGGGTTGCCAGCTATCCATGTTCTGCAGAGATGCTGCCTGACCCACAAGGCTACTCCAACACTTTGTGTCCATTTTAAACATTGTTCGTTATATTTCTATTGGGAGTTTGACTTTCAAGGGGCAATCCTATTGTGAGATCTCAGACACCTAGCAGTCACCCAGAGAGAACTGGTCTTTTAATTAACAATGAGGTTGACTTCAACAATACGATTAAGACTTAAGGGCCTGTCCCACTTTGCGATTTTATGGGCGACGATGGGCATCAGTGAGTGACGCCTGATGTCGTTTAAAAACCGTCAAGTAGTACGACACAGCCGCGTCACAGCGGGTCACCCGCGTGTTACAACATGCGTCACCATGCGTCACGATCCGACCACTGCGCGACATCTTTGTCGCCCAAGTAGGACAGACACTTTACTTTGGTGTCTAAAGTCTGCATCAATTGCAGCCTTATATAAACAGTGAAATCTTGTGTAAGTGACATTGAACAAATATCGCCTGTTTGATACCTCTAGTTGTGGATATGGGCGTGGACCTTAGCTGGATATTCGAACCGAACTGAAAATACCTAATTAGGTTTCAGAGTTTGATAACATTCTCTCCTGCAATGTGACGGAATTACTGAGTTGAAATCTGCTCTTTATAAGGAAATTGAATCAATTCACTTGTTATTATGTATAAGACAATAGCAAAAAATATGTCTGTATTTGATACAAATAGTTTGGAATTGGCTGTTTCAATCAAATAGGTTACGAGGCTGACTACTGAGAGTTTATTAAAAAAATTACACTGATGCAGTTTGGAATAAATTTAAAACAGTTGTAAAGAACTTTCACAACTTAAAAAACTATGTTTACAGATCTATGACAACTGGTTTAGAGGTACAGTGTGGAAACAGGCCCTTCTTCCCACCAAGTCCAGGCTGACCATTTCACACCAGTTCTATGTGATCCCACTTTCTCATCCACTCCTGACACACTTGGGAGCAATTTACAGAGGCCAATGTTTGTTGGTTAATTGGTCTCTGTAAATTCCCCTGAGCGTGTAGGGAGTGGAATGAGAAAGTGGGATAACCTATTAATGTTTAGTTTAGTTTATTGTCATGTGTACCGAGGAACTGTGAAAAGCTTTTGTTGTGTGCTAATCAGTCAGAATAACTTCAGGCTCTGCTAATGAAGGTCTAGTGTGTAGGTCCACTTGCATGAGATAATTTAACTGGAATTAAATGTTACTGTTCACATATTCTGCTGGTCTTTAAGATGTACTAACTTCAGACAGTTTGTTCGGCAGTGACAAGCTTTCTGGACTCCAGCAATCGCTGTATTGGTGATAAATTAATCAGCAATCTCAAAAAGAATTCCAGCGACTAATACATCAATGCCTAGAAATGGATTGCACACACTCTTTTTTTTCCAGCATTATACAATTGGAAAACAATTAATGTACGATACGATAGGATAGAACTTTATTTATCCCAGGAGGGAAATTGATCTGCCAACGGTCATAAAAACACAAAATACATGAAACATGACATTAATGTGATGAGTGGAAAGGATTGGGGATGTGCAAAGATTGGGGGGAGTCAGTCTCAGTCTAGATCATGACAGAAGGGGGAGGAGTTGTACAGTTTGATAGCCACAGGGAAGAAGGATCTCCTGTGGTGTTCTGTCCTGCAACTTGGTGGAGGCATCTCAGTAATGTGAAGTAAATCAGATAAATGCAACTATTTGCAGGTTAAATATTGTCATCATTGGAGTTGACTGAGCATATCCTATTATGTGGTACCTGTGGCAGGTAATTATTTTGTTATTTGGAATTGGGTTTGCACCATATCTTGTAGTATCTTGTTGTTTTACCTAATTTTCCTTCAGATCTTGTGATACATGAGCTAGAAATTCTCACCAGGCCAAGCAATTGATCTTTGTGTCAGATTGAATATATTGAGCATTCAGAAAAAAAAGTCTGAAGAAAGGTTGCCTGTCCTCCCCATCCAAAGATGCTGTCTAACCCACTGAGTTCTTCCAACACTTTATCTTTTAGTCTATTTACCAGATTTGTTGGTTTAAAGTGAATTACAACGTAGGCATTTGTTTGGAATTGTGGAATGTACAGCCAAGCCAACGTACATCAACGATAAACATTCTGGTCAGTCTTGGTTGTACAGACAGAGGCAGAGTCCATCTCACAGACCAGACTCCGCACCACGGACTCTATTTACACTTCACCCTGCCTCAGAAAAACAGCCAAAGACAAAGTCATTCGTTCTTCAGCCCGCTCCCATCAGGTGGAAGGTGCAGAAGCTTTAAAGTGCACACCACCAAACTCAGGAACTGTTTCTTCTTCTCTGTTATCAGGCTTCTAAACGGCCCTTCCATAAGTTAGGGGACTGTCTGATTCACCTCTACCCCATTGGGGACATTGGACTTTGTGGAACTGTTGCATTACAATGTTGAAACCTGTATTCTGCACTCTTTATCATCCCTTTTGCTCAACTTATGCACTCGAGTTTAACTTAATTGCATTTATGTCTGGTATTATCTGATCCGTTTCATTAGCATGTAATAGAAAGCTACTCACTGTACCTTGCCACACGTGATGATAATAAATATAAACTAAAACTAAAGCACAATATCACACAATAGTTTCACAGTTAGCAGGCCAGTTTTACAAGAAGGACTGGAAATTGTATCAACTTACAGGCTGCTTGAAGTCAAGGTGTTACTCTGACTGAGTAGCTATGGGAAGTCCATTCATTATCCTGGGTGTTTTATTCTTTCAATATATCTCACAGTGTTTAAATTCACAAACACTAGGTGTGTGCCACAATCGGACAAGAGATCTGATTGTTTCATAACTTGTACTGCAGTGTTCCATGCTCAATTTTACATCACTCCCCCTTGCCTTGGCACAGTGGCTCAGCGGTAGAATTGTTGCCTTACAGCGCGAGAGACCCGAGTTCAATCCTGACCACGGGTGCTGTCTGTATAGAGTATGTACGTTCTTCCTGTGACCCACGGGTCTCTCCGGCTGCTCCGGTTTCCTCCAAACTCCAGAAGGTTTGTAAGATAATTGGCTTCAGTAAAATTGTAAATTGTCCCTAGTGTGTAGGATAGTGCTAGTGTACGGGGTGATCGCAGGTCGGCGTGTACTCGGTGGGCCGAAGGGCCTGTTTCCACACTGTATCTCTCGTCTAAAGTCCCACTGGTGTTTAAATTGCCCTAATATGCCAATACTACAAAAGGTTACCTGCCAATTGTTCATTCCTAAATAGTAACATTTTTCTTTGAACAATAAATCTTTCTTTAGTTATCAATTCAAGACCAAATTCAAAGCCTGCAGATAGTGAAACTGATCTCTCACGCTCCTTCTGGACAGAACCTAACTTGATTGAATTGATTGATTGAATGACGGGGCATGAACAAGGGCCCTTTGGCCCATCGCATCCATGCCAACCATCAATCACCTCTTCACACTGGTTCTTTATTATCCCACTTCCCTCACACTAGAGGCACTTTACAGAAACCATTTAACCTACAATCCCGCACATCTTTGGGATGTGGAAAGATATCCGTCTTGTTGAAAGATAGCCGTCTTGTTGTACGTGCCCCCTTGGGCAAGAGTGACCATAATATGGTTGAGTTCTTCATTAGGATGGAGAGTGACATTGTTAATTCAGAAACAATGGTTCTGAACTTAAAGAAAGGTAACTTTGAGGGTATGAGACGAGAATTGGCCAAGATTGACTGGCAATTAATTCTAAAAGGGTTGACGGTGGATATACAATGGAAGACATTTAAAGACTGCATGGATGAACTACAAAAATTGTTCATCCCAGTTTGGCAAAAGAATAAATCGGGGAAGGTAGTGCATCCGTGGATAACAAGGGAAATCAGGGATAGTATCAAAGCAAAGGATGATGCGTACAAAGTAGCCAGAAAAAGCAGCATACCAGAGGACTGGGAGAAATTCAGAGACCAGCAGAGGAGGACAAAGGGCTTAATTAGGAAAGGAAAATATAGATTATGAAAGAAAACTGGCAGGGAACATAAAAACTGACTGCAAAAGTTTTTATAGATATGTGAAGAGAAAGAGGTTAGTTAAAACAAATGTAGGTCCCTTGCAGTCAGAAACAGGTGAGTTGATCATGGGGAACAAGGATATGGCGGACCAATTGAATAACTACTTTGGTTCCGTCTTCACTAAGGAAGACATAAATAATCTGCCGGAAATAGCAGGGGACTGTGGGTCAAAGGAGGAATTGAGTGAAATCCAGGTCAGTCGGGAAGTGGTGTTGGGTAAATTGAATAGATTAAAGGCCGATAAATCCCCAGGGCCAGATAGGCTGCATCCCAGAGTACTTAAGGAAGTAGCTCAGGAAATAGTGGATGCATTAGTGATAATCTTTCAAAACTCTTTAGATTCTGGAGTAGTTCCTGAGGATTGGCGGGTAGCAAATGTAACCCCTCTTTTTAAGAAGGGAGGGAGAGAGAAAACGGGGAATTACAGACCAGTTAGTCTAACATCGGTAGTGGGGAAACTGCTAGAGTCAGTTATTAAAGATGGGATAGCAGCACATTTGGAAAGTGGTGAAATCATTGGACAAAGTCAGCATGGATTTACAAAAGGTAAATCATGTCTGACGAATCTTGTGGAATTTTTCGAGGATGTAACTAGTAGCGTGGATAAGGGAGAACCAGTGGATGTGGTATATCTGGACTTCCAGAAGGCTTTCGACAAGGTCCCACATAAGAGATTAGTATACAAACTTAAAGCATACGGTATTAGGGGTTCAGTATTGATGTGGATAGAGAACTGGCTGGCAAACAGGAAGCAAAGAGTAGGAGTAAACGGGTCCTTTTCACAATGGCAGGCAGTAACTAGTGGGGTACCGCAGGGCTCAGTGCTGGGACCCCAGCTGTTTACAATATATATTAATGATCTGGATGAGGGAATTGAAGGCAATATCTCCAAGTTTGCGGATGACACTAAGCTGGGGGGCAGTGTTCGCTGTGAGGAGGATGCTAGGAGACTGCAAGGTGACTTGGATAGGCTGGGTGAGTGGGCAAATGTTTGGCATGCAGTATATCATAGCAAAAACAGGAAAGCAGACTATTATTTAAATGGTGGCCGATTAGGAAAGGGGAGATGCAGCGAGACCTGGGGTGTCATGGTACACCAGCAGGGCAGCAGGCAGTAAAAAAAGCGAATCTTCATAGCAAAAGGATTTGAGTACAGGAGCAGGGAGGTTCTACTTCAGTTGTACAGGGTCTTGGTGAGACCACACCTGGAGTATTGCGTACAGTTTTGGTCTCCAAATCTGAGGAAGGACATTATTGCCATAGAGGGAGTGCAGAGAAGGTTCACCAGACTGATTCCTGGGATGTCAGGACTGTCTTATGAACAAAGACTGGATAGACTCGGTTTATATTCTCTGGAATTTAGGAGATTAAGAGGGGATCTTATAGAAACTTACAAAATTCTTAAGGGGTTGGACAGGCTAGATGCAGGAAGATTGTTCCCGATGTTGGGGAAGTCCAGGACAAGGGGTCACAGCTTAAGGATAAGGGGGAAATCCTTTAAGACCGAGATGAGAAAGACTTTTTTCACACAGAGAGTGGTGAGTCTCTGGAACTCTCTGCCACAGAGGGTAGTTGAGGCCAGTTCATTGGCTATATTTAAGAGTGAGTTAGTTGGATGTGGCCCTTGTGGCTAAGGGGATCAGAGGGTATGGAGAGAAGGCAGGTACGGGATACTGAGTTGGATGATCAGCCATGATCATATTGAATGGCGGTGCAGGCTCGAAGGGCTGAATGGCCTACTCCTGCACCTAATTTCTATGTTTCTATGTTTCTATATTGGAGCAACCGGAGGAAGACAACGCGGTCACAGGGAGAACGTGCAAACAAGGTCAAGATCTAATCCAGGTCTGTGGCGCCGTAAGGCAGCAGTTCCACACGCTGCGCCACTGTGCCTCCCATCCAATTTCTCACCCAATACCACATCGATTTGCGTACAGCGACAGAATTGTCTCACTTACACCATTATCTCAATAAATTAATGTCAAGTGTTGGATATAAGCTCACTCAGATTGTTTCTAGGCAGCAAAGCTATGTTTAGTATTGATTTTTCTTTTGGACGATCTGTTGGTGGTCAATAATTGGCTTAAGACAGATAACAGCCTCACTCCTTTAGGTAACAAATGCAAAATACTTATTTGAGGTGAGAGGTTTTTATATTCCACAGCTAAAGTAGTGGTGGACACAGCACAGTCCATCGTGAGTACTGAACTCCCCACCATCCAAGATTTATAAGAGATAGACACAAAATACTGGAGTAACTCAGCAGGACAGGCAGCATCTCCGGATAGAAGGAATGGGTGACGTTTTGGGTCGAGACCCTTCTTCAGACTGAGAGTAAGAAGAGGGGAGACACAGAGATAAAGAAAGAAAGGTGTGAATACGAGACAGCAGAGGGGACAAAGTTCAAGGAAATGTAGAATAGGTCATTGCTAGCCGGGGAAGGTGACAATGAAGCATTCAAAAATAAAAATTTAATCAAGGGGACAGTCAGACTGGTCGGAGAACTGGGATAGGGGAGGGATGGAGAGAGGGAAAGCAAGGGTTACTTGAAGCTAGAGGTCGATATTCATAGTCTCAAATAGACAGACAGCATCCTCAAGTACCTGCACCATCCTGGCCACACTCTCATTTCACTCCTGTCCATTGCGAAGAGGTGATAGGAGTCTGGTTCTTCTGTTTCAGGATATACGACAATAAAACACTCTTGACTCACTTGGCTCTTAACTCTTGACATGGGAAACCTGAAGTCAAGAGTCAACTGTGTGTTATCGCCATGTAGTTTAATTTAGTTTTGGATCAGAGATACAGCATGGAATTAGGCCCTTAGGCCCACCGAGTCCATGCCGACAAGCAACCACCCGTACACTAACACTATCCAACACACTAGGGGCAATTTACAGATACCAATTAACCTAAAAACCTGCATGTCTTTGGGATGTGGGAGGAAACCCACCCACCCGGAGAAAACCCACATGGTCATGGGGAGAACGTACAAACTCCGTACAGAGAGCACCCATAGTCATGATCAAACCCAGGTCTCGCGCTCTGTATGGCAGCAGGTCTACCGCTATGCCACGATGCCACCCCTACATCCCAAAAATGGAAACAAGAAAATGAGTAAGTTGGGTCTGCACTGCCATCAAAAAGCTTTCCATCAACTGTCGAGTATCCAAAACGAATCCATTTCATTCATTAGAAGTGAGGCCGACTTGCTCTGAATTAATAAAATGCCTTCATTCATTTACACCAGTGAAAGGGTTGGCAAGGGTGCAAGTACTGAAATCCACTTTGTATTAATAATGCCAACTTATTCGCCAAGATCTGCTAAAATGCGTTGTGTGATTTGTTTCCACCTTTTGTGATCATCAATCTTACTCGTAAAATTTCACAAGGTTGACAGCTCCAACAGTGCCTGAAAGACCGCTCTTATCCCTGTGATTTAAACGTCTCACCGAAAAAAGAGATCATTATCTCTGCAGTTTTTTTGATTAAAGTAGAGTGGAGACAAAAAACATAGATTTGCAGTGCCCCTTGAAGGAGTTAACGTATAATAGACTATTCTAAGCAATTAAATGGAGACACAAGGAACTTCAGAATTCTGGATTATTTTGTGGAAACCAGCATGTGCAGTTGCTACATTTTCTACATTTTCCCATTTGAGCAGGTTTTATGAAAAATGAAAAACACCTTTGGATAGGGAGAGACCTGTGAATGGGACAGCTTTAAGCTCAGTTGGAAGAAATTCTGAAATGTGAATCAATATTCTTTATTATCGTGCCCTCTCTCTCATTTTTATTCTACTGACCATGCAGTCGTGTGAGTGAAGGAGGAGAGCTTGAAAAATTATCATTAGCTATTACCATTCATTATCTGACATTAAATGGAATATGACATGGTGTATAACACACATGCTATGTTATCGTGTTAATTACAAGCTTATGTTTGGGGTTCTTCAACATGCATCTGCAAACATTATACATTTTCACCTGTGCCTCACATTAGAAATTAATGGTATAATTGGGTACGACATCAATTATCAATACATCTGATTAATACCTTCTCTGACTAACACCATCATTTGTCAACAGTAGTGCAGGAACAGGCTCTTCAACCCACAATGTCCATGCCTAACATGATGCCAAGGTAACTAATAACCAGGTCTGAAGAAGGGTCTCGACACAAAACATCACCCATTCCTTCTCCCCAGATATGCTGCCTCACCTGCTGAGTTACTCCAGCATTTTGTGTCAAACTTCGATTTAAACCAACATCTGCAGTTCTTTCTTACACATAAACTAATTTCCTCTGCCTGTTCTTGATCTGTAGTCTGCCATTCTTACATTCCATAAACTTATCTAAATGCCATTATGATATTTGCCTCCACCACCACCCTGTGCATCACATTTCACGCACCTATTCTCTGCCTATTAAATCTATCCAGCAATTTTCCCATTAAATTTTACCCCTCTCACCTTAAAGCTGTGACTTCTGGTTTTTGACGGTTGATAATAGATATTACCAAAATCAACTTCAAGTCATGTTAATACCTCTGATGATATTATAACTATCCCAATGTTTAAGAAACAGATGCTGGTTTACACCCAGATCGACACAAAATGGAGAGAAGGGATGGATGATGTTTCAGCTCGAGACCCTTCATCAGTATGCTGGTCGGCATGGGCAGTTTGGGCTGAAGCGCCGGTTTCCACGCTGTATGACTATGCCTATGATATTCACTTATTTAATGGAAAACAAAACTCTGCTTCATTGAAGCAGCTCCTCGGGACAGATCAAGTTGATGCAGTCAAATAATTACATGGTCGACAGCACAAAGATGTGAGAAAATTGCCGATGACAAAAAAACATTGATTCACATTTCAGAATTTCATCAACTCAGATGAAAGCTGGTCCTTTCACAGACTACCTGCATCCAAATATGTTTTTTCACATTTAAACTAGTTTGGAAGAAAACCTCACTACACATTGAATTGCATCCAAACTAATTTAGCAACCACTGGGTCCGCGCTGACCAGCGATCATCCGGTACACTAACACTCTCCTACACACCAGAGTCAATTTTCCAATTTTAACCAAAGCCAATTAACCTAAAAACCTGCATGCCTTTGGGGTGTGGGAGGAAAACAGAGCTCCCAGTGGAAACCCACATGGTCACAAGAGAATGTACAAATTCAGCACAGACAGCACCCATAGTCAGGATCGAATCTGGGTCTCTGGCACTGTAAGGCAGCAACTCTATCGTTGCACCAATGTGCCACCCAGAACAATGGTACATTTTTGCTGTATACCAGCTTGGGTAGTTTACAACCTAATACAAACAATTCATTCTCCAAGTTTAGGTAACATCACCCCTCTCTTTCCTAAGTCCCACCCTGATGTGGTCCAATTTCTCCCACTATCCTGCCCTCTTTCATTCTCCTTCCATCCCCTTCCACCTTTATCCCTCCCTCTGCCTTCACATTTCACTCCTCCTCTCTTTTTCTGATATCCTTTTATTTCCTTTTCATCTCTAACCTTAATCTACCCATCTGCCAATTTAACCCACCTCCCCTCACCTGGATCCACCTATCATTTGCCAGGCTTTATCCAGTCTTCATATCCTTTCCTGCTTTCTCTCCCACCCACTAGAATTAGTCTGAATAAGGGCTCTATCCTCTGTTCTTCCGCCCCCTCCCCCCGTCCTACCATGTGCCCCAACTGGACTTGCACCTATCTCTCCCTTCCCCGAACCACATTCCTTCACAATTCGCAACTCTTCAATTCTTTTGTCACACAATTTATGTCTTCATCCCTGACCTTTGTCCAATTATTAATACCTCCCCCCCCCCCCCCCCCAACTGTATCCATGTATTACCTGCCAAGCTTTGTCCTGCCCCTTTTGTCTTTTCCAGCTCCCCCCACCCCTCACCCCCACAATCAGTCTGAAGAAGGGTCCCGACCCAAAATATCACCTATCCATGTTCTCCAGAGATGCTGCCTGAGCCACTGAGTTACTCCAGCACTTTGTGTCTCTTACTGAGGCAATTAAATGTGTGGCTTTCCAGCCACATCCATAATGAGAGCAAAGATAACAACTCATTTACTAAGTGGGAGGTAAATAACAAATATAACTTTGCACAGATTAGATTCAGCTTTTCCCATTCTTATTTGAATTGAATTGAACGAAAAGAGACAGCATGGAAATAGACCCACCAAGTTGACGCTGACCAACGATCACCCGTTCACACTGGTTTTATGTTATGCCACTTTCTCATCCACTTTGCGACACACTAGGGGCAATGTACAGAGGCCAATTCATCTACAAACCCACATGGCTTTGGGATGCAGGAGGTATCTAGAATACCCATAGGAAACCCACACAAGGAGAAAGTGCAAACTCCACACAGACAGCACCCGAGATCAGGTTCGAACCCGGGGCTCTGACGTTGCGAGGCAGCATCTGTACCAGCTGTGCCACTATGTCACCCTAATATTTGAAATATTAATGATTCAATAAATATTTTACACCGAATGAAATACATATATTTTGTACCTGGCCACACTCTCTAGTTCACTCCTGCCATCGGGAAGAAAGTACAGCAGTTGGAAAGCTCTGACCTCCAGGTTCAGGAACAGCTTCATTCCAACAACCATCAGGCTTTTGAACACTACAAACACCAACTAATCTACAAACTATGAACGATCTTGGTTGCACTAGGGACTTTGAGGCTTTTGCAATAATAATATATTCTTTTATTGCATTTTTTATTTATTGTGTTATCTATTACTGCGTTTACAGACCTGTTATGCTGCTGCAAATAATAATTGCACTGCTACATTTTCAGTACATACGACAAGTAAACACTCCTGACTTTTAAATAATTCTCCAAAATTATACAACGTCAAAATTTTTGCAATATAGATATCTCTCATTTAATGTGAGAGTTAACACTCATCTTGTTATTTAATCATCATGATTAAAATAGACTACGAGAAATAATTTTTGAGAATTATTCTAAGATGCAGTCCACTACTGATTCTCCAGCACCTTTTTTTCCAGAGCTTTTCTGGATTTTCCATTTTGCCGAACCAAGGGAGGGCATGGCCTTCCAGAGGAGTCCAACGGGACTGGAACAGTCCGTCTACCCTACCGAGAGACCGAGATACCGGCCCGCAAAGTCGACATCGGATGTTGACTATGGGAACTGATCTGCCGGCTCCGGCTCCAGGCTGGGCTGGAGTTCCTGAGCCTCGGCTGCAGGGGGCAAATTCGACCCAAAGTCCCGACGAGGTTGAGATTCGCCGCCTCACCTGGCCCGGGCACCACATTTTGGGGGGACTTCCGGGGGGGGGGGGGGGGGTGAATTTCAAGTGTGCTCCTGTAATTTTGTATGGATTAAAGGAGGTGCCGGAAAATCGGTGGTGGACCTGATCAGTGGTGGACCTGCTGTACAGTATACAAGACACAGACCGCTAGAGCATTTTGAGCAGAATGAGCTCATAAGAAGTAGAGAGCAGTCTCTCCGGCTGCAAAATGAATGCTGTCTTCACTACCTTAGTATCAATTATCATCTGACACCACAAGGGTGGATGAAACCATTCACTGGCAACCTCTTTCTAAAATTATCCTCATTAATTTGTCCAACTTTTATGTGAATTCAAAGAAAGGGAAATTAAATAGCATGTAGCAAGAATGATAAGTACCTTATTAAACTTAAATACAAAACAGCAATTCTAGGTCATTACTTATCAAACTAACCCACTGAAAGTACAGCTGTTCACGCGGTAAAATAATATTAAAATTAGAAGTTTGGGCAGCACAGTGGCGCAGCGATAGAATTGCTGCCTTGCAGCGCCAGAGACCCAGGTTTGACCTTGACCACGGCCACTGTCCGTACGGAGTTTGTATGTTCTCTTTGCGACTGCATGGGATTTCTCCGGGTGCTCCGGCTTTCCTCCCACATTCCAAACATGTGCAGGTTTTTAGATTAATTGGCTTCAGTAAAATTGTAAAATTTCCCCACTGTGTAGGATAGTGCTGGTGTACAGGGTCATTGCTTCTTGGCACGGACTCGCTGGGCTGAAGGGCCTGTTTCCACTCTGTATCTCTAAAGTCTGAAGTCTAAAATACAGACCTCTGTACAACTTGCAGAACTAAACTCGTTGATTTATTCTCACAAGAATTTGCCTGGGATATCGACAAAAGGCAGATAAATGGAGATGAGGTAAGGATCTGCATGGTCTAATGAATGGTGGAACATGGATTTGAACAATCTGCTCCAATACCTATTGTTACAATGATACTCTCTGTTTCTTAAAGCTTCACAAATTGAATCAAAGTGGAAAGACAAGAGACTGCAGATGCTAGAATGTTGAGCAAAACACCGAGTGCTCAACCGATTGGTATACAAACTTAAAGCACACGGTATTGGTGGTTCAGTATTGATGTGGATAGAGAACTGGCTGGCAGACAGGAAGCAAAGAGTAGGAGTGAATGGGTCCTTTTCAGGATGGCAGACAGTGACTAGTGGGGTGCCGCAAGGCTCTGTGCTGGGACCCCAGCTATTTACAATATACATTAATGATTTGGACGAGGGAATTAAATGCAACATCTCGAAGTTTGCGGATGACACGAAGCTGGGGGGCAGTGTTAGCTGTGAGGAGGATGCTAGGAGGCTGCAGGATGACTTGGATAGACTTGGTGAGTGGAAAATGCATGGCAGATGCAGTATAATGTGGATAAATGTGAGGTTATCCACTTTGGTGGCAAAAAAAAAAGGAAGTAGACTATTATTTGAATGGTGATCGATTAGGAAAAGGGGAGATGCAGCGAGACCTCGTTGTCATGGTACACCAGTCATTGAAAGTAGGCATGCAGGTGCAGCAGGCTGTGAAGAAAGCGAATGGTATGTTGGCATTCATAGCAAAAGGATTTGAGTACAAGAGCAGGGAGGTTCTACTGCAGTTGTACAGGGTCTTGGTGAGGCCACACCTGGAGTATTGCGTACAGTTTTGGTCTCCTAATCTGAGGAAAGACATTCTTGCCATAGAGGGAGTACAGGGAAGGTTCACCAGACTGATTCCTGGGATGGCACGACTTCCATATGAAGAAAGACTGGATAGACTTGGCTTGTACTCGCTGGAATTTAGAAGCTTGAGGGGTGATCTCATAGAGACTTACAAAATTCTTAAGGGGTTGGACAGGCTAGATGCAGGAAGATTGTTCCCGATGTTGGGGAAGTCCAGGACAAGGGGTCACAGTTTAAGGATAAGGGGGAAGTCTTTTAGGACCGAGATGAGAAAATCGTTTTTCACACAGAGAGTGGTGAATCTGTGGAATTCTCTGCCACAGAAGGTAGTTGAGGCCAGTTCGTTGGCCATATTTAAGAGGGAGTTGGATGTGGCCCTTGTGGCTGAAGGGATCAGGGGATATGGAGAGAAGGCAGGTACAGGATATTGAGTTGGATGATCAGCCATGATCATATTGAATGGCGGTGCAGGCTCGAAGGGCCGAATGGCCTGCTCCTGCACCTAATTTCTATGTTTCTATGTTTCTATGCTGGAGAAACTCAGCATGTCAGGCAGCATCTGTGGAGGGAATGTACACACGACGGGTTGTGATCATTCTTAAGACCCTCAGTCTCAAAGAAAAACATTGTTTATCTATTCCCCGCACAGATGCTGCCTGACCCATTGAGTTCCTCCAGTAGTTTGACTTTTGCTGAATCAAGATACATCATCTCTTCGATGCTTTTGCCTTTCTCCTTATCTCCTGAAGGAGCATTGACTACATGTTGGGATGGGATTTAACAGGTCCAAATTGCTTTCCTGTAACTCACTCATAGCACCTTTCTTCGTGTGCAAGTTTAGCCAAGTTGGAAAATTAACCTCTTGTACTTATCCTCACATTATATTTCATAATTATAGAAGGAAGTCATTACACTGGAATGAGTGCAGAGAAGGTTTACGAGGGTGTTGCCAGGACTCAAGGACCTGAGCTATGGGGACAGGTTGGGCAAGATAGGACATGATTCCTTGGAGTGCAGGAGGCTAAGGAATGATCTTATAGAGGATGGCAACGGGCACTTTGGCCCAGCTTGCCCACACTGAACAAGTGGTCCAACCTGCCTGTGTTTGGCCCATGTCCCTCTAAATCTATCCTATCCATGTACCTGTCTATATATTTCTTAAATGTTGCGATAGTAAAGGTGTATAAGATCATGAGGGGAATAGATAGTGTGAATGCACAGTCTTTTACCTAGGGTAAGTATATCAAGAACCAGAGGATATAGGTTTAACACAGCGGGACAGGCAGCATCTCTGGGGAGGAGGAATGGGTGACATTTCGGGTCGAGACCCTTATTCACCACGTCACCCATTCCTTCTCTCCAGAGATGCTGCCTGTCCTGCTGAGTTACTCCAGGTTTTTGTGTCTATCTTCAGTTTAAACCAGCATCTGCAATTCCTTCGTACACGGATATAGGTTTAATTTGAGTGGGACAGAATTTAATAGGAACCTGAGGGGCAACTTTTTCACTCAGAGGGTGGTGGGTATATGGAATGAGCTGCCAGAGGAGGTAATTAAGGTAGATATTAAAACAGGATAAAAAAGTCACTGAACAGGTACATGGAAAGGAAAGGTTTGGAGGGACGTGGGCCAAATGTGGGCAAATGGGATGAGTTTGGATGGGACACCTTGTTCGGATTGGATGAGTTGGGCCGAAGGGTCTGTTTCTGTGCTATACGACTCTGTGAAGCCTGGTGCATTTTAAATATGTTGGACATGCTGATTGCCATGTCATTAAATAAGCAGGCAAAGTGTTAGTCTGAAGAAGGGTCCCGACCTGAAACATCACCCATCCTTTCTCTCCAGAGATTTTGCCTGACCTGCTGAGTTACTCCAGCACTCTGTGTCTATCTTCATTAAATAAGCAGTGTGTTGAGCAGCTTCCTGCTGTAGTATTTGTGTGATACAAATGTTTCCCACCAACAGTAAACCCAACTTTAGATCTCAGTCTTGCCACAGGCTACCAAGGATTGCTTCACGATCTGTAAGAACTCAATTAGGCCGTGAACTGTGTGATCATCCTTACTACTGACATTGTGAAGGGAAAGTTGCTGATGCTGAAGATAGTTGGGCCATCCATGAGGATAATTCTGCAAGCATGGTGGCACAGCGGTAGAGTTGCTGCCTTCCAGCGCCAGAGACCCGGGTTCGATCCTGACTACGGGTGCTGTCTGTTCAGTGTCTGTATGTTCTCACTCTGACCCGAGCGGGTTTTCACCGGGTGCTCCGGTTTCCTCCCACATTTCAAAGATGTGCAGGTTTGTAGGTTAATTGGTAAAATTGTAAATTGTCCCTAATGTGTAGGATATTGTTAGTGTGTGGGGATTGCTAGTGCAGCAGCCAAGGTGGGCTGAAGGGCCTGTTCGCACACTGTATCTCTAAACCAATCTAAACTAAACTAAATTAAACTTAATTAAATTAAACTAAACTAAACTAACATCTTTGGGTTGTGTTTGGCCTCCAATCAGAATTATATTTTCTTTGGATTAAGACTTATGTTAAGAGTTATGTTTTAAACGACCAAAATTGGAACAAAGACTATGATCCAACTCTGTAAAAAGTTAGTTTGGTTTAGGGACACAGCACACAAACGGGCCTTACGCCCATTGACTCCACACCAAACATCAATCACCCATTCTCATTAGTTCCATGTTATCCCAATTTCGTATCCCTGCACATTAGAACCAATTTACAGAGGCCAATAAACCTACAAATCCACACATTTGTTTTGATTTGCAAGGAAACCAGAGCACTCGGTGAAAAAACATGCGGTCACAGGAAAAATGTTAAAACTGCCTACACTTCTGCCCCTCTCTTCAAGAAGTACTCAATTTTATCTGTAGATAAACTGAATGCATTCCAAATATGTATTTTTATTTTCAAATATCTTAAATGTAAACATGATTTGCCTGTTTCTCTTCATGATCTTTTCACCCTTTCTTCTAATATTCACCATTACCCAACCAGAAGAAGAAATGATCTTCATCTTCCGCTTTGTCGAACATCCAAACACCAACATTGCATTACTTTTAAAGGTCCTAAATTTTGGAATACCCTGCCTCTGTCATTAAAGTCTCACACCTCCTTAGCCACCTTTAACACCCGTGGTTTGTTCAGCCTGCAACATGTGGGAGATCAGGGATATGGTCGGTGTCCCTGGTGACTACAGTTGCAGGAAGTGTGTCCAGCTGCAGCTCCTGGCAGACCGCATTGAACGATTGGAACTGCGGCTGGATTCATACTGGAGCATCCACGATGCGGAGAAAGTCGTGGATAGCACGTACAGTGAGTTGGTCACACCGCAGGCAAAAGGTAAGATGACAAAAAGGGAACGGGGTGGCCAATAGCCAGCAAAGCAGTAGGTAGGTAGTGCAGAGTCCCCTGCGGGTCATCTCCCTCCTAAACAGGTATACCATTTTGGATACTGTTGAGGGAGATGGCTCATCAGGGGAGGGAGAATGCAGCAGCAGCAGCCAAGTTCATGGCACCATGGAGGTGGCTCTGCAGCACATGAGGGGGGAAAAAAAAAGAGGGGAAGGGCACATAGTTAATAGGGATTCAATTGTCAGGGTCATAGATAGGCTTTCTGCGGCCGCAAACGAGACTCCAGGATGGTATGTTGCCTCCCTGGTGCAAAGGTCAGGAGATGTCACTGAACGGCTGCAGAACATTCTGGAGGGGGAGGTGAACAGCCAGTTGTCGTGGTACATGTTGGCACCAACGATTATAGGTAATAAAAAAAAGGGATGAGGTCCTACAAGGTGAATTTAGGGAGCTAGGAGATAAACTTAAAAGTAGGACCTCAAAGGTAGTAATCTCCGGGATTACTACCAGTACCACGGGCCGAGTCATGTCCAGAGTAGAAATAGGAGGGATATTGCAAATGAATACGTGGCTTGAAAAGTGGTGCAAGGGGGAGGGATTTTCAAATTTTTAGGGCACTGGGACCAGTTCTGGGGGGAGGTGGGACGGTACAAACAGGACGGTTTGCCCCCCCACCGGAATGGAATGGAACCAATGTTCTTGGGGAGTGTTTGCTAGTGCTGTCGGGGGAGATTTAAACTAATGTGTGGCAGGGGGATGGGTAACAGGAGCAGAGAGGCAGGTGGGTGTAAAAATGAGGGTAGAAGCAATAGGTAGCAAGGTGAAAAGTAAAAGTGGCAGGCAGACAAAACCAGGGCCAAAAATCAAAAGGGCCACTTTTCAGCAAAAGTGTATAGGGGTAAGGTGCGTTGTAAGACAAGCTGAAGGATTTGTGTCTCAATGCAAGGAGTATTCGTAATAAGTTGGACGAGTTGGAACGTGCAGAAGATATTAATGATTATGATATAGTTGGGATCACGGAGACACTGCTCCAGGTGACGTAGGCTAGGGAGCTGGAACATCCGGGGATAATCATATTTCAGGAGGGATAGAGAGAAAGGAAAAGGAGGTGGGGTAGCGTTGTGGTTGAGAGGAGATTAACGCCAAGGGAAAGGAAGGACATAGCTGTGCGGATGTGGAATCGGTTTATGGGTTAGAGCTACAAACATACAGGGGCAGTAGATGCTGGTGGGTGTTGTGTACAGGCCACCCTAACAGATAGAGTGAGTTGGGGCTGGTATCAAACAGGTCCACTTAGAAATGCATGCAACAAAGGCAAAACAGTTATACTGGGTGCTTCAATCTACATATAGGATTGGGTGATTGAATCAAATTGGCAGGGGTGCTGAGGAAAAGGCTTTTTTGGAATGTATGTAGGATAGTTATCTATCAAAATGTAGAGGAACCAACGAGAGAGCAGGGCTATTTTAGGACTGGGTTTTTGAGTAATGAGGAAGGTGAAGTAGGTAGGTCTTGTTGTACGTGCCCCCTTGGGCAAGCGTGACCATAATATGGTTGAGTTCTTCAATAGGATGCGAGTGACATTGTTATAATTCAGAAACCCTGGTTCTGACTTAAGGAAAGGTAAAAACAAAACAAAACAAAAATAACTTTTTTTTGAGGGTTATGAGACGTGAAAGGCCAAGATTGACTGGCAATTAATTCTTAAAGGGTTGTTGACGGGGGATATACAATGGAAGACATTTAAAGACTGCATGGCCGAACTACAAAAATGTTCATCCCATTTGGCCAAGATAAATCGGGGGAAGGTACGTGCATCGTGGATAAAAAAGGGGAAATCAGGGATAGTATCAAAAGCAAAGGATGATGGTTACCAAAGTAGCCAGGAATGTGTGTGTCAGCACATACCAGAGGACTGGGAGGAAATCAGAGAACAGCCAGAGGAGGCAAGGGCTTAATTAGGAAAGGTAAAAATAGATTCATGAAAGAAACATGGCAGGGAACATACTTCTCTCACTCGCCTCACTGCAAAAGTTTATTTATAGATTGGGAAGAGAAAGAGGTTAGTTAAACAAATGTAGGTCCCTTGCAGTCAGAAAACAAGGTGAGATGATCTATGGGGAACAAGGATATGGCGGACAATTGAATAACTACTTTGGTTCCGTCTTCACTAAGGAAGACATAATTAATCTGCCGGAATCGCAGGGACCGTGGGTTCCAAAGGAGGAATGAGTGAAATCCAGGTCAAGTCGGGACGTGGTGTTGGGTTAAATTGAATAGATTAAAGGCCGATAAATCCCCAGGCCAGATAGGTGCATTCCAGCGTACTTAAGGAAGTAGACTCCAGGAAATATGGATGACTTAGTGATATCTTTAAAACTCTTTAGATTCTGGAGTAGTTCCTGAGGATGGGCGGGTAGCATATATTGTACCCTCTTTTAAGAAGGGAGGGGAGAGAGAAAACGCGCGGGAGGGGAACTTACAGACAGTTAGTCTACATCGGGGTCTATTGGGGAAATGCTAGAGTCAGTTATTAAAGATGGGAGATAGCAGCACATTTGGAACGTGGAGAAATCATTGGACAAAGTCAGCTGGATTTACGAAAGGCGTAAATCATGTCATGACCAACTCTTGTGGAATTTTTCGAGGATGTAATGGTAGCGTGGATAAGGGAGAGAACAGGGGATGTGGTATATATGGACTTCCAGAAGGCTTTCGCACGGTCCCACATAAGAGATTAGTATACAAACTTAAAGCATCGGTTATTAGGGTTCAGTGTTGATGTGGATAGAGAACGGGCTGGCAACAGGACGCAAAGAGACGGAGTAAACGAGGTCCTTGTCACAATGGAGGCAGTGACTTCGTGGGGCTAAGCAGGGGCTCAGTGCTGGGACCCCAGCTATTTACAATATATATTAATGATGTTGGATGACGGGAATTGAAGGCAATATCTCCAGTTTTGCGGGATGACACTAAGCTGGGGGGGCAGTGTAAGCTTGCGGA
This sequence comes from Okamejei kenojei, assembly GCA_035221665.1. NCBI lineage: Eukaryota > Metazoa > Chordata > Chondrichthyes > Rajiformes > Rajidae > Okamejei > Okamejei kenojei. The sequence continues at coordinate 28,141,969 of CM069148.1, forward strand.
GGATGCTCGGAGACTTGCAAGGTGACTTGGATAGGCTGGGAGATGAGTGGGCAAAATGTTTGAGCAGATGGCAGTTAAAGTGGAATAAAATGTGAGGTTATCCACTTTGGTGGCAAAAAACAGGAAAGCAGACTATTAATTAAATGGTGGCCGAATAGGAAAAGGGAGATGCAGTGAGACCTGAAACCGGTTATGTACACCAGTCATTGAAAGTAGGCATGCAGGTGCAGGCAGGCAGTGAAAAAGCGAATGTATGTTTGCTTCATAGAAAAGGATTGAGTACAGGAGCAGGGAGGTTCTACTTCGTTGTTACAGGGTTTCGTTGAGACACATGGAGTATTGTTTTACCGGTTTGGTCTCCAAAACTGAGGAAGGACATTATTGCCATAGGGGAGTGCAGAGAAGGTTCACCAGATGATTCCTGGGATGTAGGAACTGTTTATGAAGAAAGACTGGATCGTCACTCGTTTTACTCTCTGGAACTTTGGGGAGAGTTGAGAGGGGATTTATATGAAAGAAACTTACACATCATACGGGGTTGGACAGGCTCGCTGCAGGAAGATAGTTCCGAGTTGGGAAGTCCAGGACAAGGGGTCACAGCTTAAAGATAAGGGGCCCCCGGCCGTACCCACCCACGGACCACAACATAACATTTCACAAGACCACGTAGCATCCCGCAAGATCGAACTCTTCTTGCCCACCATCGAGTGGTAATGGGTCGTCTGAAGACTCATCTGTGTGTGCTGAGAGGGTAGTTGAGGGCCAGTTCATTGGCTATATTTAAGAGTGAGTTGGATGTGGCCCTTGTGGCTAAGGGGTTCAGAGGGTATGGAGAGAAGGCAGGTACGGGATATGAGTTGGCATGATCAGCCAAGATATATTGATGGCAGTTGCAGGCTCGAAGGGCTGAATGGGCCTACTCTGCTGCCTAATTTCTATGTTTCTCTGTTTTAGTTAAGATTGAGCTTAAAAGTTTCGCATCATGTCCTGAGTTCAGACCTCCAGCTTTTTGTCATGCTAATTATAGGAGCTCAAACTATTTTGTTGCTCCTGATTCATACCTATACTTATTATTTTATATATTTATATTTTTGATTTCAGATTTTTAATTTTCATTCTTAAACTGTTATTATTGTTTATTATGTCTTTTTTTATTTCTCCTACCCCTGATTTGCCATTAATGCTCATTTTCAGATGGAGCGGGGTACTTTGCTCTCGTCACTCGACCCACCCCTCTGGCGTCCCTTCACCTCCAGCACTGTATGGTATTATATCTCTCGTGATTGTTTGTCTTTTTTTAAAAAAACCGGTGCAAATACACATAAACAATAAAACAGCCCCGAGGTCAGGATCGAACTGGGTCCCTGGCACAGGAGACAGGCAGCTCCACCTGACGGTGCCACTGTAGTGCCCTAATATTATTCAATTATTTTAGTAGGACTGCATATAATAATGCGTTGCCGCAGCGTGTTTCAGTGACTATTAAACGGTTATTAAGAACGCTTGCATGAGGCAAGTTACAACAAAATTGTGCAATAACCCAAAGTGTAGTTGTGTTGTGAATTGATTAATTTTATGCAAAAGTAAAACCAAGTCATGGGAGATAATACACAACAAAAATAAAACATAAAGCATCATTCACAAATGACTTTTGATGTTACTATGTTCTGACAATATAGATAGAATAACATTTCCAGTCCACAAATATTTAAGCATAACGCAGAGAGAGTCTATATACCATCTGTCTAAAAAACCATTTCATCCTACCAATGCTTATCCAGGAGGATCATTTATATTACTAATTGAGTATTGAGGCTAATGTTAGAGCGAACTCGTCTGCTAATATTGCTATCAAAGCACTGATTAAAATATAGAGCACAGAATTGAATGCAATGCTAAGACTTTATAACACAATGGTCCGAACAATTTGTGAGAGTTTCTGGCCAGGTAATCAGGAACGGAGTTGCTGGTGTTAGGAAAACATAGAAAACATAGAAAAATAGGTGCTGGAGTCGTAGGCCATTCGGCCCCTCAAGCCAGCCACGCATTCATATGCACATGGTGATCACCTAAAATCAGTACCCCATTTCTGCTTTTCCCCCATGTCTTGATACCTTTAGCCCTAAGAGCTAAATGTAATCTCTTCTTTGAAAAACATCCAGTTGAATGGCCTTCACTGCTTCTGTGCAGAGAATTCAAGTTCAAACATATTGTGCTATTTTACCTAATAATTCTAATGGCCTACCTTAGTCATGTGTGTTTTGAAAGCAACGGTTTGGTAGTTGGAGAGGGCTCGCAGAAAGCGATTTTTAGAGAACTCCCTCCGCCCCCGGAATGTGAACAACGTTTGACAAACTGTACTAGTGGGTTTCGTATGGATGCGGTGCCCCGCTGTCCACATTGAACATATGCAATAGTGAAAAGCTGCTGGGATAGAGTGGAGCCCCCCCATCATGTACCCCAACTTAAAATTGATGTTCTTAATCCCCCACCATAAAATTTTATCAATAAGTTCTTTTTTTATTTTTAATTATTTTTTTATAGATATTTAATTGTGTTACCCCCCCCCCCCCCCCCCCCATAAATGTATTGTTATAATATCATTTTTTTAGATTATTACCCCCCCCCGCCCCCCCCCCCCCAAAGCTAATCCCCAAGAGTACCCCACCCCCCCCCCCCAATAAATACCTCACACATGTTAAAATTTCCCTATTAACAATTAACATTATAACCCTCCCTACCCCCCTTTTATTTACAATGCAGAAGGAGTTTCCACTCGTGAGAGAGTCTAAGACCAGAGACCTAGCCTCAGAATAAAAGGAGGTGCCTTCGAAAGGTGAGGAATTTACTTTAAGTCAGAGGGTGGTGAATTACGGATTTCATTGCCACAGACCTGGAAGCGGTATTTGTAAGGGGGGAGATTGATAGGATTCTTGATTAGTAGGGTTGTCCGGGGTTAAATGGAGAAGGGGTGGACAGGGAAAGATAGATAGCCATGATTGAATGCCAGAGTAGACGTTGATGGGCCGAATGCCTATTCTGCGCCAGTAAATTATGGAATTTTCTGAAACTTATGAACAATACAAACACAGGAACGTGCCCTTCTGCCCACATTGTTTGTTTGCCAAACAAGATAGCAGTTGCAAATGCAAAACTGCAATTGTACGATTTTTAATATATCATAGGTTGTAACAAAATTGGTTAACATGCAAACAGATTATGTATGAAGACAATGAAAATATCTACCAATATCTAGTACAAATGTTACTGTATAAGCCATTGGCAAAAAAAAAAAAAAACATTAGTTCATCTTTCTATTTATATTACGTGACCGTTGGTTATTTCTAGGGGCATTTTCCAGTATTTATATCAGGATTTCTAGTATGTCTGTATCCA